>CM060367.1:74773811-74859578 GCA_030545235.1 Helianthus tuberosus | reverse complement strand
GATCTTTTGTTCAAGTCTCATAGACAATAGGAATAAAAGAAATTTGTCGTTAAAAAAAAAACTTGCAAAATTTAAAAGAAATGTAAAACAAAAAACTTGCGAAAGATAAAAAGTATGGGGAGCAAAGTTGAAAATAAAAAAAAAGTTGGGGTTAAATTGGAAAAAAAATGAAAAACTTTGGGTTAAAAGTAAAAAAATCAAATACAAAAGATGAAAACTTTTGGGTTTGAAGAGAAAAATCATTTTTTTTAAATCTCCCTATGCATGGGTTACAACATTATAAAGCATTACAATGTTAGCAATTTATAGTATAGAAATTTTCTTTAAGTCATTTATATAATTAAAGTTGTGTTATTTTCTTTTAGTCATTCTATAAATCCAAAATAAAACCTAAAATCTCATATCATATATAGTTCGATGAGACGGTTTTAATGACGCTTGAATAAGGTCAATCTTAGTGTCTTTGATAACGACTTTTTTTATTTTTACCAGACTTTGTATTTAATCCTAAACCATTTTATTATACTAAAAGATATTTAAATCTTTTTCATGTTTCTATTTATATTTTGTTCTTAACCGTCCCATAAGTTAGAATTGTAAAACTTTTTGTAAGTACATGAAATTTAAGTAAGGTGTATATGTGATCACAAAAAAATATTCACTTTTCTTGTATAAGTTTGTTTGTTTTTTGTTTTTTTTTCTTTTGGGGGGGGGGGGGGGGGGGGGGGGGGGGGGGAGAGCTAAAATGATCAAAGTGAAGAAAACATGTGAGATAAACAATTAGAAAGGAAATTAACATAAGTTTATTAATCAAATCGAAAGTTAATTAAGCAAGCATATGACATTCAAGCATGCTTAATGCTTACTTCCTCAACTTCAAAGTTGAAACGAAATTATTGTTATTATTAAATCACGGGAACTTTAAAAATTCTCGTGACATGCACACGTACACCAGACCCAAACAGAAAAAGACTACGTAACCATGCATGAAAATGAAGATTGAAAATGCAGTTGTTGTATCAAGGAATTTTACGCGGTGGGAACCAGCTGAATCTTGATCTCGGAAACGGTTGCATCATCCGCCCCTGCCCTCGGCACCAAAGTAACCAAAACATACTCGTCGTCTTCAGCTTCAATATCCTCCAAAAGCTCATTGATCACAAACGCAGTCCCAGTTGTCATGAACATCTTCTCTCCTCCGAGGCCATGTGGCACCTGCCCAAAAGTGCCCGCAAACTCGCTTGAAGCGGCAGTGGTCTCGATGCCATCATCGACGTCATCCACCAACACATCAAACTTGAAAAACTGCTGACCGTTGTATTTGATTCCGTTCAAAAACAACATTTCGTTGGCTTTCTTCTTGTCATCCTCGCTCCTCTTTGTAGCTGGCCTCTTTACTAGAACCTTCACTGTCTGGTCCAACTTCACAGGAAACTCCATCTCCTCCACCTTCTTCACAACTCCGACTGACTGAGCTGCAACGTTGGACGCCTTAACTCGGGGAACCGGGCGATTACTGGTCCATGGGGTTCTTGAAGGTTCGTAATCGTAACCCATCTTAGTAACGTCTACAGCGTCTCTGTTGTAGACACGTACAAGCTGTTTGTTCTCATCGTAAAACACGAATGACGCATTCAACCAGTCATCATCAGTTGGATGTTTGTTTGTCAAAGGGTTCAAGCCCTTCCAGACATGCCACATGCGATCGACATTCGCATGATGGACGTAAAAAGCCGGGTCATACCCGGCTGAGTAAAAGTTTCCCATGTCCTCGTGGTTTGGCATCCTAGAGGTGCCAGTCCATATGTGCACCGATGTGTGAGCACCGTTCTCTATGCTCCCAGGAGTACCTTTACCATCATCACCGATGTTAGTCCCGAAGAAGGTATCCGTAGTTTGGTTCATCATTTGGCTGTACATTGTGGACAGATTAGTGTTTATCTGGTCTCCACAGTCAAGCCCACTCTCTATGCCATGGAACTGGAGATCAACGATGGCGGGAGGGAGGTGCTTCACATCCCGGAAAGGATCAAACAAGGGGTTCAATAACTGGTTCGGTCTATTTCTATCGTCAAAAACCGGGGCTTCTAGCATGGCTGGAAGCATCATTCCCGTGGGATTGTCCCAGTTCCAGTACGGCAAAGCGAAAGTATCATCACCAATCAGCTTGCCCAAGATCCTCTCGTAGAAATAGAGGTACCACCGGTGGAAAGGATAGAAGAGCGAGGAGTTGTGGATCTGGAGTTCTACATCCGGAAGACCATTCATTTCCAGATTGTACCCCCCATTGCAGTAGGCGCAGTGGATCTTACCTTGTTGTTTCCAGCTGTGTGGATCGTGATCAGGAAGAGCCCGCATGGCCGCAATTGCGGCTTGATACTTTAGTATGTACTTATCATCGACCCGCTGTGCCGGGGGTCGAATACGAAGTTTGGTGAAGTTAGGCAAGACGTAATCTGGTGGGATTGAGTCTGATAACTTTGGAGGGCAACACACTGTGCCTCTTATAGCCTCTTTTGGATAATTAATGCCATCAGTGGCAGTAACGCAGTCTGCAATATTGTCTGGAGCAGTGACGGGGAATGCTGATTGCTGAGGCGGACCCGATATTGGTCAAGCTGGCGGCACCGTATAGGCCTCCTAGACCAAGGAGCATGTTTCTCCGGTCTACATTAAGTGATGTACTTTTTGGAAGTATGAGTTTAGGGTTTTCATCTGCAGAAAAAGAGTTGCATGAGACATTGAAGCGATGGTTGGAGGTTGTGGAAAATACGGGCGAAGAGCGAGAGGACAAAGGGGTGGTGGGAACAGCAGACAAGCTAAGAGAAGCCATTGTCTTTGGTTAAGTTGTGCTCTAAGTTGGCTCCCGAAAGCCACTTATATAGAGAAGTTTCCGGCAAAATCGGATCTGAGGCGTGTTTGTAAGGGTGTTTAAAGATGATGAATATAAGCAACAATATCATCAAATCGTTTTTTTAAGTATTTATTTCAGATACGGATTTTGGTATTTAGACATTTTGTCATGTGTTTCTTTTTTTTAAAGTTTAGTTTTAAGTGATTTGATTCAGTCATGATTTCTTTTGAAAGAGGAAAGTTCTTGTATATATAAATAATTTTAAAATACTAAACATAAAAATCGAAGGAAAAGTTAAAAATACAATGTGGCATTTTTGTAATTATCTATAACAATCAAAGTTACTCTACAAATTTATCTAAAAAATCTAAAAAAAAACCTAACCCCCTCTCCCCCCAACCCCCCCCCCCCCCCCCCACCCACCCAAAAACCTAAACCCCCCTCCCCCACTCAAGCTAAAATGCTAAAAACTAAATCCCCAAAAAACCTAAAAAAATAAAAAAAAACACACACAAAATAATTTTTTAAATATTTTTTATAAAAAAAATCGCTACTTTTACTAGCAATTTTTTTTTACAAAACATAGCGATTTTTTATAAAAAATATTCAAAAAAAAATTGTGTTTTTTAGGTATTTTTGGTTGAGTTCACATTTGTATACAAAATGTAGGATTAGACGGTGTCATAGATTTGTTTTAGAGGGTGTTAAAGTAATAACACCGTCTTAAAACCAATACCAATAAAACGTTAAGCTCTTTTTAATAAAATATTCAATAAAATTCAGAAGAAAACCGTCTAATGCTTAAACACCGTTTTATACTAATTTCTCCAACCTTTAGACGGTGTTGTCTCTGAACACCGTCTTATAAATATTCAATAAAATTCAAAAAAACCCCGTCTAATGCTTAAACACCGTCTTATAAACTAATTTCTGCATCCTTTAGACGGTGTTGTCTGTGAACACCGTCTTATAAACTGAAAAAGATCGCTCAAATATCAACCACCAAAACCTTATCTCTTTCCTTTCATCTTCCTCATAACAAATTCTTCATCTTCTTCATCTTCTTCACCATTAACAACCTTACAAAGTTTCAAGATTAGTTTTTTTTCTCTTTACATATGTTATTTAATGTTTTTTAGTTTTATAAATAGTAGTTATATCATGTTTAATTATATGTTGTTAAAAATTCAAATTTGATTTTTTCTTGCTTTGTTTTGATAAATCACTAGTACATTGTATATAAAAATTAGTTTATATATAGTAATAAAGTATGTTTAAGTTTTAACCTTGTTGTAATATGTTTTTAGTGAAATATAAAATATTAATATTTATGGTTTTGAAGTTAATGTTACATTCTACTAGTAACCTATCAATGTGTCCAAATTAACACCACTGGTTTTGCTACAATGCTCTCAACAACCGACTATTGATCTAGAATAATAAACCACGAAAATTGGAGAAAAAAGTAATAATCACGAAAATGACTCGTGGATTTTGTCAGATTTAATAAAACATTATTCAATAACAATTAGATGTTATTTATATTTTTATTAACATATAGATGTTATTTATATTTACATTTACATATAGGTGTATAAATATAGATTTATATAACCCTTTAGAATTACCCGTCTAAAATTTATCTAATAGAGATAAATTTTGGATTGTCCCGTTTTGGGACTGCTTTTTGAATATTCTACCTCATTTAGGATATGTATACATTTTAACGAAATGTCATTTAAGAAAAAATCGGTTGGTATTTCCTCTACTCCTACGGGTTTGCTATTTTATGCATACTTGGGGAGTTAAGGGGAAATGCTGCCGATTTTTTCTTAAATGTCGTCTCGTTAAAATGTATACTTATGAGATGGAATATTCAAAAATTGGGTTAGGATTCACCGCCTTAGAGCATTGATTTACATCATACGCATACGCTCACATCATTATTTATTTATTTATTTATTTTAATTTTCAGATGGAGGATCGTGAAGATTGGATGTACCATAGAAGTCGTACGGATGCAATATATATTATGGGTGTTCAAAGTTTTCTTAAGGCCGCCGAAGCTCATCGGGTGAACATAGGAGATCGATTGATATTTTGTCCATGTGCATCGTGTACAAATCACAGGTGATATGTGAAAAAGAAATCCAAGAGAGGTTGAAGATCACATTTTCAGTTTAGCGACTCATCATGTCGATAAAGATTTCATTCTTGCACCGCATTTGGCTGAGTAAGTTTTTTTAGTTAACTTGCTTTTATTTTATTACTATGATTCACCAAACTATTCTATAACGCTAATTTTGTAGCGACCATTGGTCTTTGTTCATCATTGCCCAACACATAGGACATGTTTATATTTTGGATTCAACAAAGATAAAAGGCGGAAAGAATGCTTCTAACTATCGTCTTTCAAGCCTAATTCCTACCGCCTTAGGATCCGAGTTCAAGTACACAATGGTTGATGTATGTGTGTTTGCTATTTCTAAATTGTTTGATTTTCGTTACTTTTAAATAATAATTTGTTAATTTATTACAGTGTAAGCAACAAAAGGGTGGATGGGAATGCGGCTACATGGTTCTCCAACATATGTTTGGCTTTGTCAATTTGTATCAAAACCAATTTCCCGATGAAGTAAGTAAAATATACTTGTTTATCAATTTATTACTTAACTGTTTATTTTTTTTAAAACTTAGAAGGTTTAGACGTATATAACATGTAAATATATACATAGCTTTATTGCCGATGTTGTTATCGATTTTTCTCTTTGCCTTTAGATTTATTCTATAATATTTGTAATAACTCTTTCTATCTACTTTTATTTTAGATGTGACACGACACGAGAGAGGCTACGGATAATGAAATAGATGTTTTGTTGATGACGTTGATGCCGAAGTTTTTTAGCGAGTTAGGTATTCCGTTAGTTTAGCTTATGTGTAGTTTGTTATGTATTCACAAATGATTGTAATTTGACGGGTTTATTTCCGAATTCGATGTCTACGGGTTTATTTTGGATTTGAATGTGCATTGTTTTGGTTTGATTTGAAAATGTTCCATTGGTGTATATAAGGTTGATGTATTTTTTTTTTTCCAGCAAATGTATTTTTGGTGTATTTTTTTTCCAGCAAATGTATTTTTGGAAAATATTTATTCAGTAAATGTATTTTTTTTCAGCAGTTTATAAGACGGTGTTGGTATTAAAAGACGGGGTTCAGTAAGTTTATAAGACGGTGTTAAATGTATTTGATTTAATAAATGTTTTGATACTAAAAGACGGGGTTCACAAAGTTTAAGCCGGTCTAATAAGACTTGAGTTTAAGTCGGTGTTCAAATAGAACACCGTCTAATAATACTTGATTTTAAACCAGTGCAGTTTAAGACGGTGTTGAAAACACCGTCTTAAAACCCATTTCACCCCGTCTAAAGCTCTATTTTGTAGTAGTGATAGTAACTTTGATAGTTGGTGGTAATTACAAAAATGCCACCTTATATTTTTTACTTTTCCTTTAATTTGTATGTTTAGTAGGTTAAATTTATTTGTATTTTATCTTTTGCCTTCTTTTAAAACGTTTCCTAGTTAAATAATCACGCTCTACATGGACAATCGAACAATTATAATTTAATACAGTATTGACATTTTTATATAAAATTGGGTTTTGTAAAATGTTATGGCACTAGAGTTTCCTTGCGTGATTATTAATTATTAAGTAAAAAAAAGTTTTTTGTCAGTATTAGTTTTAATTACATATAAAAATGCCACATATAAGCAAATGATAAATACTAGATTATTATATAAACAGAAATTTACGAAAATGTCCAAGAATAAGTTTAACTTACTAAAATAGCCACCTCATGAGTCAGTGGAGCAGGGCATCACCGATTACGAGACATCTTTTGCGTCCTTAAATATAGAAGTGACACGTGTCCGGGACTCATCTCATGCGTCCGTGACTCATCCCATCAACCCATACGTCCGTGACTCATCTCATGCGCCGCCGACTCATCCCATGAGTCCTTAAATATAGAAGTGACACGTGTCTCAATGGGATGCATGAGATCAGTCACGGACGCATGGGATGGGTCGGCAACGCATGAGATGAGTCACGGACGCATGAGATTATGGGATGAGTCACGGACGCATGGGATGCCTCAAATCTCGCTAAAAGTAAATTTTATGAGTCACGGACGCATGAGACGCATGGATGTTATTGAGACATGTGTCACTTGTATATTGGCGGACGCATGAATCAGCCCTGCAGACGGAAAATGTGTCTCGTAATCGGTGATGCCCTGCTTCATCGACGCATGAGGTGACAATTTTGGTAAGTCAAACTTATTCTTAGCCATTATAAATATAAATATGTATTAGATGTCATTCCCTTCACCCGTAGAAAGCAATATTGTCTCCATTCTTTTGGAGTGGTCGTCGTCGAATATGTAAAAAAAGTAGTGATAATAATAATAATAATAATAATAATAATAATAATAATAATAATAATAAATAATATTAATAGTAGCAAATATTACAGTAAATAATTAAAAAAATATTAATAGAAAGTAATCACAAAAATAATAATCATAACAATATAGCATTAACATTGTTATGTAAGTAGGAACGTCTAACATGTTTGACCAGTTTCCTTTTAATAAGACTTGACGCTCTTATTCATGGTACTTATCACACCTTATATAACTTAGATTCTTTGTAAAAACGAGTACTATCGACCTATGTGTTCAGACTAAATTGCAAAATATTATCGTCAAAATAACATTAAACATTAAATATCGTGTAGTTGTAAACAAAATTCACAACCTCGGATACTCTAATCTACTATTTGAACATTTCATGTGGCAAGAAAAGATTGGGTTCTTCAACATTATCGTCAAAATAACATTAAACATTAAATATCGTGTAATTGTAAACAAAATTCACAACCTGGGATACTCTAATCTACTATTTAAACATTTCATGTGGCATGAAAAGATCATAGTTCTTCAATTGGTTCTGTAGATACAAAACATGTGTAAAGTGCTTCAAATTCCACCCTCAACTCCGCTTGTGTCTCATGGATACCAGCAACTTTCATTGTTATTTCTGTAATCTTTTGTTTGAGGCGTTTGCCGGACTTAGTAAGTTCTTCTAACGGTTTTTGTAAGTATTCAAGATGATGATTTTCATCCATGCTCGTCATTTAAAAACCAAATAATGAAGTGAGCGTAAGAAAATAAAACGAAAAGCAACTTGAATTTATATAGCTGCCTGAGGCTCATAAACGTTAGCCCATTGTGGTTGCAAGTATGATAATTACCACGCCATTTTTTTGCGCATATTACCTCCAAATATTTCATTTTCAACTTATAGGATCTACACAATTTCAAGCATGTACCAAATTCATCAACATCAGGCATATGTATCATGATTTAAAAAATCAAGGGTCTACACTGATGACCTATGCACAAAAGAACCAATCAAGCAAAAGGTACAATCAATGCATGCATATATATGACTTGTTTGTTAAGCATAGTTCAGTACGTCTAGAGAAGTGTGTAGTGTGGGACATAGTATGGATTCAGGTATGTTAATGCCCATTTATATGAGTATGTGTCTTCAAGACCGAGTGCATCCTTCTCTTATAAGGGGATGGGTAAGTAGTTGATTTGAGGATTTCCATGGATGCTCCACGATAGCTTGTTGTTGATTATGTTTATAGGCTAATGTATGTGTAGATAAATGTATGTTGCCATTTGGATAGCTTGTTGTAGATATGTTTATAGGCTAATGTATGTGTAGATAAATATATGTTGCCATTTGTCTGTCTTGGGCAGGGACGAGTCCACTGTAGGCAATGGTTGCATTTAGGTGACGTTAGCCTTAAGCCTGTGGACAAGTAGTTGTGTTGAGGTGGCAAAATAGCCAAAGATGAAGACGGGAGCCGTGTTGAGATGGCGAAACGTCTAACGATGTAGGTTGTTGTTGCGTTGGTGACGGGGTGTTTAAAATGATGTAGAAAGCTGTTGTGTTGAGGTGGCACTAATCAATTATGTCTTAAGTTCATATCATTATTGTCACATTCCGATATTTCCACGTATTACCGGTGGCCCTGGTGGGGAGTAGCGTGACGTAGTTGATATCATCATAGTCGATTAATCACAGTTTAATGCACAGCGGAAAACTAAAAGTAATTATACAAACCGAATTTGAAAAGTATAATAACATATTATACAAATGATTGTGAGTGGATCCATAGGCGGATCTAGAGTAGAATACACATTATCGTTCAGCAGACTTTAAGTACTAAGAACTTGCAAGATTCCTTAATTAGAGCTCAGGAGCTTCTAACCAATTTCGCGTAGTACCTGCCACTTAGCATTTTTGAAAATACGTCAGTTTACATTGTTAAATACAATTAACTAACTCTTTCGAAACATTTATGAAAATTAGTTTGGATGCACAAAGCTCAAAATCTTTTATAACTTGTGACAATTATTTAAAATAATCTTGTATAAAGATTTATATGTTTGTCGTCCATTCAGTAGCCCGGGTTAGAAGTACCGGGTTTAAGATTAATAGACACACCGCTAATATAATCCCATGGCGAGTTATCCTCAACGAGTGGTTATATCTTTTACATATGTAACTGTCAGGTGTATGCCTACACCCCGTGCTTAAGTCGTGGCCATTTCAAATGAATGAGCCGAGGATATCCAGGACACGGTCATTAACCCCCCAAAGGCATTGCATCAAACAAAACAGATTAAAACGGGTTACCTCAATGATTTAACGATTAATTGATTAAAGATTCAATACCCGACCAAGCGGTAATAATTTACCGTATCCCAAGCCCGTATAAGGGAAAATAAGTTAAAAGTATTTACCTGAGCTAAAATATAATTTTATTCTCAGCCGTATATCAATCAGCAAGTACAAGTAGCTTTTACTGGGCTCCTAATCTGTAACGAAGGTTTTAATAACCTATTAGATTCCTAACGGGTCTTATTTAAGTTATAACTCAGACCGGTTAGTTTTAAAGAAAGGTTTACGGTTCAAAACGCAAGATTAAGCGAAGACCGGATTAGAATGTGATTTAGACACAACAAGTATGAAGACTTGTATAAAACGGGTAAACTAAACACATTCTGGATTTTGAAGTAAAAATGATAAGGTTTGACCCGTTTCGGTTAATTTATGCAAACTAGTTACATAAACCGTACCGAACGTGTATATGCATAACGGGTAACCGATGAGTCATGTACAAGTTCCATAAGTTATTATGCTTAAATTATGTTGTGATATCAGTAGGATATCTTCCATTATGCCCAAAACGAATTTAAAATCAATTTAAGCCCTGTAAGGGTATTTTGGTCATTTTGAAGTATATAAAAGAGGTTAAATAGAAATCTGAGGTTCTGGTCCAAAACAATCAGTAAAAATATTTATTTTAACAAGTTACATCAGTAAGATATCATACATATGTGAAATTTATCATTTATGGCCAAACTAAGCACCGTAGGGGCATTTTGGTCATTTCACATATGCTTTATGGGTCAAATTTGTAAATCTGAGCTTAAAACTTATACTTACTGTTAAAGTATAAAAATTTTATTTATAACATCAGTAGGTAACAAGTTTTTGGCATTAGATATGGTTTTAAACCATACTATGCGCTTAATAAGCGAAAAAGTCGGTATTTAACGATATTTAAAATGTTTATAAAATTTTGAAGTTTTGATCTGTCTCTAAAGCTTAAAATATTTTATTTAACATATGAAATCAGTAGGAAAAAGTTTGGTATCAAAATGTTATGTAAAACTCATTTTATCAATGAAAAGGACAATTTTGTCAATACCGAATTTACACTAGAACTCTATAATATAATCAGTATAAAATTTGACAAAAATTTTCCAAAATCCCTAAATATTATATTATAACTGTGGGTAGCAAGTTTGGTGCCAAGATTTGGGTTTAATATGATTTATGCCAAAAATGACATTTAATTAACAAAAAGCTTTTGTTTTACGAAATCATGCATAACTCTTATTCCAGACGAGAAACTAATGTCAAATTTTTAGGACATACTTATATATCAGTAGTAAAACTTTTTGTCCTCTCACATTTTAAAAAATCTCGTTTTAATATCAAAAGGGCATAACGGTCAACTTTTAAGCATTTAACGGAAACATGCAATGAACTAGGATTTCTATGGAACCATGTTGTATAACCTCAGAGGGTTATAATAACATATAATATGGTCCTAAAGGAACCCTAAGGCATAACTAAACTAAGCTAAATCGGGTCAGAATCGAAAGTCAAGGCAAAAGTCAACTTTTTCGACTTTCGGTTGCGAACCGAGCCTATACTCAGAATTGTCGGGTTGAACATGCCTGTACATGTTCAATTAATATTTACCAAGTTGTTAAAGTGACAAAACTGATTTTATTGATTTTACATCATTAGTTATGAATTTTATTTAAAAACCGACTGGTTGACTTTTATTTTAATTACTTTGACCCGACAATTAATTAAGCAAACGTGATAATTAGGATGTGCCCTTTTGAGGGTTTAATACCTACCTAATTATGATCACGTAGCCATGTTCGTTGCGAACGATGGCTTGACCATTTAAGGTCTAAAATGTCAAAGTGTTTATCGTAAACGCTTGACTTTTCGGCTCTACAAGCCAAATAAAATAACTAAACACGGAAGGAACACTTACAAGTGGTTCTTAGGACAGAAAAGAACACAAAAGGAGGTTCCATAATAATTAGGATCCTCAGATTTGAGAGAGAGCAAGAACTCAAGCAAATGGTGTGAATTTGGAATGAAGGTTCATCACCTATATATAGTGTTGTGTGAGTTCATGGATGATTGACATGAGGTTGGGGGTGTTATGAGACTTTAACAGGTGTATAACCAGCTTCTAAATCAGTATAACAATCACTGGTTTACTAAAAATGGTTTTGGGTCTCAAAGGAATTAAAACCATCAACCAGGAAACAAGTTGCTGTTGCTGTTCTGTCTTCGCGGCCCGCGTAGGAAGCCCATGGGGGCTTCGCGGCCCGCCAAGAATGGCCTAGTTCAACGGGATGTTTGGCAGATTATTCGATTTGGTCCTTGAAATCACTTTTGTTCATATTTAATAACATATCAGTTGTTGTTTTACTGTTCGGACGACCCGAGAGGAGGAGTCAGGCCCAGACCTGAGTTGTGGCTCGTGACAAGGGTCGGCCTAGGCAGCAGTTTCTGTGGGTTGGCAGTTATAAACCTTGCTAAGTTTCATTCACTTCTTATCTTTTGAAAATGATCTTTTAGCGCATAACTTTCTATACATACGTGTAATATTAATTTCAAGCACAAAATCCTTTAACGTAAAATCTTAGGCATACCCAGGGATGCGGCCGAGCGTTGCGGAGTTCTGGGTTTGATCAAAAGGCCTCTCAAAGGCGTAGATTTAATAGTTGACGCTTTTGGTCCCTCTAATGCGCAAACTTGCGCATATCACCGTTTAATAGCCTCATAGCCCTATCTAATCCATATTAGGCATTCTTGAGAGTATTATTAAACACCACGATGCTTTGGGTTCGTAAAAAGGTCATTCAGAGGTATAATTAAACATATTGACGCTTTTAACCCCTTAAATTTGCAAAGTTGCGCGTAACGTCACTTATAGGCATAAAATCCTTAGATGGCCAATATTTGGCATTCCCAAGAGTATAATCAAACGTCATGATGCTCCCGGTTTGTTAAAAGGTCACTCAGAGGTAAGAATTTACATGTTGATGTTTTTAACCCTTCGTCGCGCAAACTTTCAATTAATTACGCAAACGACTACTCTTGATCAACAAGTGGCTCATTTGTGAATATGAATGCCGTGTAACGTCATTCAGAGGCTTATGTTAAGCGTGTTGACACTTTTAGTCCTTTTGCATTCAAAGTTTTCGATTTTTTTTGGCAAAATTAGTCCCTCAAATTCAACGTTTGACTTTATTAGGGTTTAGTACACGTGTCTATATATCATTGGAAGTGATTTTATGAGGTGTTACATCCTCACCCCCTGAAAAGAAATCTCGACCTCGAAATTTGCTAATAAGATAGGAGTTCTTTTGTTACAAAGTAATTACGACCTCTCGTATACATTCGGGGCCCCAACGGTATCATGTTTAACCATTACAATAGGTATATGCTTTCTTTTGGAGCTTTTAATCCTGTCGATCCTTAATCGATACTGGTTTCTCAACAACCATAAGTTTTCATTGATCTGCCCATCATAATGCTATCGACTTAATGGCTAGACATATCCTTAAATCACTAGTGTAGAGCACATTGTGATTTCCATCAAGCTCCTTAGGCAAGTTTCAGCTTACTAGCTACCGATCTTGACATACTCGTTTTTTCTCGAATGGTCCAATATATATCCAGAGCTTAACTAGCCTGTTAAATTAAAATTCAGCACACCCTTCTAGGGTGATACTTTCAGTTGAATCTTATTCCTTATTAAGAACTTAAGAGGTCTGCGACTTTCATCAATCATTGATTTTCCGCCGATTACTGGCAGCTTCCAGACGATCATAAATTTATGTCATTTTATCCGTCGTCTCCAGGGCAACTTTCAGATCCTGGTGATTGGACTTAGTAGAGTCATGTCCATCAAACGGACGTTTGACATTCCATCTATATAAGGTCCCCAAAGGAGCAGCCTTGATACTTATATAACAACTATTAGTTATAGAAAATCTTATTTAAGGTGAGATGGTTATTCCAACTACTGCTTAAACCAATCTCAAGGAATAGCTAACCTCACAGTTAGTCGAACAAATCGACGATCCTGGGCAGCTGATGGCGATTCCTAATTGTTGCCTAAATAGGGTTGCGATATACAATACATAAGCATAATGAACCGTTTTTCTTAATTAATAATATCGGAGCTCTCAGAATGATGAGCTAGGCTTTATGAGATCTTCTATTTCTGTTGGTACAACCCGATATGGAGTTCTTACAATAAATGCAGCCCAAAGAGAGATATTAATCTTGACTCTACTTGCCTCTCAGGAGGTCACAGGGTAGTTCTTTGGGGAAGACAATCGAGTTTATAACAGAGATATTCTGCATCTTAGGCTTCAGTTCATCTATCGTTATTTGTTGCCATAAAAATGACACATTTTTCTTTATGAATGCACGGGCGCCTTAATTAGTGACACTTATTTGGACATTTCTATACTGGATATCTTCTTTGAATACCATTAGCTGACTTTTAGTACAATTAGTGACACTTATTTGGACATTTCTATACTGGATATCTTCTTTGAATACCATTAGCTGACTTTTAGTACAATATAACCATTGGAATATCTTAGTGGTTCCGTGCATTAAACCTCCATACTGATCAGGCATGGAAGCAATCTACGGGACACACTAGGATACACCAATCCTCATATGGCGCTTTTATCAGGCATAATCTGGAATTTGCAGTTGATAGAAATCGATGAGATATCAAAAATAAAGTAACACATATTGTCGTACTCCATCTGAAGATAGAGTACTCTAGATCTTATGAATGAAGATTTCCGATAAGAATAGAAGAAACGGTTCCTATGGTTTTCATCGGCAGGTTTTACCTTACACTTAATATCTGGAGTACTTATGGGGAAATTTGAAAGTTCGCTAAGCTTATGTTCTATGAAAGACTTATTATTCTCTGAATTAAATCAAGACACTTAGCAGAAATTTTCGTTGATAACGATAAGGAATGTACCTGATGATATTATTGATATCTACTATCTCTGGCATTTATTCGGTAATTCAGGCGTTTCCTTCCTTAGCCATTCCAAGCTTAGGTATACCCTTTTTGACAGTTTTAGGGCAGTTAGTCTTGATGTGGCCTTTCTCGCCACAGCCGAAACAGACTGCGTTCTTTATGTCCCTATATTCGAGGGACTGATGACCAGTTCTTTTACAGACGCCACACTTCTTTGGCCTTTGTTTCATTCGACACCGACCCCAGTGCTTTTTATGGCAGGTCTTGCATACAGGTTTCTTATTGGACTTTTGTGGGTTCTTATTGAGCTCAATCTTACCCTTTTTCTTAGAAATCTGGGAGTTATCCTCCTCCCTTTTCCTTTTTGGTTCATTCTTTGCATTCGAGGCATGAACAAAATCCTTCTCATGAGTAAAGAAGTGTGGTTTTAAATGGGATTCGAAGCAAGTAGCATTGGGCTTTTTGAACTTTTTTTTTCATGACCTTTCTCATAGCTTTTCCAACAGCTGCGTCAATCATAGCTTGGAGATCATTTCTGTAAATTTTGAGGTTCACAATTGTAGCATCATTAGTATATCTCGCATCATCAATGACTCGAGTGTTGGCTGTCTTATCCGAGTTTGCCATACTCGAGACTGGGTCCCTAACACCAAACGAAACAATTACTTAGTTGTATTACAACAGCTAGTCATCATCCTGATGACCTAACATATACTAACCATGGTATCATTACACCATATAGGCTAATAGGTTATGAACATTCCTAATGAATGTTGTTTGTATGCACCTCAATTACATTCAGCCTAGGTCACAAAAGGACCATCAATGGCCTTCAAGGTTTGGACCAAGTCCATTTGCTTTTGGACAGGGGATCACAATGTCACAAATGTTCTTGTTATACTGACGATTTTTTTGGGATAGTTCGAAAGCTTGCCATAAGAAAATTTTAAAGTTGGAACATAAGTTCGTCACGTAGGACATGAAAGTGTAGTACACAGGCTCGTCTCAAAGGACATCTAATAGCCATATGGCACAAAGGCCTTGTCACAAAGGACATATAGGGTATGGCACAAAAGGCCTGTCACAGAGGACATTAATATATAAGTCACAATCTCATTTGATCAAGGATTTTAAGGTTTAAACATAGTTCTTAACCTTTAGGCAGAGAGTCATAGGCTACATCTGTCATTGCTTGAAAGACACATTAGTTTGTCACATAGGACAATCAATAGACATCACTAATGGATGTTTATACATATATGCGTATATAATTATCTTATTTGAGGATATTAGCCATGATCATGTCGATCTTATAGACTATAAGGCTTGGGCATTGCCCATCACCTTTGACGGTGAACCATAACGGTCACATTTGTAAATGTCACTAAGGGACAATATAGTATATAGCCCGTAGGCGAAACATCACTAAGGGATGTTAAATAATATGGTCATCGTATCAGATCATATTAGTTATGATCGCATTGATCATATAGACTATCACGTTTGGACATAGTCCAATATCTTTAGACAGGGGCTCATAGACCACCACTATCGTTGTCTTATGGGACAACAAGCATAGCTCGTAGGCACTTCATCACTAATGGATGTTTATATTTTGGTCATCACATTGACGCTACTTGTTATGATCTAATTCGATCATATAGGCTTTAAGGCTTGGACAAAGTCCAAAATACCTTGACGGCTGGTGTGGTTTCTCAAGTCACACTGCCAGGAGTGTTAACATGTTCTTAGATGTTAACAAGGATTAATTTGTCTTAATGGTTACACAATATTACCATGATCGCATTGATCATATAGGTTTGGAGGCTTGAACATAGTTCACCACCTCTGGATAGAAGGGGTATCTCCTTTAACTATCATAGTAGAAGGAATAATTATCCTTAACTACCGAAAGTTTTGGCTAGTAGAAGGAATAATTATCCTTAACTACCGAAAGTTTTGGCCAATTAATGTGGACTTGCCACTTGGCAGGGGTAAAGCATTAAGAAGATCTTTTGAAATTATTTAGCTGATCGATAAAGTTCGAATAAAATTGATACTATTGCTTGATAAAGGACGAAATGAGTACCTATATAAAATTTTCAAACCCTCTTATAAATTATTAAGAATTCTACAATAGTGCCTTAATCAGGACTTTTAGTGTCATATTTGTCCGTATGGGGACTATTTAAAATAGTATAAGTCCGTATGGGACTATTAAAATATTATAAATTCGTATAGGGACTATATCGAAACAACTTGCCCATGAAGGGTTTATGTTGGAATGTCATGTCCGCTAAGGGACTATAGTGAAATCTCATGTCCACCAGGGACTATTTCGAAATAGTATTTCCCAAAGGGATTTTAATAAAATAACATGTTCATAAAAGGACTATATTGATACACCGTGCACACTAAAAGGCTTTGCTGAACAGATGTCCTCACAGGGACTTAAATCGAAAGACATGTTCATATAGGGATTTTAATAAAACAAACGTCCATACTGGGATTTTATAGAAGGGATAGGTCCTTATAGGGATTTTGAAGCGATACAAAACTATATGGGAATTGGAAGGAAAATATAAGTCCTTATGGGGACTATAAGTTATATTAACATTGGGATTATAGTGCAATAATATGTCCTCGAAAGGACTATTATGAATTATTATATTCGAAAGGGGACTTCGACAATATAACATGTCTACAAAAGATTTTTAATGAAATAATAAGTTTACAAAAAGATTTTTATTGAAATATCACGTCCATGTAAGGACTATATAGCAAATGCCCATACAGGGTCTTAAGTCAAAAGGTATGTCCACACAGGGACTATTTAAATAGTGTATTCCCAAAGGGATTTTTAATAAAATCACTTGTCCATGAAAGGACTTTATTGAAATAGCATGCCCATCGAGTAACTTTATTGGTTTATAAGGTCCACAAAGGGACTATTTAAAATATAATGTCCATGAAAGGACTATTTTGAAATATCAAGTCTGCGAAGGGACTATATAGAATTATGACGTCCACTAAGGGATTTTATTGTAATATAATGTCCACGAATGGACTATTATAAGATACGTATATACAAAGTTTTATTAGGAAACGTAGGTCCACAAGGATTGTGATGAAATAATATGTCCACAAAGGACTTTAGTAATCAAATGCCCATACAGGGACTTAAAGGTAAAAAAAAATTAAATGTGATGAAAGAAAGGTTTCTAAGGTTTTCCTTGCTCTATTCTGATTGTTTCTTCTTCTTTATTTATCGTGCGCAGTAGCGACTTTGAAGATTTTAGTGAATAAAGTAATATTTCAAATCAGGGTCCATTGCAGAAGTAGAATCCAAGGATTCAATGATTAAGGAAATGACATGGATCACGTAATAGGTTTTGACTGGTATAATCTAAGTCTGAAATTCCAAAACTCGAAGGTAAGAAATAGGGATTAATAACATCCACATGTATCATCTTCAATGTGGGAGCCTCAGGGACCTTCTGGTATGGACTCCGTAGTCTGGTTAAGGGTTTAAACAAGTTTGGATTTGGGAATATGTCCATAAAGTCTTTCCTCCATCAGTTGCACGCTTAACCTAGCCGCGGTAAGAAGCTTGGCATTTCTAGGCTTCGGATGTGGAGAATTTCCATCACGGCTTCTTTTCCTGGCGGCATATTCAAAATACATAAAATCGAAAACAATGTCTACTTAATAGAGATGACAACATTCCTATGTTAAGTCTAGACTCAGAAGGTCTAAGGAATATGCTACTGTGTCATTTGAGATTAAACACTAAAGGCTAGTGTTTAATTCACTCAAACGTTGGCTCTGATACCAACCTGTCACACCCCGATATTTCCGCGTATTACCGGTAGGCCTGGTAGGGAGTAGCGTGACGTAGTTGATATCATCATAGTCGATTAATCACAGTTTAATGCACAGCGGAAGTCTAAAAGTAATTATACAAACCGAATTTGAAAAGTATAATAAAATATTATTTAAACGGTTGTGAGTGGAGCCACAGGCGGATCTAGAGTAGAATAGACATTATCGTTCAACAGACTTTAAGCACTTAGAACGTGCAAGATTCCTTAATTAGAGCTCAGGAGCTTCGCCAATTTCGCGTAGTACCTGCCACTTAGTCTTTTTGAAAATACGTCAGTTTACACTGGTAAATACAATTAACCGACTCTTTTGAAAACATTTATGAAAATTAGTTTGGATGCACAAGGCATAAAATCTTTTATAACTTGGGACAATTATTTAAAATAATCTTGTATACATATTTATATGTTTGTCGTCCATTCAGTAGCCCGGGTTAGAAGTATCGGGTTTAAGATTAATAGACACACCACTAATATAATCCCACGGTGAGTTATCCTCAACGAGTGGTTATATCTTTTACATACGCAACTGTCAGGTGTATGCCTACACCCCGTGCTTAAGTCGTGGCCATTTCAAATGAATGAGCCGAGGATATCCAGGACACGGTCATTAACCCCCCAAAGGCATTGCATCAAACAAAACAGATTAAAACGGGTTATCTCAATGATTTAACCATTAATTGATTAAAGATTCAATACCCGACCAAACGGTAATAATTTACCGTATCCCAAGCCCGTATAAGAGAAAATAAGTTAAAAGTATTTACCTGAGCTAAAATAAAATTTTATTTTCAGCCGTATATCAATCAGCAAGTACAAGTAGTTTTTACTGGGCTCCTAATCTTCAACGAAGGTTTTAATAACCTATTAGATTCCTAACGGGGTCTTATTTAAGTTATAACTCAGACCGGTTAGTTTTAAAGAAAGGTTTACGTTTCAAAACGCAAGATTAAGCGAAGACCGGATTAGAATGTGATTTAGACTCAACAAGTATGAAGACTTGTATAAAGTGGGTAAAATAAATACATTCTGGATTTTGAAGTAAAAATGATAAGGTTTGACCTGTTTCGGTTAATTTATCAAACTAGTTACATAAACCGTACCGAACGCGTATATGCATAACGGGTAACCGAATGAGTCATGTACAAGTTCCATAAGTTATTATGCTTAAATTATGTTGTGATATCAGTAGGATATCTTCCATTATGCCCAAAACGAATTTAAAACCAATTTAAGCCCCGTAAGGGTATTTTGGTCATTTTGAAGTTTATAAAAGAGGTTAAATAGAAATCTGAGGTTCTGGTCTAAAACAATCAGTAAAAAATATTTATTTTAAGAAGTTATATCAGTAAGATATCATACATATGTGAAATTTATCATTTATGGCCAAACTAAGCACCTTAGGGGCATTTTGGTCATTTCACATATGCTTTATGGGTCAAATTTGGAAATCTGAGTTTAAAACTTATACTCTGTAAAGTATAAAAAAATTATTTATAACATCAGTAGGTAACAAGTTTTTGGCATTAGATATGGTTTTAAACCATACTATGCGCTTAAATAAGCGAAAAAGTCGGTATTTAACGATATTTAAAATGTTTATAAAATTTTGAATTTTTGAGCAGTCTCTAAAGCTTAAAATATTTTATTTAACATATAAAATCAGTAGGAAAAGGTTTGGTATCAAAATGTTATGTAAAACTCATTTTATCAATGAAAATGGCAATTTTGTCAATACCGAATTTACACTAGAACTCTATAATATAAACATTATAAAATTTGACAAAAACTTCTAAAAATACCTAAATATTATATTATAACAGTGGGTAGCAAGTTTGGTGCCAAGATTTGGGTTTAAATATGATTTATGCCAAAAATGTCATTTAATTAACAAAAAGCTTTTGTTTTACGATATCGAGCATAACTCTTATTCCAGACTCGAAACTGATATCAAATTTTTAGGACATACTTATATATCAATAATAAAACTTTTCGTCCTCTCACATTTTCAAAAATCTCATTTTAATATCAAAATGGCATAAGAGTCAACTTTTAAGCATTTAATGGAAACATACAATGAACTAGGATTTCTATGGTACCATGTTGTATAACCTCAGAGGGTTATACTAACATATAATATGGTCCTAAAGGAACCCTAAGGCATAACTAAACTAAGCTAAATCGGGTCAAAATCGAAAGGCAAAGCAAAAGTCAACTTTTGTGACTTTCGGATGCGAACCGAGCCTAAACTCAGAATTGTCGGGTTGAACATGCTTAGACATGTTCAATTAATATTTACCAAGTTATTAAAGTGACAAAACTGATTTTATTGCTTTTACATCATTTGTTATGAATTTTATTTAAAAACCGTCTGTTTGACTTTTATTTTAATTACTTTGACCCGACAATTAACAAAGCAAACGTGATAATTAGGAGGTGCCCTTTTGAGGGTTTAATACCTACTTCATTACGATCACGTAGCCATGTTCGTTACGAACGATGGCTTGACCGTTTAAGGTCTAAAAAGTCAAAGCGTTTATCGTAAACGCTTGACTTTTCGGCTCTACAAGCCAAATAAAATAACTAAGCACGGAAGGAACACTTACAAGTGGTTCTTAGGACAGAAAATAACTCAAAAGGAGGTTCCATAATAATCAGGATCCTCAGATTTGAGAGAGAGCAAGAACTCAAGCAAATGGTGTGAATTTGGAATGAAGGTTCATCACCTATTTATAGTGTTGTGTGAGTTCATGGATGATTGACATGTGGTTGGGGGTGTTATGAGATTTTAACAGGTGTATAACCAGCTTCTAAATCAGTATGGCAATCCCTGGTTTACTAAAAATGGTTTTGGGTCTCAAAGGAATTAAAACCATCAACCAGGAAACAAGTTGTTGTTGCTGTTCTATCTTCGCGGCCTGCGTAGGAAGCCCAGGGGGGCTTCGCGGCCCGCCAAGAATGGCCCAGCTCAGTGAGATGTTTGGCAGATTATCCGATTTGGTCCCTGAAATCACTTTTGTTAATATTTAACAACATATCAGTTGTTGTTTTGCTGTTCAGATGGCCCGAGAGGAGGATTCAGGCCCTGACCTGAGTTGTGGCTCGTAACAAGGGTCGGCCCAGGCAGCAGTTTCTGTGGTTTGGCAGTTATAACCCTTGCTAAGTTTCATTCACTTCTTATCTTTCGAAAATGATCTTTTAGCGCATAACTTTCTATACATACGTGTAATATTAATTTTAAGCATAAAATCCTTGAACGTAAAATCTTAGGCATACCCAGGGATGCGGCCAAGCATTGCGGAGTTCTCAGTTTGATCAAAAGGCCTCTCAAAGGCGTAGATTTAATAGTTGACGCTTTTGGTCCCTCTAATGCGCAAACTTGCGCATATCACCGTTTAATAGCATCATAGCCCTATCTAATCCATATTAGTCATTCTTGAGAGTATTATTAAACACCACGATGCTTCAGGTTCGTAAAAAGGTCATTCAGAGGTATAATTAAACATATTGACGCTTTTAACCCCTGAAATTTGCAAAGTTGAGTGTAACGTCACTTATAGGCATAAAAGCCTTAGATGGCCAATATTTGGCATTCCCGAGAGTATAATCAAACATCATGAAGATCCCGGTTTGTTAAAAGCTCACTCAGAGGTAAGAATTTACATGTTGACGTTTTTAACCCTTCGTCGCGCAAACTTTCAATTAATTACGCAAACGTCTACTCTTGATCAACAAGTGGCTCATTTGTGAATATGAATACCATGTAACATCATTCAGAGGCTTATGTTAAGCGTATTGACACTTTTTGTCTTTTCGCATTCAAAGTTTTTGATTTTTTTATTCGTAAAATTAGTCCCTCAAATTCAACGTCTGACTTTAATAGGGTTTAGTACACGTGTCTATATATCATTGGACGTGATTTTACGAGGTGTTACAATTATGTGACTTCTTTGATATATGAGCTCTTGGTTCTTTTGGTATTTACTGATGTTGTCAGTTTAAAGTTCCACAGTGTGTCGGTTTAGAATGTCCAAGAGAGTTATGTGTCTGCCATAATCATGCCATGAGGAGTACTGTTTAAGATTCGTAGAAAGTCTACAGGAGTGAGTCATGGACGAAATGTTATGTATTTCGAAATGGGTCGATCTGGGTGGATTTACCTAGCTAGGTGTACTATAACCAAAATCGGGTCAGTTTAGGTTATGTGTTAGACCTAGATGTAGGTGGACTTGGATGCCAAGACTTGTGAAATGGTAATGACTAGGTTGTGTTGAATTAACATGATTACAAGCTTTATTTAAACCGAGTTTTTGTATTTAGGGGTAGGGGTGATCATCACTTGTACAAATTCAATCACTCCCAACATTCAATCAAGTTCCGTCATGTCATCAACCATTATTCCATCACTCACAACCTTTCTTTAGTGGAAATGCCAATCACTCACCATCACACGCAACAATTCCCCCCCCCCCCAACCAACAATTTCCCTCATAACACTCAAATCATCACGCCTAAAAAATATAACGGGATTTAAGTTCCATGTGTAATGGCAAGGGAGTGGTGGTGGTATTTAGCCAAGTTCCACGCGTGGAAAATATCCATCACGCACAAATTAGTTACCACCTTGGGTGGCCTTATAACTGAAGAGTTTTGATGTCACTTTATTGTTTAAATTTAACTATTAGAACTTACTTAGCGTAACTAACTGGTTCTAGCATGTTAGACTATCGGGTGTGGAGGGTCTTGGGTTGAGGGCATTGCTCAACACGTGGCAGGTGTGGACTCCACCAGTGCACATCCAAAAAAGTGGGATGTGGAAGGGGCGTGGCCATGCGACTTGGGGTGCCATATGGCACCTAATTTTCTTTTTTTTATATTAATCATATAATTTAGTAAATTAATTTTAAAAACACATTTTATTTATATTAAATAACTACAATAAAAAAAATACATTACATCACCCAAAAAAATCAAGCATCTTCATCTTTATCTTCACTTGAGTCGAATCTAGGAAGTGTCAAAACATGTTCTGCCAAATCAGCTCGAAGATTTGAATTTATTTGTCTTAACTCGATTAGATATCGGTTTTGCGTTCTCTCTTCGTCACTAATGTCTTCATTATATGATTCGGGCTCCTCGCCATAATATTCAACGATCGCATGCCCTTCATCCTCTAAAATCATGTTGTGTAGAATGATGCACACGTACATCACGTTTCTTATTTGATCTTTTTCATACAATCGACAAGGCATGTCCAAAAGGCGCCACCTTTTCGGCAAAACACCAAATGCTCACTCGATGTTTTTGTGTGCCGCCATTTGAACTTTGTTAAACTTTATTCTTTTAGGATCTATGTTTCCATCTCTTGAATATGATTTCACAAAAATAACATACTCGGGGTAAATTCCATCAACAAGGTAATATACATACTTGTATTCAACCCCATTTACAAAAAAAATGTTCCTTTCGGTCCAACACCATTTATTCGATCATTGAAAAGGGCGAGTGGTGTATAATGTTTATATCGTTGTGTGAACCGGGCATGCCAAAGAATGCATGCCAGATCAAAAGATCTTGTGATGCAACCGCTTCAAGCATTATAGCCGGCATCCCATGATATCCACTTGTGTGAGAGCCTTGCCATGTAGTTGGACAAAGTTCCCACTTCCATTTCATACAATCTAAACTACCGAGCATCCTGAGGAGACGATGATATTCAGCGTGATGTCCCAAAATTTGTTGCATATCACTAAACGTCGGTTTTCTCAAGTATCTTCTCATATATAGTTCAATGATATACACACAAAAATTGTGAAGACTTTCTCTAGCCACTCGTGCCGACATTTTTAAATGGTGGTCCATTATTTCGGAGCTATTGCCGTAAGACAATTGTCTTAGGGCGGCCGTAACCTTTTGCCACAGGGTAAATCCTAAATTGCCATGCGTATCGGGTCTTTGTCGGAAAAAATACATAATTATCCTCTAAATCCTTTGATATTCCTAAAAATAAATTTGTAGTCATATGAAAATGACGTCTAAACACTCTATCATCATATGTTGGTTCGGGTGACAAATAATCGCTTACCAGCAAATCGTTTGCGGTTTTGCGTTCAATAACAATATACTTCCTCCGTTTGGTTTGAGGGTGGGAAGTCACTTCATCTGCATCTTCAACAATAGCTTTCACCACCAATGACACTGCTGATAATAATAATTCCGTCCGATCGTCGATGAGGATGACAAAGCAAATTTATCATATGAATCGCTTGAACTTGAAGAATCCACTATATATATATGTATATATATATATATATATATATATATGTATAGGGAGCCGCTAAAATAGAAACCATCCCCAGTTGTAAGAACCGCGAGAACCACTCTCAACCAATCAGAAAAAAGATATTTTGGTCATTTACCCCAAATGTAAAATCTCCCCCCTCTCTTCATTTAATCTCATCAGATCACATCTCCCATCTCTCTCTATTTTAAATCCCTCATCTTTTCTTCGTTTCATACCTACTCCAAACACACACACACACGTACCTAATCCTCTCTCTCTTGAACCTTCCTCACCGGCAACAAGAACTAGCCGGACTCTGGCCGACCTCCGGCGGTGGTCTGGCCACGGCGGAGATAGGGCGGCGCCGCAGCGGCGGCGACGATGACATGTTTTCCGATGAAACGAAGGTGCACACCCCTTTAATCGGACCTTCTAAACCCATTTCTGGTCTCCATTCTCTGATTTGAACGACGATAATGACGGTTTCAACACCAACAGCCGCTGGCTCCGGGGAAGCCTCGAACACCCTCGTTTTCTTTTAGATCCTTCCAGATCCACCATTCTCCGGCTCTTTGCGTGTTGTTTCAGATCCACCACCATTTTTCTTTTAGATCCTTCCAGATCCACCATTCTCCGGCTCTTTGCGTGTTGTTTCAGATCCACCACCGTTTTTCTTTTAGATCCTTCTAGATCCACCACCATTTCAACACCAACAACCGTTGGTTCCGTTCATGGGGCACCACAGCTTCTGCTCAATCTGTTTGCACTAGTGGCAGTGTTAGTTCACCTTCTACCGCTGCTCACAAGTTGAATCATCTTGATATTCATGTTGATGATGCTAAATCTCAAGGGGCTGTTAGGTCAGAACATTTGGTTTAAGTTTTACTTAATTCTTGCTTACTGAATGTTGTATAAGATTAGGGTTTAGTTTGCAGTTTGATAGTTTTATTTTTGTATTTGTTTTGGTGTTGTTTTGATGTAAAAGTTGGACAATTGTTTTTGGGAATTTAGGGGGTAAGACTTTTTTGGGGGTGTACATGGAGTGTTGACTTTGTAAGCCACAAAGTTTTACTTAGTGTAGGTTAAAAATTTCGGAAAATCTGAGCCAAAACGCCTTTTTTCAAGAATCCACACATTATTTTGATTTTTGTTGTTGGGTTTTTATTTTTCCCCCCAGTCGATG
This sequence comes from Helianthus tuberosus, assembly GCA_030545235.1. Classification (NCBI taxonomy): domain Eukaryota; kingdom Viridiplantae; phylum Streptophyta; class Magnoliopsida; order Asterales; family Asteraceae; genus Helianthus; species Helianthus tuberosus. The sequence goes on along the minus strand of CM060367.1, from coordinate 74,833,623 downwards.
ATGATAGCAATCTATCTGAGACACCTACCGAGTTGCAATTTCTGGGTGCGTTCATTTTTGTGTAAAAAAGTTTTGTAAAAAAGAAGTTAAAACCGTAAACCTTTTGACTTAAAACTGAAGGGGTATAGTCCCAAAAGTGCCGCGCAGATCATTCTGGTCGCACTTTGGACCATACTCCTTAATCACTTTGGTGATCAATCTTTAGACCCGCTCGGGATGCTCAAGCAGATCTTGACCTCGCGCGAGGCCCAAACAAGAAATGCCATCAACTTCTATACTTAACGTTTTGAATAAGAGCCTTCACCTACTTCAACCCTGCGCGGGTTACTGACGTGCTCAGTAAAGGTCGCGCAGGAGCCAAGGAGCAAGGCCACTTCAGAAAGTACCAAAGGTACAAGTGGCAGAAGAACAAGCCAATCAGCGTCCTCCAGGCTGTGCTCAATCGTGCTCCACGATCGTCTGACGTGCAGGAGACGGAAAGTACACAAGGACGCCTATGTGGCACCAATCACGGGGCGGCGACACCTGCCCCATGATCTCCACTCACCTTCTGATGGCAGAGGGACAACAAGGCCGACAACTGAGACACGTAGCTCCAATCACAGTGCGCCAGCACTAGAGATCTTCTAGAAGACACTAACGGTCGACACCAGTGGGACAAAGAGCATATTCTCAAGTTGTCGCCTTCCGGCCCAAGGTCCATCGGCCCATCTCCTCTTACACCTCTCCGGCTATAAATAGAGACCTCCATACACAGGTTAAACGTTCAATTCCCTCTACTCTCACTCTTAACACTTAATTATTTCCTCAAAGCAAATATTTATTCTCACGCCAGAGTCTGGTTAAGAGGGAAACCCCCATATTCCCCTCTTAACGAGCTAACGGTGTTCTGTTTTGCAGGATTATCGGATCAAATCGGAGCTCAGAAAGTTTAAGGAAGACTAACCCTTATGAAAGGAACATAAACCAAACTAATTAATCCAAAATTAGTTCTGTGTTTCTTCATTGGCGCCCACCGATTTTTGCAATCACTTCTCAACTTCTTTTTCTGAGTTTTTTCTAAGTTGTTGTTCCTTCGATCATGGCTGGTCAAGGAATTTTTCCTGATTTCAGTTTGGAACGAACTCTAACGCAGGATTGGGGGAGGACAATCGGAATGTCCAAGTCCAACCTGCCGACGAGATAGGTGAAATTGAAGTAACGAACACTGGGAGACCCCGCGCGAGCTTCACTTGCATCACCCAAATGGGAACCCCAGCAAGTCATGTCGCTGGTCCTTCAAACCCAGCTCCAAATCCAAACATTTCAGCGCTACTAGGGCTACCAGAAGGTGAAACTTTAGCTTCCTGGTACGCCAAGCAAATTGTCACCATAAATACTGCGTATCAGTCATTGAGCGCACAACAGGCAATCTTACAAGCAGAGCCATCCTTGGTTACTCCTCCAGGTCCAACTCAGGGGGTGCGCCAGACGCCCCCACAACAGAATTTTCAAGGAAGAATCAACAGACCTCCTCCTCTAAGAAGACCAAGCGTACACGACATGCGTGATACATACGGAGAAACAGACACGTACAGTGAGCACCCATCCTATATGCAACACAAATGTCCAGCTCATAGCCGGCTTGGGCCGCGCAACGTGAACAATGAATAGGATGACACAGATCTGAATGATCCCACTTGGTAAGATGACGAGGGTTCGTTAGTCTTTAACCGTCTGCAGAAAAATCACGAGTCTTACAAGCCAAGGCAGCGCATCGCATACAGCGAAGAAGCAGAACGAGATTTCAGCCTTGCCTATAGGCCAGCTGAAGCTGCTGAGCACTCAAAGTTTATTCCAAAGATTGCTCTAGCCCCGCTCTCAAGAGAAAAACTACCCCCAACAGTGGGAAAGTTCAACGGTCTCACCGACCCCGACGATCATGTTCGAGTATTTACAAGCGTTGGTGTTATGGGAGGATGGAACATGCTAATGTGGTGCCATCTGTTTATCTGGACTTTCACAGGGGCTGCTCGCACCTGGTTCGACAGCCTTCCGCCTGGAAAAACCAGTTAATGGGTCGATTTCAGAACACAATTTGTAAACCACTTCAGCCAGCAAAGACGTTATCAGCGCGATACGTCTGAGGTAACAGATATCTGGCGCAGAGAAAACGAAGGTTTAGAAGACTTCATCACTCGCTTCAATAAGGAGTGTTTGGAAATCGGTGGTGTAATGTTGATACATTTGGTGTGGACGCGGCACGTTCGGTTCAACACTTTTACGGAATGAAGACCAAGTTGGATACACTCCTATCCTACTTGGGTCCGACAAGTTTGTCTCGTTTGTAATGTAATGTATAAATGAACAATGCATGTTGCATACTTGGTTTATGTTTGTTTGTGTGTTTATATCGGTCTGCAGCAAACTGTTAACAGTTTGCAACATATCCTGTTTGGCAGCCCTCGACGAAACTCCAAGTTTCGTCAAGCTCTTGTATGGCGAAACTCCCAAGTTTCATCTAAGTTTAACCATGATGAAACTCCCTCATGATGAAACTCCCTTGTGATGAAACTCTAAGTTTCACCATGATGAAACTCCCTCTTGATAGAACTCCCTTGTGATTAAACTCTAAGTTTCACCATGATGAAACTTCCTTGTGATGAAACTCTAAGTTTCATCATGACGAAACTTCCCTTGTGATGAAATTCTAAGTTTCACCATGTTAAGTGACGAAACTCTAGAAGTTTCATCAACCTTGAAGTTTCGTCTTCCCCCTTTCAAGTTTCGTCATATCTTGTGTCATGCTGCCTATATAAACACCACATAGTTTCACTTTGAAACTATGAGAACATAACCTTCTGAGAGTTTTACTTCAAACTTTGTGTGTATCTGTTTGAACCGTGTTCTCATCTAATCAATTGAATGTGATTCATTAGTTATATCGTGTTATTACAATCTGTGTTTGGTTTGGCATAGTCACGGGGATTCCGCACTCGTGACCGTGTTTGTGATAAACAAGTGATTTGGTTTCGAAATCGATCCTCCGAGAATCGAGACCTACATGTAAGCGAACAGCTCATGCGCGCTCACTTTAAGAAAGTTATTTGATGTGATAGCCTCATCAGAACTATCACTGGAGAAGACGGCATGCCCAAGGAATGGGACAAGCTTATGGAAGCCTCCAAGATAGTAGCGCAAACTGAAGAGTCGCTAGATGGAGCCAAAAACTCCTACACCGAAGACCGTTTTTCCAAGAGATGATCGAGCGACTATGGTAAGCACAACAAGAACAGAAATCATGAATGGAAGACCGGACAATCCATCGGTTATGAGGAAAGATCGCGCAACAAAGAAGACGCTCGAGATACGATTGACAGTCAGGAACGAGAATCGAGAAAAGCACTGGACTCCGCTCATTAAGACACCAAAAGAGGTGCTCATGACGGAGAATCATGATTTCAAGGCTCTAAAGCCTATGACAAACAAGAAGGGGCAAGACCCAAACCTGTACTGCGATTTTCACAAGGATACAGGTCATTTGACAGATGACTGTATCAGTCTAAGGCAGGAAATCGAGAGAGCGCTACAAAGCGGGAAGTTAAGCCATCTGGTAAAGAATGTGCGAAAGGAGACATGCCAGATTCAGCGCAATGATGATGGAAACCAGAAGAAGGTTAGGCGCCTAGAAACACACATGGTCAACGGACCATGATACAACGCGAGAGATAAAGGCAAACGCCCATTCGAACCTGCATGGCAAGAGCAACATGTCATCTTTCCAGTAGTACGCGGGGGACCACGCGCCCCGTCGTCATTAACGGTATTATCGGTCATTACGAAATAGAATACATATTCATTGATCCGGGAAGTACAGCTGATATCATCTACGAGCAATGCTTCAATCAGTTTGATGATGAAGAAAAAGCAAGACTCGAGCCGGTTGATTATCCTCTATCAGGATTTTGCAACGAAATGGTCTTCCCACTAGGCCAGATCAGTTTCCCCGTCACGCTATCTGACGGGAAACATTCAAGAACTACAAATGTCAATTTCATGGTGATGCCAGTCAAATCAAGGCATGATGTTTTAATTGGGAGAGAAACCCAAGGAGAGCTAAACATAGAAACCTCCACACCCCACTCAGCCATCGGGTTCCCAACCGAGACGGGGGTGTCGATTATCTATGCAAAGAAAGAAGTGATGTCAGCAGAGGATGCGCGCCTAGCCAAAGCGGCGAAAATTTCAATGACTGAACCAGGAAAAGTGGGTTTTGAACCGCAAATACCCAGAACAGACGGTGACGATAGGCCACACAATCTCACCAAACATCAGGATGCACCTCAAGCAACTTTTGTTCAGAAACATGGACATTTTCACCTGGACTCCGGCCGATATGACTGGTGTCCCACGCGATGTCACTAAACACTGTTTGAACACTTATCCTTCCGTCGAGCCGAAAGCACAAAGAAGGCGCAACCTAGGAGCGGATAAGACCAAAGCCATGAATGAGCAAGTCTGTGAATTGTTAAAGGCAGGTATACTGAAAGAGGTGCGCTACCAAAGTTGGGTTGCAAACCCTGTTATGGTTGAGAAGTCTAATGGAGGATGGCGAATGTGTGTCGATTACACTGATCTCAACAAGGTGTGCCCCAAAGATTGTTATTCATTGCCTGAGATCGACAAAAAGATAGACTCTCTCGCACCATACAGGTGGAAATGTTTTCTGGACTGTTACAAGGGGTACCATCAAGTCCAGATGAAGCTGGAAGATGAAGAGAAGACAACTTTTCGTACCGACATCGGAATCTTCTGTTACACAAAGATGTCGTTCGGCCTCAAAAACGCTGGCGTAACCTACCAGCGTCTGATGGATACGATATTTGCTGATGACATCGAAAAGCATATCAAGGTTTACATTGACGATCTTGTGATTAAAAGTCCCAAGGAGGACCAGATGTTAAAGGACATTGAGAAGACGTTTAACTCTTTGAGAAGCGTGAACATGAAGCTGAATCCAGCGAAGTGTTCTTTTGGTATGGAGGAAGGCAAGTTTTTAGGCTTCGTGGTTACAAAAGGCGGTTTTAAGGTTAACCCCGAAAAAGTTCAAGCCATAGAGTGGATGCCGTCACCGTGCATGATCAAAGAAATGCAGAGATTAGTCGGCTGCCTAGCCGCGCTTAATAGATTTCAAACCACGCAGCAAAATCGTACCCTTTCATCAGTACTTTGCGTAATTGCGTGAAAAAACAAGAATTCAACTGGTCACCAGAAGCAGAAGCTTCCTTCCAGCAAATGAAAGAGCGATTGATCAAGATCCCTACACTAACCGCGCCATTTGAGAAGGAACCACTCATTCTATACTTGTCTTCTTCGGACAAGGCAGTTGGGTCGGTATTGTTGGTAGATGGAGTTCAGACTCCAATCTACTACGTTAGTAGGGTACTCACAGATCCAGAAACTCGATATTCAACCATGGAAAAGTTAGTGCTAGCGCTGCTACACGCCTCCAGGAGGCTGTGCAGGTACTTCACAGGGCACGTAATTACTGTACTCACTAACTTCCATATCGGTACAATATTGCACAAACCAGAGACGTCAGGTTGGTTAGCAAAATCGGCAATCGAGCTGGGGGGCCACAGCATTCTGTACAGGCCGCGCCCAGCAATTAAAGGCCAAGTGTTAGCGGACTTCATCACGGAAGTTCCAGAAGATAAGATCAAAGATTGTGAAGTTGTCGATACTCCCATCAAAGACACGTCAGATGGGTTATGGTTGTTATACACTGACGGGGCCTCAAATGAAGACGGCGCAGGAGCTGGATTGCGCCTTGTTAGCCCAGAGAAGCATGAGTTCATTTATGCCATCAAGTTGGATTTCAAAAATACCAACAACGAGGCAGAATATGAAGTGTTCTTGGCAGGCTTATTCCTAGCCATCAAGATGGGAGCTCAAAACCTACAAGCGCATGTCGACTCTCTCCTCATCGTGAGTCAAATTAACGGGTTGTATGATGCGAAAGGTGAAGTTATGGCCTTGTATTTAGAGCAAGCGAAAGAGTTGCTTCAACAATTCAAGTCATACTAGGTAGTTCATATCAATCGGTCAGAGAACAAACCAGCAGACGCTTTAAGCAAGCTCGCTTCAACAACTTTTCAACATCTCACCAAAGATGTCAGAATTGAAGTCTTAAAAAACCTGTTGGTTTTGTTGCGTCAAGTGAATGTGATCGAGATAGGGCAACCATCTTGGATGACCCCTATTATCCGGTATTTGCAAGAAGGAATCCTCCCTGAAAACAAAGCAGAGGCAAGGAAGATACAGAACAAAGCATTGTTCTATGAGATGAATGGTGGAATCTTGTATCGAAGATCCTTCTTGGGACCACTTATGCGCTGTGTGGACCCCCAATATGAAAGTTACCTGATCAGGGAGATTCATGAAGGCATCTGCGGCATTCATGCGGGCACACGCATTGTTGTCGCGAAGATAATGAACGCTGGCTACTATTGGCCAGGGATGCACGTTGACGCTCTAAAGGAATTGCGTAAATGCAACTCCTGTCAAAGGCACGCCCCAAAAACCCTGCACCCAAAGAATAATCTCATCCCTATATCCACTGCCTGGCCCTTCCAGCAGTGGGGGATTGATATGGTGGGACCTTTCCCTGAAGCTCCTGGAGATGTGAAGTTCATAATTGTTGCCGTCGATTATTTCACCAAATGGGTGGAGGCCAAGGCACTCGCTTCAACTACTGCAATGATGGTGCGCAAGTTCATATGGGAACACATCATTTGCACATTTGGTCTCCCACTCAAGATCGTAACTGACAACGGCACAAATTTTGCTTCTGAAGACCTCCAAAAATGGATGAAAGAGATGAAGATTGAGCACACTTTCTCTTCCGTTGCGCACCCTCAGGGCAACGGCCAAGTAGAAAGTGTCAACAAAAGTATCATCGAAGGGATATAGGCCAGACTGGGCACCAAGAGAAGAGGCTGAGTAGATGAGCTCCCGAGCATCCTGTGGGCTCATCGAACCATGTCGAAAATGAGCCTTGGTGAAACCCCCTTTAGCCTGGTCTATGGCTCAGAGGCGGTTATCCCAGCTGAAATTGGCCTCCCCTCGCCGCGCTTGACAGCAGTCAACAAAATCGATAACGCGGCGGAGCGCCATCTAGACTTGGACCTACTCAAAGAGAGGCATGAAATAGCGCGAATCAAAGAGGCCAAGTACAAGACACAGTTGGAGAGGTACTACAATGCAAGAGTGCGCATTTGTACCTTCACTCCAAGAGATTACGTCTTCAGAGACAATGAAGCCTCCAATGATGAACGCCCCGGAAACCTAGCACCAAAGTGGGAAGGCCCATACTTAATACATGAAGTGCTAGGAAAAGGGGCATACAAGCTGCGCACACTAGATGGATACATCGTCCCGCGCACTTGGAACGTGCAGCAATTGCGCAAGTGTTACATGTGACTACTCTCGGCCATGCGCCCCTATCCAGTTATGTTGGCCACGCGCCTTTTTAATTACTTAAGTCGGCTTTACGCCCGTCTATTTTGATTATGTATGTTGTTCTTATGCCTGTTTCAAAGCTATTTAATGAAAGCATTGACTATGCCTTTTGTTTTTAGCATCATGACTTCTACGTTACAAATGCATGTTAAACTTTTGATTAGCACGAAAACACTCCAGTAAATTACGAGCTCTTGAGTTATGCCTCCAAGGTCCTCCGCAAACATAGCGTGCGACCGGGCAGTTATACTCATACACAAGCCACACTTACATTTATTCGCGCTAACTTAACCAAAGTTTCTAACAACAATGCAATAATTGTAACTCAACAAATTAAAGGCAAACATAATGCTATATTCTAAAAAGCGCGTCGTGCGATGATCACATAGAAAATAACACAACATCATTGGTTCGATTCAAAAAAGCGCGATCGCGCGATAAGTTACATTCAACATCTGAAAGAAAATTACAAGGCATAAAGCCTATCAACACTATCTACTCAAAACCATCACCACCCTCATCGTCATCATTCCCATCGCCATCGCCATCACCACTGGCTGTTTCTTCCTCATCAGATAACTCCACAGTTTGTGGAGGGTCTAGAATAGTCCTTAGCCGCTGGCAACAGTCGTCATGCTTCAGCGCTTCTGTGACCAAATCCATCAGAGGCAGTGATAAATGGTCATAGACCCCTTCAGCGTGGGCCAATACAACATCAGCCTGATCGGTTACTGAGCAATGACTGACATCGAACTCCTGTCCTAATCCCTCTTCAACATGTTGCGCACACTCCAGATAACCTCCACGATGACCGACCGCGCGTGAGGCATCTATGAGAGCAGCAACAACCGCATCCAACTCAGAAGCATTCAGGATAGAGTTGGCCATCTACAAGAAAGGCAATGGATAAGAAATAAGATTAACAAGAAATAAAGCCTAAGTTTAGAAAGGGAAACCTTACCAGAACTCCCCCTCTACCACGCAGCCATTCAGTTTCGGAGACCAGCGTATCTACGATTGATTGAACTTCAGCGTAATTGTTTTGGGCTACATTAAGAGCAGAGGTGCTAATCTCTCATGCTTCGTCAGCCTTCTGCCTGGCCTCCTCAACGGTAGCAACCTTAATCCGTTCAGCCTCCAAATCAATCTCCAGCGATTCACTCTTGTCAGTATGCTCACGCAATCTCCGCTTCAACTCCCCAATTTCCACATCCTTGGCATGCAGGTCCTTGTCCTTGCATGCCACCTGCGCCTTTAACTCAACCTGCAAGGGATGAAATAATGACTTAGTAATATTTCGACAAGTAAAAAGCAACATAAAGAAGAAAAATCTAGGGCTTAAAATTGAACCTCGACGCGCTCTTTGTCCGCTTCAGCATCCTTAAACTTCTTTGTTAATGTGGCAATTTGAGGCTCAAGGTCGGTAATCTTGGTACGAGCTGAAAACATGCACTGATTATCTTTTTTGGATATTTCTTTCCAGTCAGCATGCTCTTTTGACATGAGCTCTTCAGCAGCACGTAGCTTGCTCTTTAGGCCATCTCGCCCCCACTCTTCAGATTTTTTCTCCGCTTCAAAGGCGGCCTTCTCTTTAGCAAATGTAGCCTTCAGCTTCTCAAACTCCTTGACCTGCCTTAGCACACGTTCACGGTATTTTTCCCAATCACCCCGCACTTTAACCATCGTATGCCACTCGTGCATGATTTGGTGGTTAGCGACGCGGGTGTTGGCTTCTCCAACAACATAGGCATGGTACAAGGCATCATGGGATCGCGCCCTCTGCCAGTTAACTTCCTCAGGAGGGAAGGAATTCAAGACCCAATAACGGCAAGGAGCGAACTCCACGAAGGTATCCTTCTGCTTTAAACCCCATGGAGCTCGGTGGGGAGCATCACCGCGAGCCTCCTCGGTGTAAGTCTTGTAATAAATATCGCCTAAGGTATCCTTAGTGTAGGATCGTTTTACCGACCAAAATGAGTCGTTCAGAGGTGTTCTACTGTCGCAACCCCCGATCCCTTATATGTCCCGGGAACGGGCGGGCGCGAATTCATTAGTGGGGGTATCAGTTTTCTAATTTGGCAGCGGAAATTACATCAGGACCATAGTTAGGAAATGTTTATCAGAGTAAAACCACCTTCTTTTATATTGATAATCACATGGGCAAAACCCAAGTTTCTTATTACAATACATTTATAGGGATAAACCCTCTTTTATTGAATTTAAAACATCGTCTTTTAGGTAACTTTTATAGCCACATTTTTCCCAAGCCTTCAGTGCTCTTCAGCTGGCTTTTTACTAATTGGCTGTCACATTGTGTTACCTGAAACGCGTTTTAAAAACATTTGTCAGTGGGAAATACTGGTGAGTGAATCCCAGTTTAATCAAGAAATAGTTTATCAATTAAAACAGTATTGAGAGCGATCACATTGTTTATTTCTACACAATTACTCATTCAGTACTGTCAATCCTGACTTGTGGGTCATATTACACATTGGCTAACTCGTCGTCCAATGGTAACGTACTGCCATCCCCAACATACCAGGAGTAATTGAAGAACTACAAAGACTCAATCACTGCTTAATCATATTATTAAGCATTAAAGGTTTTGTAAACAATTATAAAAAGGTTAACAAAAAGAGGATAAACTCACATTGCTATCTTAAACTGCGCGTAAGGGTTTCCTGGATATAATCTATAATTTATACAAATGTACATTGGTTAGTATCATAACCCTTTGAAAATATTAATGATACCCTCCCCGAGACGGCATTCCAACAACTACGTCGGGCAGAACCACGACAGTTGTTACGGAACCCTAAATCCATCAGGCAGCGTATCTATTACGAAACTAGGGTTATAATACTTACAACGGAGCAGAAACTCGCTAATTAGGGGGATATAATACCCGATTATAACTTCTACTACTCAGAATTCGTTTAGAAAGAAAAGATGTGAGCGACGGAAATGAAATCCCGAGGCCTCCTTATATAGTTGCTGAAATCTGGTCTCCACGCGGCCCGCGTAAGCGTAGCCTTAGGGCTACGCGGCCCGCGTCAAACCTCGGTCAAAGCGTAGCTCGTCCGGATCACCATCTTGACTTGACACGATGATGACACGTGTCATCACCAGGCTGCGCCACAATTTAGATCTTACGCGGCCCGCGTAAGCTTAGGGGAGATCCTACGCGGCCCGCCTAAACTTAAAGAAATCAGCGAAATCAGGTTCTAACCCTGATACCGCTCGCGTAAGTGGTTGGGGTGGGTCTACGCGGCCCGCCTCAGCCCTAGATTTAAACTTTTATTTATTTTAAATACTATTTTATATATTTCGGGCTCGGTTTTCTTAGATGGGGTGTATATAAAGACATATTGGGACATTTTAAGATATACTAGGGCGTCGGAAATATTATAAGGGTGTTGGTTTTACCGAGGGTTGTTACATTCTCCCCACCTTGTTTTAGAGCTCGTCCTCGAGATCTACTGGAACAAATGCGGATATTTCTTTTGCATTTCCGATTCAAGCTCCCATGTGTTGGTGCACACATCTGTTGTCTTCGTCTTTTATTGAGTCTCGGGTTCGGTGCGGGTTCGGTGCGGATCTAATCAAGGCATGATGTCATCATCCTTGATGATGACATCACACTAATGACCTCATCTTTGCATCATCCACACAAAATGACAAAAGTGAATACATGGATTTGAAATCAGATTGCACGTTATTGAAGATTTCGCTTCAAGATAAATTTCAAAGGTCTCGCTTCAAAGGTCTCGCTTGAAGGAGGTTCAAGCGAAATCATGATTACTATAAATAGGCCATTTGTTATTTCAGTTGTAATTTTTCTAGAGATTCTTCCGGTGAGCCACGAAGTGCTGCCGAAGTGTTGTTAGGTCTGTAATAGCATTTGTTATCAATACAACAACAGTTTAAAGTGAAATCTCGCTGAATTGAACTCGGTTTGTTCATTTCCGCCGCTCAAACTGAGATAAACTCTTCTGAACGACTCGTTCGGGTCTGCAAACGATCCTACAATTGGTATCAGAGCACAGGAGGAAGAGTTCATACCAATTCAGCCACGATTTCTGTTTCTACATTTTTTTTTTTCAAAAGTTAAAATTTTTACGGTTAAAATCGGCTTAAATTCTCATATAATGTGCGTAATCATGATTTAACAATTCCTGTATAGTTTCAGAACCTGAATCGAATTAAAAACTGATTAAAATCATGAAATCGCTTGAAAGGTGTTCGACATATGCTGATGTCATCTGTGATTTCGCTTGAATATTGTGTGTAAATTGTCGATTTCGCTTGAAGAACTAAGGTGTCGCTTGAAATATTATGTTTTAGCTTGAATTGTTGTTGAAGCGAAATAGATATATTAAGAATTCGCTTGAATATAATATCATTTAGTTTGCTTGAAATCATTTTCACCGATTGATTCTGACACACCGCTTGAACATATTTTGAGAAATGAAATCATGAGGATGTATCAGATTGTCATGTGATCACATTTAAAGTGTCAGCCATGTGATGTACACATGTGATGATATCGGAATTTCATGAAATTCATATTTGATAAATGTGTAATTTGTCAGTCTTTGCATGTGATGAGATAATTGTTGTCGACTGCTTTGTTTAGTCAGAATCCATGTGCTGTGTCTGAACCATTTAATGTTTTCATGTGATGATGGTTATCGAGTAGAGAGTTGATCCTTTCAATATTATGCCATCACGTGAATACATTGATTCAATTTAGAATATGATAGGTCAAAAGGCAGGTCTAATCAAAATGAAATGCATGTTGTCAGTTTACTGTTATTGTTTCATGACATGTATGCGATAAAGCTTGTTGTTGTCGGCCACTGTTCAAATTGTGATTTGTGTTGGATTATATCATTATCGCATGTGATTTAGTGGATTTAGTGGCCTAATCAATTTTAATTTGTTTCATCAGTGGGATATTGTGATTGTGTCAGACCATGTGAATGCTATCAGTTCATGTGATTTATTTTCAAAAAAAATTGTCAGCAAAGTGAATGTTGTTGGTCTAATGGGTATTAAGTATGTCTCATAGTTGTCGGATTAGATGGTAATTGGGTTTGTTAGTTAAACAATTCGGCCCAAATAGTGTTAGTATATCACAGCCCGTTTCATACTCGAAACAAAGTAATATCAAGGTGTTCAGTTTGCACGTAATCAAGATTTGTATTGTGTGTTCAAATTGGTTGAAAAGATTCAGTTCGTAAGGTTTGGAGTTTAGTCGGTTTGCACAGTTCGATCAATCGTTTGGTCTGTCAGTTCTCACGAAAGAAAATTCTGGTTTGCACGGATTGATCAGTACGTTTGATCAGTCAAGTTGTTTTGTGTGGTCAAGTCAAGTGATAAAGTCCAGTTCATACAATTTGGAGTTCAAAGATTTCGAAGGGTCAGGTCAATTGAATTCGAATCGGGTCATTCTGTCCGCACAGTTGGTCAACATTCAGTCCACACAGAAAATTCACAAGTTCGAGTACCAGTTTTATTCAGTTAATTGATAAACAGTTAAACTGATTGTGGTTTATTTGTTTTGTTGTTAGGTAATCGACAGAAATTTTTACAAGGTGATACAGCTCATTTGAAAATCCGAAACATGGAGAACGAGTTCTACAATGCTTTTGCTAGTCCAGTTACAGTCACTCAGAGTGCTTTGCATGAAAATGAAACCGGGACGTCTCAGAAACCACCAAAACTCATGGATATTGATGATTACAATGGATGGTCTGAAAGGTTTGGAAATTGGGTTGAGGCATATCATTTGGATGCGTGGGAACACACTGAAGAGCGGTATGTTAAGCCCACAAAGAACGATGTTGTGAATGGTACTCCGTTAACACTTAGAGAAATGAGTACTGTAGATAAAAAGAAATATCGAGATGAGAAATTGATGGTGAGTCTGCTTCAGCAAGCGATAAAAGAAGATATTTTGATACTGCTTCAACATGATGGAACTGCATATTCGATATGGACAGAGTTGGAAGCAAAGTTTACTGGAAGTGACGATATGCTCAGGAATAAGATGTCTCTCATGAAAAAGGAATTTGACTTATTTCGGGGATTGAAAAATGAGAGTGTCAAGCAATTAATTGATAGATATTGTAACTTGGTGAGAAATATGACAAAACTTGGTGTTAAGAAAGATACTGATGAATTGGTTGAAAAACTTGCAGATGCGCTACCATATGAAACATGGGGAACATTTCTGATGATGCTGCGGTCAAACAAAACAGATTATAAGAAAATGACACTGGGAGATTTTATCAAGCATCTGGAAGCTCAGGAGATGGAACAGAGGAAGATTGCTAGAATGAAGAATTATGATGGAGAACAAGATATCAGTTTGTATTACAAAGGTGGTGTCAACGAAAAATCAAATTTTTCTCCGAAAATAGAAACTGCTTACAGTGTGAAAGATTCTTCTGAAAAGAGATCATCTCAGGGTTCAAGCAGCACAAGATTTTCATCATTTGATCCAAACATTTCAGCAACAAAGAACGGAAGAAAACTTCAGTGCAATATTGTTCTAAGTCTTGAAAATGATCAAGATTATACTGAAGAGGTTGCTAAAAATCAAATGTCTTTGTTGGGAATGGTGTTGGAATCCTATAGTAGTTTTGTGGCCGGAAAGATCGGTAATCCAATGCTCACGAAAGAAGATTACGATCAAATCGATGCTGAGGAAATGGAATTAATGGATATTAAATGGTGCATGGCCAGTGTAATGAGAAGAGCTGAGAAGTTTAAACAAATCACGGGGAGAAATGACTTTCTTGATGCAAGTGTTTCAAACTTAGGATTTGATAAGTCCAAAGTTACATGTTTTCGTTGCAGGGAAAAGGGGCATTTCAAGAGAGAATGCAAAAATCGTGAAGCTACTGGAGCTCAGAATCCTTTTGGAAACAACGATTATCACAAAAAGGCGATTTATCATCAAATCACACCACCAGCACTGCATCAGGCACAAACTGCACATGGAATGATGCAGATTAAAGATTCAAAGAAAGCTTGTCTGGGAAATGATGGTGGATTTAGTTGGGATAAATATGATCCAACAAACAGCAAAGTGTGTTTAACAGAACAAGATGATGAAAAACTGGCTGATGATTTCAATTGGAACAATTTTTGTCCAGATCAAGAATTTATGGCCAAAGAGATGTCTAAAGACACTTCAAATGTTAATGTTTTCTTTGCTAATGCTTATGATTTGAAATGTGCAGAAAGATGCAGAAAAGTCATGGAAGCAGCTAAAGAAAGACGAAGGAAGAATAAAGAAGAGGAAGAAGAAGAAGAGAGATTGAAGAATGAAGCGAAAGCTGAGAAAAGAAGAAGAGCTGAGTTTTTACAATCAAGCACAAGTGTCAAAGAAGTTCCAGAATATGAAGTGAAGATTGATGAAGAACGAATTGAAGTTTCTGAAAAGTGCATGAACTGTGATTCGTTAATCAAACAAAACAATGAGTTATTGCACAATATTCACAAGTTGAAAGAATCGTATGACACAATGAACAGAGAAATTAACAAATATACTGATTCGAGTGGTGAACAAGCAATGGCGATGAATACTTTGAAAGTAGCATATCTTAGACAGCTGGATGATGCTAACTTTTATATCAAGAAATGTGCTGATTTAGAGTTGGAGCTGGCAACACAGAAGATAGAGACTGAGAAAGTTAAAAGGTTATTAAATAGTTACTCATGTTCTTCTTTTGTTGTTGACAGGATTTATCCAGTAGTGGAGAATTTGAAGACATTTGAAGAAATGAAAATGTCTGAAGAAAAGAAATCTGTGACAAAAGATGAAGTGAAGACTTCTGGTAAGAAACCAAGTGTGGTCTACACTAGATGTCCGCCTCCAGTCGAAAATGGATTTTTACCTCGAAATCCAAATTCAGAAAGAGTCGAAAAGGCAATGAACTTACAATGGGAGTCTGGGCCGTCGGATAACTTGCCAGAAAATATTGATGTCACGTACACGTCATCCGATACTGATCATGAGTCAAAATTGATAAAAAGTGTGGTCGATCAGGTGTTAGACAAAGATGACATAGAGGAGTCAAAACCAGAGTCCAAATCCAAGTCAAAGTCTGAGTCCGATTCGTCAAAGTCAACAGTCAAAAAGGAGAAACGGGTTTATGATAAAGAGTTTTTGATATCAAAATCTAATTTGAATGATGAATCATTTAAAGTGGCATATACTTTGAAAGATTCTGACAAATTATATTCTGATGAAGATTTTCCATTAAGAGGTGTTAAAACTGAATTGATCAAAAAGGTTTTCAAATTAACAGAAATTAATATTTTTGAAATGAAAGATTTAAATCTTACTGATAAACCTAAAAAATACACCTCAAGAGTTCAACAAAGATTAAACAAGAAAAAGGGTTACAGTTCTGGTTCTGGTTTTCAAAAGAAGCCAAACCAAAGCCGTAATTTCAAAAGAAATGGTCTAGGTTTTATACCACCGAAAAATTATAAAAATGAGGAAATTTATAAACCAAAAACTGATTTTGTTTCAGGAACAAGTCAAGAAAAAGAACAAAAGAGTTCATTCTGGAAGGAGACAAATCAAGAATTCCTTGCCAAAAAGCAAGAAGAGTTGAAGAAAAATCATGTTCCAAAGAAGATAGAAACTAGAACTTGTTTTCAGTGCAAGATTGCTGGTCATGTTGCTAGGAATTGTCCGAAGACATTCAAACCAAAACAGGAAATTTCTGGTAAACTAAAAGAGAAAGTGATTGAGAAAACTGAATTAACAATCAAAAAGTTCACAGGCTTTGAAAATTCGACCTTTGAGATTGGTGAATGTTCAAAGAATGTGGTTAACAGAAAAGAAAATATGATAAATCAAAAATGGGTTGTTAAGGGTTCAAGAAACAGTTCTGGTGATGAATCTGATTCCACAAAATCAGAAGAGCCAAAAGTTGTTAAAGAAAAAGTTGAAAAATCAGTTTTAAAAGTGGATGATGTGAATTTTCCACCTTTGAGTGCTGAAAATTTTAAAAAGAGAGTTGAAAAAGTTGAAATTTCAAATCAATTTTATTCTGATAAAAAGAAGTTTGATGTTGATAAAGCTTTCAACGGAACTGTGAAACACATTTTTGGCAAAATGATCAATGGTAAGGCCAAAAGTGTTAAAGAATTTTATGCTGCCAAAAGAGGAGGTCACAGGTTAGTTGAAAGAAAAGATGATGAAGAGGTTGTTACACCCAAGGAAGGTCAGGCTTGGGTGGATATATTTTTCAAAGAGTAAACACCTGACTTGCCGGAGATCCCAAGTTGGTAATCGTGGATCATGAATCGGCATTTTTCATTGTTTTTATCATGTTTGTATAATGTGTTTTTGAGAAGTTTTGCAGGACTTGCCGGAACTCCCAGGTATGTAATCGAGGAGTAGGAATCGGCACCTTGAAAATTCAATCAAAAGATGGTAAATTGGTTGAAAAATAGGTTTGAGTTGTATGTTTGTGATGGTTACAAGTGGTAAATCAGTGACATTAAGTTGTATCTGATTTTCTACAAATGGTTGATAGACAATGTGATAAACCAAACCCCTAACTTTACAAGTGGTAAAATCAAACTTATTTTCCGGAAAAACCATTTGATTAAAACAAACTTAAGTGTTTTTGAAATCAATGGGAAAATAGTTTGTTGTGAGGGGGAGTTCTGATTGTTTATGCAAAGTGGATGGCGAATTGAGGCAATTTGATATCAGTTGTCATGTTCTTGTACAGTTTGTTTTCAAATTTCCTAAAATGTGTTTGCATTTTAGGGGGAGTAAAATTTAGAAAATCCAAAAACATTTGAAAATTTGAAAAAGCCAAAAACATGATAAAATCAAAAATGAGTTTTGTTGCATAAAAGAGGAAATGATAGTACATCAGTGGACGATCACAACATGCTAAAGAATTGGAAAGATAAAAAAGTGATAAACGGTCTCACTGATGATGTGCCAGTAGGTTTTTACACATTTAGTAGATTGTGACGAGATATAAACCTAAATTTCAAACTTGCTTATTCTGTGGGTTAACAAAACTGCTTGGATATATAGGTAACCCCTGAAATCTTGTTTGAAAGGTCCCTTATTCTGAGATACTAGGTCTTTATGCTCAGTGATATCTGGGGTATTATCCCGGGACTTCTGATTTTGCGGAAGCAATGGCCTAGTCCCCGGAGAATACTTTCTGCTTGCTTGAAATATAGCACCACCCTCAGCTAAAAAATGATGAAACATTGAAAAATGCTAATCATGGCTGTTGTAATACAAAAGATCCTCTAAAGGGGACACACCTAAAAGTCAACTAGGCTCTCTGCTGAACGGAAGTTCTGACCTGAGCTATCACGGTTGCATAATTTATTCCCCTTACAGATATCATCTGTGGTATACTCACCTGTAAGACTGAATATTGGGATCTGGATACGGGAGTATATTCAAGTAGTGGGACACACGGATAAGTTCAAGAGCTTAAAACATTAACCTCGTATCTCGGATCAGTTGAACTTTGTGTGAAAATTTAAGTGGACAAACATACTGACAATCTAAGTGAACTGTTTAGAACTTAAAATGAAATGAAGCTTAACGGTGTTGGTGATTTGTCTTAAAAAACTGATATGATCCTCTTGCACAAATTCACAAAAATATTGTTTGTAAATATTTCATTTTCTGCATTTCTATTTCAGTCAAAAATCCAAAAAGATTTTAGTGTGTTTTAGCAAAAAGTTTGAAAAATTTAAAAAGATTTTCGACAACTGGTGTTGAAGAGCTGATTTTTAAAATTCCGAATGCTAAACATGATGAACAAATGGTTTGGGTAAAAGTGTTTGAAGAGTGTTGAAATGAAATGAGAAAAGTTTTGAAATATAATATGTTATTCCTGTAAGTGGTAAATTAGACTTGAAAATCTTATCCACAAATTGTTATCAGAAAATTTATTTTTGGGTAGAGTTTATGCAGGTTAGCCAGGTTCCAAAACCTGAATTTGATAGAGTGCCAGGTTACGATCTAAGAACCTGTGAAAAGTGAATTCCAGACTGCGATCCCAGCAGATTGAGAGGGGGAGTCTGAAGACATCTGAGGAGGAGATTAGTTGAAGTATGAAGAAAGCTCAAAGACCGATAAAGACTGAAGATGCAAAGACTCGACACTTAAGACTCGTCAACATCTGAGGGGGAGTCTGTTGGTGCACACATCTGTTGTCTTCGTCTTTTATTGAGTCTCGGGTTCGGTGCGGGTTCGGTGCGGATCTAATCAAGGCATGATGTCATCATCCTTGATGATGACATCACACTAATGACCTCATCTTTGCATCATCCACACAAAATGACAAAAGTGAATACATGGATTTGAAATCAGATTGCACGTTATTGAAGATTTCGCTTCAAGATAAATTTCAAAGGTCTCGCTTCAAAGGTCTCGCTTGAAGGAGGTTCAAGCGAAATCATGATTACTATAAATAGGCCATTTGTTATTTCAGTTGTAATTTTTCTAGAGATTCTTCCGGTGAGCCACGAAGTGCTGCCGAAGTGTTGTTAGGTCTGTAATAGCATTTGTTATCAATACAACAACAGTTTAAAGTGAAATCTCGCTGAATTGAACTCGGTTTGTTCGTTTCCGCCGCTCAAACTGAGATAAACTCTTCTGAACGACTCGTTCGGGTCTGCAAACGATCCTACACCATGTGTACTCAGGTCCTCTTTTGGAGTCCCACTTCACTTTGACCAGAACTAGTCTCTTGTGTTTGAGATTCTTGATTTTCTTGTCTTCAATCTGTAGAGGCCTTTCTACAAACTTGAGTTGTTCATTTACCTCTATATCCTTAAGAGGTATTATTAGTGATTCATCAGCTAAACACTTTTTGAGATTTGATACATGAAATACATCATGTATTCCTGCCATTTCCTCTGGCAGTTGGAGCTGATAGGCTACAGGTCCTATTTTTCTAATAATCTCAAAAGGTCCAATATACCTGGGACTTAGTTTTCCCCGTTTGATGAATCTTACTACTCCTTTCCATTGAGAGACTTTCAACAATACTTTATCTCCTACTTGAAATTCCAATGGCTTGCGTCGGTTATCGGCATAGCTCTTTTGTCAATCACGTGCTGCTTTCAGTCGTTCCTTCACTTGAATAATCTTGTCGGTTATTTCCTACACTATCTCAGGTCCAGATAGTTGCTTCTCCCCAATTTCTGCCCAACAGACTGGGGTTTGACACTTTCGTCCATAAAGTGCTTCGAAAGGTGCAGCATTGATACTTGTGTGATAACTGTTATTATAAGAAAATTCTATTAAAGGTAAGTGGTCGTCCCAATTACCTCCGAAATCAATTACACAAGCTATAAGCATGTCTTCCATTGTTTGAATTGTCCTTTCGCTTTGTCCATCCGTTTGAGGATGATAAGTTGTGCTCAACTTTAACTTGGTTCCCATTGCTTTTTGGAAACTTGACCAAAAATGAGAGGTAAATTGGCTATCCCTATCAGAAACAATTGATAAAGGAATGTCAAGTAAAGAAACAATTTCATTTACATACAACTTAGCTAACTGTTCCATACTGAAAGTTTCTTTCATTGGTAGGAAATGAGCTGACTTGGTTAGCCTATCTACAATCACCCAGATTATATCATTTTCTTTCTTTGTTTTGGGTAATTTAGTAACAAAATCCATTGTTATCAATTCCCATTTCCACACCGGTATTTCTAATTGTTGTAGTAATCCTGAGGGTTTCTGGTGTTCAGCTTTAACTTGTGAACAAGTTAAACATTTAGAAACATAGGTTGCTATGTCCTTTTTCATTCCTATCCACCAGAAATTTTTCCTTCAATCCTGGTACATTTTATCATTTCCTGGGTGCATCGTATACTTGGACTTATGGGCTTCTTCTAATATACGATTACGCAGGTTTCCTAATTTAGGTATCCATATTCTGTTTTTATGGAATCTCCAAATTCCATCTGTCCCTTGTTCTAATTCTTTTAGCATACCTTTTAATTTTTCAGTATCATCATTGATTACTGATTCTTGTGCTTCTCTTATCTGATCATTTAAATCTACTTGTAGATTTAATTTGAGAGAACGTACCCTTTTTGATTTTTCATGATACTTTCGGCTTAAAGCATCTGCCACTACATTTGCTTTTCCTTCATGATACTGGATATCACAATCATAATCACTGAGCATCTCCATCCAGCGTCTTTGTCTCATATTCAATTCCTTTTGCTTGAAAATATACCTTAAACTCTTATGATCAGTGAATATGGTAAACTTACTACCATAAAGGTAATGTCTCCAAATCTTAAGAGCAAAAATTATAGTTCCTAATTCTAAATCATGGGTTGAATAATTCTCTTCATGATTCTTAAGTTGTCTGGATGCGTAAGCTATAACCTTTTGTCGTTGCATCAACACACATCCATAACCTGATTTGGAAGCGTCACAATAAACTACAAAATCTTTAGTTCCTTCTGGTAATGCTAATATGGGTGTATGGGTTAATCTTTGCTTAAGAATTCTAAATGCTTCTTCTTGTTTTAATCCCCATTCAAACTTAACAGATTTACAGGTTAGCTTAGTTAAGGGAATGGCAATTCTAGAAAAATCTTGAATAAACCTTCTATAATAACCGGCCAATCCTAAGAAACTTCTAACCTCGGTTGGTGACTCAGGGGTTTTCCATTTAGTAATCGCCTCGATCTTTGTGGGATCCACATGAATTCCTTTATGATTAACTAAATGTCCAAGAAACTGTACCTGTTCTAACCAAAACTCACACTTTGAAAATTTAGCGTAAAGCTTTTCCTTTCTTAATAAACATAAAAGTGCGTGCAAATGCTTTGCATGATCCTCTTTATTCTTAGAGTAAATGAGAATATCATCTATGAAAACAATTATGAATTTATCCAAATATGACTTACATATTCGGTTCATCATGTCCATAAATGCAGCTGGGGCATTGGTTAAACCAATGGGCATGACAATAAATTCATAATGGTCATACCTCATTCTAAATGCGGTCTTAGGAATGTCCTCTTCCTGTACCTTTAATTGATGATATCCCGACCTTAAATCGATTTTAGAGAAAAATCGAGCTCCTTGCAGTTGATCAAACAGATCATCGATTCTCGGTAATGGGTACCGATTCTTAATCGTAACCTTGTTTAATTCACGGTAGTCAATGAACATACGCATTGATCCGTCGTTCTTTTTAACAAACAGTATCTGTGCTCCCCATGGTGATGAACTTGGTTGTATAAATCCTTTATCTAACAATTCTTCCAATTGTTTCTTTAGTTCCTGCATTTCGGCAGGTGCCAAACGGTAAGGTGCTTTGGCAATCGGTGATGTTCCTGGTATTAAATGGATTCTGAATTCGAGTTCTCTATCTGGAGGTTGTCCTGGCAAATCTTCTGGAAATACATCTAAAAACTGAGATACTACTGGAATATCTTTTAGTTCTTTTCCTTTAGTGTTAGTGATTATGGAAATCAAATACACTATAGAACCTTTTCTTATATAACTTGCAGTTTTCATCACAGAGATGAATTTTGTAGTTCTAGATGGTTTATCTCCTTTAATTTTGATCATTTTACCTTTTGGTGAATTTACTTGAATTGACTTTTGATCACATAAAATATTGGCTTTATTGGCTATTAACCAATCCATTCCTAAAACAATATCGAATCCTGCCAGATTCATGGGATAAAGGTTTGCAATAAATTTCTGATTTAAAATCTCTATTCTTGCTCCCTGTAAGATTTCAGAAATCCTAATGGTTTCTCCATTAGCTGTCTCTACTAAACATTCTTGTGGTAGTTTAGTTAATGATTGATTTAGAAATTTGCAAAATGATGTATTAATAAAACTTTGGTTTGCACCAGAGTCAAATAATACTTTAGCAAAAATATCATTAACTAAAAATGTACCAGCTATGACATCTAGAATCATCTTGGCTTCATCTGCAGTCAGAACAAATGCTCTAGCATTTTGAGTATTCTTGTTGTTTGTAGCCGGAGCTAATTTTGGGCAATTAAGCTTGATATGACCTTGTTCTCCGCAGTTGTAACATATCTTGTTATTACCTTTCTTCCTGCAATTTTCTTCCTTGTGTCCCGATATTTTGCAAATGTTACAGTACATGGAGCATCTTCCTTAATGCTTTCTTTTGAAATTCTTACAGTAAGGTGCAGAGGTAGAACCTATATTTCTTCCACGATTAGAATTTCCAGAACGAAATTCTTGTGAGCTTTTGGGGTTAGGCTCCTCCTTTGATCTTCTTCTCGGGTACGGACTAATTCGTCTGTCAAAGTATTTGCTAGTTCTACAGCTTCTTCTATGGTTTGAGATCTAGCTGCCTTGACTACGTGTCTTATTTCTCCAATTAATCCCCAAATATAACGGGAGATTAACACTGGTTCTGGTGAAGCAAGAGTTGGCACTATTCTAGCATATTCAAAGAATATTTTAGTGTATCCCTTACTATCCACACCAGTCATCCTAAGGTTTAAAAATTTGTTTGCTATCTGTTCCTTCTCATTGGGTGGGCTGAATTTCCTTTCTACCTTGTTCTTAAATTCTTCCCATTCCATATGGTAGGTTCTATCACTTCCTCTTGATTAGAGGATAGTGTTCCACCATTCTAATGCCGAATTCTTAAACAGATTAGAAGCAAACAATATTTTATCTTCTTCAGCACACTTGCTTATTCTTAAGACTGCCTCAGTCTTCTCTATCCAGCGTAGAGTTGCAATGGCCCCTTCGTTGCCCGAGAATTTCATTGGTTTACAAGACCAGAATTCTTTATAAGAACAACCGTAAGACACGGTTCTTCTTCTTTTGGGAATAGGCATTTGAAGTACGGGTCCATTGTTCACGCTGTTTTCAGGTTCGATGGGTCGCTTACTGCCATGCTTACTTTTATTATTCGCTTCTTGAATAGTTTGAATAATAAATGGCATTGCATCTATGATTCCTTAAGCCACTATATGTTGAACAACACTATTATCCATTTGGTTTCCATTGTTATTGATGCTTGGATTCTCATTAACCATGTTAATGTTACTATGGTTATCATTATTCAGATTTCCTTGATTTCCTTCGTCGGCCATCTGAATTTTAAACATTTTCCCCATATTAATATCACAAGATAATATTTAATATAGTTAATACTCAATATAGCCAAAAACGTCGATCATTGCGACTTTTACTCTATTTTCATATACTATTATGCATCTATTACACACTAGTACTGAAATAAAATTACAATACCAACAGAAATAGAATCACACTAATAGTAATATGCATCCGTACACACATTTTATTTTTATTTTTATTTTTATTATATTATTATTACTATTACCAACTCCTCTATCACATCACGGATATGGATTTCTCCAAAAATCCATATTGCGCTCATCGTATTTCTATACGAGACGCTCTCCCACCTGTCTCATTCTCTCACTGCTTTCTAAAATCTCCTCTCCAAAAGTCCTAAGTTCTTGCTCGTTTTCTGCACTCATTGGGGGTGCAGGTTCTAGGACTGGGTTCGGAATCTGGGGTGCGGGTTCCTGATATGGGGGTGAAAGTGCCTGAAATCGGTAAGGATCTTCTAAGATCTCCCTAATATATTCATCGTGGTAATAGGGATCTAAAGGGTCCATACCTGGATAGACTCCTATGTTCTGTATGGGTGTGTCCTCATGTATCGGGTAACGTTGAACAAAGTCCCTATTGTCGTCCCACCAGGGGTCGTAATTTGGGTCTAGGGGTTTTGGTGCAGGTACCCTAGGGATTTCTTCTGGGTTGAAGTCATGCATCTCCACCTGGTTTTCAGGGTTTTCTATCGCCATGGGTTGTTCTGGGATTTGTGGTTGTGGGGCTACTAGTTGTTCCAGACTTGGGTCAGTAGCAGTTGTAGCTAAGATGTGGAAATTGGCTAGGCTTTTATTAAGCATATCCTGTGTATGGGCATCTGTCTTTCGCTTAGCGGCTGCTAAAACTCTTTGCTGTTGCAACTTTCGCATTTTTTTCCTACGTGCAAAGGCTTCCTTACTGAACCTTCCTCTTTTCTTATGAGGGAATGGCTCTTCTGACTGAGCTTTAAAAGCAAACATTCCTTCTTCCTGATCAGCAGAATACCCAGAAAGGGCAGGCTGTGAAGAGGTAGCTTCACTCCTAGGTGAATCAGACAACTGACGACTCATGTTTGAGGGTCCTTGATCACTCATACTGTAAACTAACAAATAGTCAAATAACACATAACAAATAAATACAGTTATGCACGTATTTCCGTAATTTATTTCCTAACACAAAATTTAGAATTTAAGTGTCAGCAAAACACTTCTTTGGCTTAGACCAGTTGCTAGGGTCTGATACCACCTCCTGTCGCAACCCCCGATCCCTTATATGTCCCGGGAACGGGCAGACGCGAACTCATTAGTGGTGGTATCAGTTTGTTAATTTGGCAGCGGAAATTACATCAGGACCATAGTTAGGAAATGTTTATCAGAGTAAAACCACCTTCTTTTATATTGATAATCACATGGGCAAAACCCAAGTTTCTTATTACAATACATTTATAGGGATAAACCCTCTTTTATTGAATTTAAAACATCGTCTTTTAGGTAACTTTTATAGCCACATTTTACCCAAGCCATCAGTGCTCTTCAGCTGGCTTTTTACTAATTGGCTGTCACATTGTGTTACCTGAAACACGTTTTAAAAACATTTGTCAGTGGGAAATACTGGTGAGTGAATCCCAGTTTAATCAAGAAACATTTTATCAATTAAAACAGTATTGAGAGCGATCACATTGTTTATTTCTACACAATTACTCATTCAGTACTGTCAATCCTGACTTGTGGGCCATATTACACATTGTCTAACTCGTCGTCCAATGGTAACGTACTGTCATCCCCGACTTACTACTCACAGTGTAGTAAATTTTGTATACAAAACCCCAACATACCGGCAGTAATTGAAGAACTACAAAGACTCAATCACTGCTTAATCATATTATTAAGCATTAAAGGTTTTGTAAACAATTATAAAAAGGTTAACAAAAAGAGGATAAACTCACATTGCTATCTTAAACTGCGCGTAAGGGTTTCCTGGATATAATCTATAATTTATACAAATGTACATTGGTTAGTATCATAACCCTTTGAAAATATTAATGATACCCTCCCTGAGACGGCATTCCAACAACTACGTCGGGCAGAACCACGACAGTTGTTACGGAACCCTAAATCAATCGGGCAGCGTATCTATTATGAAACTGGGGTTATACTACTTACAACGGAGCAGAACCTCGCTAATTAGGGGAATATAGTACCCGATTATAAATTCTACTACTCAGAATTCGTTTAGAAAGAAAAGATGTGAGCGACGGAAATGAAATCCCGAGGCCTCCTTATATAGTTGCTGAAATCTGGTCTCCACGCGGCCCGCGTCAAACCTCGGTCAAAGCATAGCTCATCCGGATCACCATCTAGACTTGACACGATGATGACACGTGTCATCACCAGGCTGCACCACAATTTAGATCTTACGCGGCCCGCGTAAGCTTAGGGGAGATCCTACGCGGCCCGCCTAAACTTAAACAAAACAGCGAAATCAGGTTCTAACCCTGATACCACCCGCGTAAGTGGTTGGGGTGGGTCTACGCTGCCCGCCTTAGTCCTAGATTTAAACTTTTATTTATTTTAAATACTATTTTATATATTTCGGGCTCAGTTTTCTTAGATGGGGTGTATATAAAGACATATTGGGACATTTTAAGATATACTAGGGCGTCAAAAATTTTATGAGGGTGTTGGTTTTACCGAGGGTTGTTACATCTACTCAATATGAAAGGCGGAAACAGACATATTGAGTTCAATTCAGCTAGATATTCACTTTAAATGTCTTTCTGATTGTTTTGACAAAGTTTTACAGCGAAACGACACTTCGGCAGCACTTCGTCTCCGGAAATCAACATCCAATAATTACTTCTTCAAACGAAATCAGGACACTCCTATATATAGGCAAGCTAATTTCGCTTGAACAGGCTCAAGCGAAATTACCTTTCACAAGGAATTACTATTTCACATGGAATTGACAAGCTGATTTCGTGTGTATCAGGTGATTTCTTGCGAAATTACCTCTCATCCTATTTTTGACATTATTCTCGTATTGCGTGCCCTGATCTATCTAAACAATTACAAGACTCGATACAAGACGAAATCGACAGACGCATGCACCAACAGACTCCTCCTCGAATGTTGACGAGTCTTCAGTGTCGAGTCTTCAACATCTTCAGTCTTTATCAGTCTTTAACTCTTTCTGAAGTATCTGACACTGTAAAGCATCCTCAATCTTCTTTCTCTTTCTTCCAGAATCGCAACCTGGCTCTGTGCTCTTCTTGACCAGGTCTCTTGATTCTTTAAGTTCATTAGCATCAGCAGCTTGCGTGAATTTCAGTTCCAAGATCATAACCTGGCTCTCAATCAACTCAGGATTATAACCTGGCTTACCTTCTGCTCAGAATCGAAACTAGGCTCTCTCTCATATCTGCACAATCTCTACCTCACAATAAATTTCACAAATTTATGATTTGACAAATTTATTCTCTGCTTACCACTAGTAAATACAAACACACCATCAATTGCAAGTTTCGTACAAAATGATTTAACATTTTTATTAATCACTGATGAACAACTTGTATGAAAAATATTTTCCTTTTCAAACAATTTTTCAACTCAAACATTTCAAATACACTCTCCCAAACCTTTTGTCCGTCATGTCTAGCACTTGGAATTTTGAAAATCAGCTCTCCAACATCAGTTGTCGAAAATCTTTTTGAATTTTTCAAAATTTATGCTAAAACACACTAAAAATCTTTTTGGATTTTTGAAATTAAAGAAAAACAATAAAGAAATATTTACAAACAATATTTATGTGAGTTTGTGTAAAAGGATCATATCAGTTTTTGAGACAAATCACCAACACCGTTAAGCTTTAAACATTTTAAGTTCTAAACGATTCACTTAGATTGTCAGTATACTGATCCACTTAAATTTTCATACAAAGTTCAACTGTTTCGAGATACGAAATTAATGTTTTAAGCACTTAAACTTATTCATGTGTCCCACCTCAGAATATACTCCGGTATCCAGATCCCAATATTCAGTCTTACAGGTGAGTATACCACAGATGATACCTGTAAAGGGTAAAAATGCGAGAGCCGTGAGAGCACAGGCTATTGCTTCCGCAAAATCAGAGATATGACGGCTTCGACTTTTAGGTGTGTTCCCTTTAGAGAATCTCTTCTTCAACAGCACATGATTAGCATTTTGCAATGTTTCATCATTTTTTGTACTGAGGGCGATGCTATATTTCAAGCAAGCAGAAAGTATTATACGGGGACTAGGCCATTGCTTCCACAAAATCAGAAGTCTCGGGATAATACCCTAGATATCACTGAGTATAAAGACCTGGTATCTCAGAAAGAGGGACCTTTCAAACAAGATTTCGGGGGTTACCCATATATCCGAGAGATGTTCCCCACGATATAAGTAAGTTTGAAATTTAGGTTTATATCTCGACACAATCTACTAAATGTGTAAAAACCTACTGGCACATCATCAGTGAGACCGTTTATCACATTTTAACTTTTCAATTCTTTAGCATGCGGTGATAGTCCACTGATGTACTATCATTTCCTCTTTTTCACAACAAAACTCATTTTTTTTATTTTATCATGTTTTTGGTTTTTTCAAATTTTCAAATGTTTTTGGATTTTCTGAAAATACTTACTCCCCCTCAAATGCAAAATCATTTAAAACAAATTTGAAAACAAACTATACAAGAAAAATGACAACTGATATCAAATCGCTTCAAATCGCCATCCACTTGGCATAAACAATCAGAACTCCCCCTTACAACAAACTATTTTCCCATTATGATTTCAAAACACTTAAGTTTGTTTTAATCAAATGGTTTTTCTGGAAAATAAATTTTGTTGATTTTATCACTTGTAGGTTAGGGGATCAATTCATTACCTTGTTTCTCAACCACTTGAAGAATGTAACAATTTTAAAATCAATCAACAAATACCATCTGTAGAGAATCAAGTACAACTTAATGTCCCAGATTTACCACTTGCAAAACGAAATCACTTTTGTGAATTTCTCAAGAAAGATGCTGATACCTGCTTCACACTTACCAACCTGGAAGCTCTGGCATGTCAGATTTTTTACATATGAAAAACAGACATCCAAGCTTCACCAAACTTAGATGTTTCCTCCTCAACTTCACCTGGGTAATAAGTTGCTTTCTTTGTTTCATAAAAATCTTTAACCCCTGTGACCTTTCCATCAACCATCTTCCCAAAAATCTTTTTAACATTCCCATTAAAAACCTTTTCGACATCAAATTTTTTCTTTTCATAATAGAATTGATTCGAGATCTCAACCTTTCCAACTTTTTGTTTAAAATTTCAGCCCTCAATTGTGGAAAATTGACATCATCCATTGGAGGTACTGAGGTTTCAATTTTTAACTCAACTTGTGGCTCCTCTGACTTTGTGAAATCAGATTCATCGCCAGATTTCACATCTGATTTCTTAACAATCCACTTCTGGTTGTCAAGATTTACTCTTCTTTTGTAAAACTTTTTCTTCGAACATTCACCAACTTCATATGTAGAATTTTTAAAAACTTTGAATTTTTCAGTTGGTGGTTCATTTTTCTCAACAATCTTTTCTTTCAGTTTAGAAACAACTTCCTGTTTAATGTTGGTTGCCTTAGGACAGTTCCAGGCAATGTGACCAACTTCTTGACATCGATAACAGGTTCTTGTCTCTTTTCTCTGATAAGCTCCATTCTTCTCAAACTTTTGTTTTTCTGCAAAGAACTCTTTGTTTGCTTGCTTCCAGAATGAGCTCTTTTGTTCTTCTCCCGAACTTGTTCCTGAGACAAATACAGTTTTTGTTTTAGAAAAATTTTCATTTTTATGATTTTTCGGTGGAATAAAACCGAGACCTTTCTTTTTGTAATTACCGTTATGGTTTGGATTCTTTTGAAAACCAGAACCAGAACTGTAACCCTTTTTCTTGTTTAAACGTTGTTGAACTCTTGAGGTGTAAGGTTTAGTTTTTTCAGAAAGATTTACATCTTTTATTTCAGACATATTAATTTCTGTTAGTTTGAAAACTTTTTTTTATCATTTCTGGTTTAACACCTCTTATTGGAAATTCCACATCAGAATATAATTTGTCTGAATCATTCAAAGTATATGCCACTTTGATTGGTCCGTCATTCAAATTAGATTTTGATAACAGGAATTTTTTTATTATAAACCCTTTTAACTGACAACTTTGAACTGTTGACCGCTGAACTCGAACTTTCAGACTCAGACTTTGACTCCAACTCTTCATCTTTATCTAACACCTGATCGACCACCTTTTTTATTAACTCAGACTCATGATCAGTGTCAGACGATGTAAATGTAACATCAATGTTTTCTGGTAAATCGTCGGTTGTTTCAGACTTTAACTCTATATTGACTGCCTTTTTGACTTGCTCCTCATTTGGTTTTCTGGGAGAATAACCTTCCCAAATCGGAGGAGGACACTTGTTATAATTTGTACTTTGTTTCTTACCAGTATCCTTTTCTTCAGGCTTTTTGTCTTGAAATGCTTCAAAACCTGCAACAGTTGGATAAATTCGATCAATCAAATAATCAAAACTAGAATAACTTTGCAACAATCTTCTAATTCTTTCATTTTCAATCCTTTCTGTTTCCAACTCTTGCTTCATCTTTGCACATTCTTCAATATAATGATTAATAGCCTTCTGCTTTGTCATCATCACAACATTCATCATAGTCAACGCATCTTCTCTTTCTGAATTTTTCTTTTGTAGACCAGTTACTGTTCTATTCAGCACATCATACGATTCTTTCACATAGTTAAGATTGAACAGTAAATTTTCTTTCATCTTGTCTTGCTCACTCAACTTTTCCTCTTTCTCTTCACACTGCTTGCAAGATTCCAAATGTTGGGTTTTTCTCATGTTTATCAAAGTAATTTCATCCTTATGAAATAAAACGCAGCGGGAAATTATTATTTAAAACATGTTACTTACAAGATATAAAACTCATTTTATTATGTAAAACCCAATCCAAGATCCATATACGAACATGCATGCTATCAAAATAAAACACAACCATAGAGTGTTTAGAATACTACCTTCCGAGGAGTAAAGGATATGAAGAGGATGATGCTTCTTGAATGGTTGCCTTCAAGTGTAGAAGACCTCAAACTTGCATACCACAAGCCTTCTGACAAACACCTTAGTTTTAGCTAGGATTTGAACACTTGTGAACTCACTAAAATTTCCTTCTTGGAGCCAACCCTTGGCCGAAAATTCCACTAGGGAATATGAGAGTTCTTGGCACTTGAATTACAAACTTGAAAACCTCTTGAACCAACACTTGTTGGCCGAAATTTAGAGAAGAAATTCTCTAGTTTTTCTTTCAAGTTCATAAGTCTTACAAGTTCTTGCATTTGTCATCTAAGTATTTATAGAACCATGAGAGAGAATTGCCACCCACCTTGACCAATCATGTACCAACTTACACATGCAAGTGCATGCATCCCTATTGGACCAAAATGGTTTTGGGAAGACCATCCAATCAAGAGGCTTCTAACTTATGACAATTGCATGTGTCTTGATTGGTGGAAAACCCTTGAGAAGAACACCAAGGGGGGGGGGGGGGGGGGGAGGGGCACTCTTTATTTTATAAAAAAATAATTTCTTTTATAAAATTAATTTTAAGTCTTGATTAATTTTATAACTTTTATAAAATTATAACATCACATGTTATAAGACTTATGCAACTTTTAAAGTGTTATTTAACCCATTAAATAACAAAATAAAATATTCTCTCAAAATAAATTATTCATATAATTTATTAGTTTGTCAAGTGCAATTATTTAGAAAACCGATTTCTAAATATTATAAGTGTTAATATTTATTTGTTTGATCATATCACAAATAAATATTCTAAGTGTTTGTCTAGCTTGTATTTGGGTATGACTCGACTTGGATCATAACGTACTAGCCACATCAATTTAATATGTGTCTTGGGCATACAGAGTCCAACAATCTCCCACTTGCACAAGATACATAGAAGATTGATGCAAACAGTAAATGACGCCTAACTACGGTTCACTACCCCCAATACGTATGACTATATTTGCCATTCAATAACATCATCCCTTTCAAGTCCCTTACTTGAACATGATTTAGGTGAATCTATCATTTATCCTTTCGTTACAGATGTCATGTTAAATCCAGAGACACAGAGTGATCACTCTCTGTTGATTTAACTTTAGCAGGCCTTAGACATCTTACTCTCAACGAATAAGAGGAACAAATACCATTTTGACTACATACGTCTCTCACAATCACCTTGTACCACACCTGAGCTTAGCCTTATGTACTGTCATATTACTAACAGCGAAGAAATAAGTCAAGGTACAATATTTGGTGAATATAAAGACCCAATATGTATCTCAGGTCTGAGAATACTATGATATTCTCCTTTACTCAAATTTACTTATGATCAATCACAAATGATTCCATGCAGTAATATTTGAGAGCGAGTCAGTCCAATATTTATCTCCCACAAATATCTATGAACTTTGGCAGCAACACTTTGCTCTATATTCATATCTAATGAATATCCACCAATCCAAGTTCATAATAGTATTATGTTCATATTTGTTCCCACAAGTATGATCGACTACGGACATTTAGAATAAATAACTTATTCACGGATTTAAACATGCTAAAATGGAACATAACTCAACATACCATAAAGAGTTATAATAACAGTTGTTCCAATATCCAAATACAAAATAGATCAAATCCAATCACTAGAATATCGAAGTCCTTAGGCACAAGTATGACCCTTCATGTTTTGCCTGTTCAAGGAGCTTCGTGTGGATCTGCAATATTTTGATCAGTGTGAACTTTACGAATACATATCTTTTCCTTTTTCAACTTCATCCCTTATGTAGTTGAAATTCCGCTCAATGTGCCTAGTCTTTCGATGTACACGAGGTTCCTTGATTTAAGCAATCGCACCTTCGTTATCACAAAGTTCTCTAGGGGTCCTGAATGGTATGGACTACCCCCTAGATCAATAATTCAAGTGGCAACTTCATATGAATTATCTGAATCAATGAAGCGGCGATGTATTCTGATTATGTAGTGGACAATGCTACCCTGATTGTGATCGAGAACCATCTCGATTAGTTTGGAAACTCGTATCCATGTAACCCTTTACAACGAATTCCAAAACTCGCATCCCTGTAACCTTTTATAACGAGTTCTTTTCACCAGATCTATATATTAGAAATATATCCTTAGTCCTTTTTAGGTATTTCAATATATTTATAACAGTCACCCAATGACCGTTACTCGCTGGTATCTTCTTGTCATGCTTAAAGCGCATAACTTGTCCGGTCTAGTGCATATCATTACATACATAATGAATCCTATAGCTGACGTATATGGGATTCCTTTCATTCTTTCTTTCTCATCCTTTGAGCTTGGACATTGAAACGCATTCAATATTGTCCTCTCTTGAATAGGTACCAAACCTTTCATAGAGTTCTCTATCTTGAACCCTTTCAACACTCTAGTTTAAACCGATCTACCACCTTGATCTATCCCAATAGATCTTTATTCCCAAAATATAGGCGAATTCATCAAGATCCTTAATGGAAAAACAACTTTCAAGCCAGGTTTTATACCTTCCATGGTTGGAATATCATTCCTATATAGTAGAATGTCATCGACATATAATACTAAGAAAGTGATGATGCTCCCACTAGCCTTCTTATACACACAAGCTTCATCGACGTTCTTGATGAATCCATATTCCCTACTCTCTTCATCAAAACAGTGATTCCAACTTCTAGATGCTTGTTTCAATCTATAGATTGATTTCTTTAACTTGCATACTTTGTCAGGATGTTTTGGATCGACAAAACCTTCAGGCTTAACTATATAGACATCTTCCTCAAGATATCTATTAAGGAAAGTCGTTTTGACATCCATTTGCCAAATCTCATAATCATATTGTGCAAGTATGGCAAATGATATCCTAGTTGACTTTAGCATCGCCATGGGCGAGAAGGTCTCATCATAATCAACCCTTTGAGTTTGAGTGAAACCTTTTGCTACAAGTCTCCCTTTATAAGTATCCAAGTTTCCATGCATATTTGTTTTCTTCCTGAAAACCCACTTACTTCCAACTACTTTGGAGTTAAGAGATGACACAACCAATTCCCAAACTTGGTTGTCATACATGGATTGCATCTCTACGTTCATAGCTTCAAGCCATTTGTCACAATCGGATTTTGACATTGCATCATGGTATGTGGTAGGTTCACCCGAATCTTCCACGTAGTATCCATCCAGAAAAATCCATATATTTCAGGTGGACTACTAATTCTACCAGATGTATGAACGTTTTATGTGTATTGATCAACCACTTGATCGTTTTCAACAACCTCTTGTTGAGTGCTAGTATCAGCCAAACGTGTATCGGCTTATGGTTCTTGATCCTTATCAAGTTCCACTGTTCTACTAATTCCTTCCATAAGGAAATTAGCTTCCAAGAACTCAGCCTTTCGAGCAACAAATACCTTTTGCTCTATTGGATCGTAGAATTAATATCATATACCATCTTTAGGATATCCTATGAAAATACACTTAGTGGATCAGACTTTCAATTTATTTTAGGTGTATAGCTTAACATAAGCTTCACAACCCCTTACTTTTAAATATGATAATGATGGAACCCTTCCATGCTATATTTCAAAAGATGTCGTATCCACTTTCTTGGTTGGGGCCATACGGGCCGTGGAGAGCAAAGCGTAACCCCAAATAATAGAGATGATGCGCTCCTAGCCATCATAGATCGAACCATATCCAAATAGAGTTCGATATCTCCTCTATCAGAACGAAGAACTTTGATTGAGTTGAT
Organism: Helianthus tuberosus; assembly: GCA_030545235.1. Classification (NCBI taxonomy): domain Eukaryota; kingdom Viridiplantae; phylum Streptophyta; class Magnoliopsida; order Asterales; family Asteraceae; genus Helianthus; species Helianthus tuberosus. Next base: position 74,799,056 of record CM060367.1, on the reverse strand, counting down.
TTTGTACTTCACCTTTTGAAGGTTTTGAACATTTCAAAACTTCTTCTTTATGTCAAGTACACATAACCACAACTACTATAGTCGTTGGTAAAAAGTAATGAAGTATCTTTCACCACTCCTAATTATTGGCTTAATAGGATCACATACATCCAAATGTATAATAAATCTTTTCCCCTTTTCCACTAAAGGGTTTCTTGGTCATTTTACGTTGTAAATAAGATTCGTATGTATCAAATGAACCAATTTCATTTGTTTCCAAAAGACAATTCTTTCGAAGTGTTCACATGCGACATCTGTTTATATGACCAAGGCGATAATGCCAAGGATAGGTCTTACTCAAATCCATTTTGAGTTTCTTGGTGATTGAATGGTACATTAAACTATCAAATGATGTATTATTATGAACCAATTCATGAATACCATTTGAAGGCTTAGGTTTAAAGTAAAACATGTCATTCATCAATATAAATGTCAATGTTTGCAAACTTTAAGTCAAAACCATATTGTCTTATAAGGGAAACTTGAATAATGTTCCTAGTCAAACTTGGAGCATTCAAGACATTTTAAAACAATTTCCAAACCATTTGGAAGTTTCAAAACATAGTCTCCTTTCTTGTAATGTTTATTTCTTTTGAACCTTTTGCAACGAATTACAAACATGAGTTCCACATCCGGTATCTAATACCCATGTGTTAGAAGAAATAACATTAAGGTCAATATGTATCATTAAGATTGTACCTGAGGTTTGCCTAGCATCCCTCTTGTTTTTCAACTCTTTGAGATAGGTTGGACAATTCCTATTTAAATGTCCTACCATACTCAAAACATGGATCGTTCGTGGCAACCTTTGCCTTCTTCTATTTTTGGTTTCGGTGGTTGCGCTTTAGCCTTTCTTTTCTTTTCTTTTCCCTTTAAATTACTCGTTTCCATTTTAAACATTTGCTTTGGTGTCGGGGTGATGCCCTTTCTAATTGCCACTCTCATTGATCGTTAGAATGGATAAAGCCCTTTTACCCATATTGAGCCTTTCGAGGTGATCAATGCGGCTTTTCATCTTAAAGACATAAGATGAGTCCGATTGGGTTTCCTCCATTCAACATGCATGAAGCGCTCGAACCGTTTCGAAGCGTCCTACCCTTGCATATTGTAGGAACATTTCCTTCAATTGGGTAATCACGTCGTATGCTCATGATGTTCAAAATCCCTTTGAATTACAGAAATCATAATTCCTCACATGAGGCAAGAGGCTTGCATAGTATCCTCGATATACTTAGTCAATCGTTATAGGCATCCTTATCTTCCATAAGATGTTCATCCGGATTAGGATCGTTCAACACATAGAATATATTTTACTTGAGAACGATTCTTAAGTTTCGATATTAATCCATAAAGTGTTATGATTGAGACGATCCTTTTCAAGGATTGTTTTTAGTGATAGGTTACGGACTGTTTGGGTAATATTGTTAGCGGCCATCTACAAAATTTAACAAGGTTCAAATTTTAGTATTTTCAATATTATTATATTTTAATTATTAATACCCTTTTATGTCTCATAGACAATTAATAATTAAAATCTAGAATCCAACATTACATTTAAATATCGGTTAGGTGACCTTTATCCCTTTATTTAAATTAACAAGGTAGTCAACGTTTGACAATTGCAACCCTTTGCAACTTCTAGCCATATGGGATCAGTTAAACATCTTTATGTTTAGTTGGCATGTTTAATCCCATCAACACCTTTGTTCCCCATGCTTTGGTGACCCTAAGTTCATGGTTTCCAAATCAAGTCGTCCAACTTACACACACGTGTGAGTTTATACACATAAGTGGTTAGGTGACCTTTATCCCACAAACATGGTAAACCCACCTCGAATATACAAGTTCCCTCAAATGTGGTTAGGTGACCTTTATCCCACAATAAAAGTTCCCAAGTGATTCGAGTGTTGTATAAAAGGATGGTGTTTGACTTGTTTTATAAAAGGGATTTTGAGTTTTCAAAATTCTAGTTTAGAAAACTTTATGTACCATACATTTGCATGCATTCAAATCCTTGGTACTTTAGTGAAAATAAATTTTCAAGGTTCTTTTTAATAAAACCCATTTTATTATAAAATCATTAATTTTTAATAACCTTTTATTAACCAATTTTAATGATCTTTTAAAGAACCAATTTTAAGCTTGTTGTTGATTATTAGTTTGTTAAGCATGCATATCCAAATATCATCAAACAACAAAATAAACAACCACACAAGCACAACACACATATCATTAGGTGCATAACCATAGCCAACTATTTTGACCACACTTGTTAGCCGAAACAAGTGTGCCAAAAGGTCCTTCCTAAAGGGTGAATATTGACACAAATAATGTGTCGTTGAACTCCCACTTGATCCCGCATCCGAATGCTTCAAGTCTTCTTCTTGTGTTGTGATTTCTTCACATTCTTTGGTCTTCCAAATGTCTTTTATATTCAGCTCCAAACTCCTTTGGACTTCAAAAATGTGTTTTGGTTATCGGGCTAAAATCCCGTTAAGAACCGTGAAGTCCTTTAGGCCCGAAAATAGCCATAACCAAAAACGCATTTTTGTGTGCATCTTCTTTTACAAAAAAAAATATCCTAATACATTTTTTTCTAGTAAAATAAAATGCACCTAATCTATTTACTTACATACCAAATGAAAATAAATAAATTACATATTTCACAAATGGAAGAACAAAGATAATTAATTATTACAACTTATTGAAATAATCAAATATAAATCACAAACACAAATATTCAACATATTCACACAAGGTCATGGCTAGGTTATGAACACCAAAATATATATATCCACATATATAAAATTCAAGAAGCAAAATGGTTTCCTTTTTACAACCTACTTTTCGGTCAAGAATGAAAAAAAAAAACGAAAAAGTGGGTTTTTGTCCAAACAAACAAATCATCCAAATGACATAATTTTTCAAGATACTTTTATGCATGTATTAAAATAATCTTGAAAAACAAAATGATAACCATATATAAAATTTCGGCCATAGGGTTTTAACGAAACCCGAAAATTTCATATCCTATGAAGCAAGCATTCATATAAGCGGCTCTGATACCACTGTTGGGTTTTTCTCATGTTTATCAAAGTAATTTCATCCTTATGAAATAAAACACAGCGGAAAATTATTATTTAAAACATGTTACTTACAAGATATAAAACTCATTTTATTATGTAAAACCCAATCCCGGATCCATATACGAACATGCATGCTATCAAAATAAAACACAACCATAGAGTGTTTAGAATACTACCTTCCAAGGAGTAAAGGATATGAAGAGGATAATGCTTCTTGAATGGTTACCTTCAAGTGTAGAAGACCTCAAACTTGCATACCACAAGACTTCCGACAAATACCTTAGTTTTAGCTAGGATTTGAACACTTGTGAACTCACTAAAACTTCCTTCTTGGAGCCAACCCTTGGCCGAAAATTCCCTAGGGAATATGAGAGTTCTTGGCACTTGAATTACAAACTTGAAAACCTCTTGAACCAACACTTGTTGGCCGAAATTTAGAGAAGAAATTCTCTAGTTTTTCTTTCAAGTTCATAAGTCTTGCAAGTTCTTGCATTTGTCATCTAAGTATTTATAGAATCATGAGAGAGAATTGCCACCCACCTTGACCAATCGTGTGCCAACTTACACATGCAAGTGCATGCATCCCTATTGGACCAAAATGGTTTTGGGAAGACCATCCAATCAAGAGGCTTCTAACTTATGACAATTGCATGTGTCTTGATTGGTGGAAAACCCTTGAGAAGAACACCAGGGGGGGCACTCTTTATGTTATAAAAAAAAATTTCTTTTATAAAATTAATTTAAGTCTTGATTCATTTTATAACTTTTATAAAATTATAACATCACATGTTATAAGACTTATGCAACTTTTAAAGTGTTATTTAACCCATTAAGTAACAAAATAAAATATTCTCTCAAAATAAATTATCCATATAATTGTTTAGTTTGTCAATTGCAATTATATAGAAAACCGATTTCTAAATATTATAAGTGTTAATATTTATTTGTTTGATCATATCACAAATAAATATTCTAAGTGTTTGTCTAGCTTGTATTTGGGTATGACTCGACTTGGATCATAACGTACTAGCCACATCAATTTAATATGTGTCTTGGGCATACAGAGTCCAACACCAAACACTTTAGACAAGGTTTAATAACTTCAACAATCTTTTCAACTTCGATAATCTTTTCTACTTCGATTATTTTCTCAACTTTAATCATTTTCTCTGCTTCAATCACCTTTTCAGCTTCAATCACTTTCTCATCAACATCAACTGCTTGCTCAGTAGCTTTATTCTCTTCACTTTGTTCAAAAATCTTTTCCGGAACAACACTCTCACTTTGTACCTTTTTCTTTTCTTTTGCTACTTGTTTCTCCTTCAGCTTCTCCACTCTATCTGCAAAATAAAATTTAAAACTTTCAGGAGATAAATGAGTTTTTGCAATATTAATATGCATTTCTTCCTCATCATCACTATCATCAGTTGATGATTAATCAAACACTTGTGTCTGTTCTGAACTATCATCTGAAGAAACAAACTCTTCATCTTGACTTTTCTCATCACTGGCAAACATTTTCATCCATTCTGTCATCAGATCTGGCTCTTGAAGTATTTGTGCAATGAGAGCTGCTACTTTTGAATCAGGTGGAATATATTTGTCCCAGCTAAAGCCTTCTGCCACTTTTTCATCATCTTGATCAATTATGCCATAATAAGCTTTCTTATTTGCATCTTCGATCATTTTGGCATGAGCAGTTTGTGGTTCTTTTTGTTGATATGGTTGATGAGCAACTTGTTGATATATGGCTTTCCGATAGTAATCATCTTTTCCAAATGGATTCTTTGCTCCACTTGCTTCTCGATTAGTACATTCCCTCTTGAAATGACCTTTCTCCCTGCATCGAAAACAAGTAACTTTAGATTTATCAAAACCCAAAGTAGAAACTTTTGCATCTAAAAAATCATCTCTTCCTGTAATCATTTTAAACTTTTCAGCTCTCCTCAACACACTCGCTAAACACCATTTTATATCCATCAGCTCCATTTCTTCAGCATCTATCTGATCGTAATCCTCTTTCATCAACATAGGATTTCCGATTCTTCCTGTAACCAATCCTTCATATGATTCTAATACTGTAACAAGTAATGCCATATGACTTTTGACAACTTCTTCAGAAAAATTTTGACCATTCTGAAGATGCAATGCAATGTTGCAATTTAAGACATGACCATTATTGCTGTTTGAGCTTTGAAATTGATTACTTGAGCTTGAAGCTTTTGGATTAACACTCGGATATGAAGAAAAACCACTACTGCTGCTTGAACTTTGTTGACTGATTCAGATGAGTTTCCTGCACTAAAAGCAGTTTGGATTTTAGGACTTGCTTCGACATTTTGAACACTCCCTTTGAAGTACATCATAACATCTTGTTGTGCACTCGGATTGTTCATTCTTGCAATCATCTGTTGCTCAAGATCTTGTCCTTCAATCTTTTCAATGAACTGTGAAATTGTCAAACCATCATATTCACCAGTATTCTTTAGTATCATTAAAAATGCACCCCATTCTTTTTGAGGTAAAGCATCAGCTAATTTGTCAACCCATTCCTCACGATCTTTGTTGATGTTTAACAATGACATTGACCGTACTAAGTGACAATATCTTTCGATCAATTTCTTTGTATCTTCTCCTGGCAAACTTGAAAATAAATCAAATTCTTTCTTTAGCAATGCTTTCTTACTCTTGATCATCTTTTCACTTCCCTCAAACTTAATTCGAAGTGCTTCCCAGATTGAACGTGAAGTTTTATCATGTTGAAGCAATACGAATATATCTTCTTTAATAGCTTGCTGGAGTAAACTGATCATCATCTTTTCTGCTTTATATATGTCTCTCTCTTTGTCTGAAAATTCATAAATCTTCTTTTCAATTCCCGACTCTGTGCGTGGTAAAACGTACTTTTTCTCAACACACTCCCACGATCTCAAATGATTAGCTTGAACCCAGCTTTCAAATCGATATTTCCAACCATAATATTCCTCAATTCCCATTAGTTTCGGGGGTTTTTGCAAAGTTCCAGTTTCATTTTCCATGTTCATTTTCTTAGCAATGTCAGTAGGATTAGTCAGGGTAGCAAACGCATTGTAAAATTCCTCTTCCATGTTTCGGTAAAAATTTTCAAAATCTGACACTTTCAAACGAAATCAAACTCAAGCGAAATCACCTCTTCAAACGGAATACTCTTTCAAACGAAATTACAGTTGAAGCGAAATCACCTGTACAACAATCTCAAGCGAAATTAGCGATTTCAAATGAAATCACTCAAGCGAAATAACTATTTGGAGCGGAATAGTGATTTCAAACGGAATCACACAAGCGAAATAATGATTTCAAGCGAAATTAACAACAACTTCAAGCGAGATTATAATTCCGTGCGGAATTAGATGCAATTTCAAACGAAATTATGCTGATGTCATCATTTCGGTCAAACTTTTGTCAAATTGATCAAGTTTTAGTCTGATTTTTGATCTGAAACTTTCAAGGGTTTGTTAAAACACTGTTTCGCATATAATGTGAGAAATTCAAACCATTTTAACCGTGAAATTTTGGACAATTTTGAAAAGAAGGTGTAGAAGATAGAAAATCCGATGAAATCAAGCTGAATAAGGTAGAACTCCTCATCCTGAGCTCTGATACCACATGTAGGATCGTTTTACCGACCAAAATGAGTCTTTCAGAGGTGTTCTACTCAATACGAAAGGCGGAAACAGACATATTGAGTTCAATTCAGCTAGATATTCACTTTAAATGTCTTTCTGAATGATTTGACAAAGTTTTACAGCGAAACGACACTTCGGCAGCACTTCAGCTTCGGAAATCAACATCCAAGAATTACTTCTTCAAACGAAATCAGGACACTCCTATATATAGGCAAGCTAATTTCTCTTGAACAGGCTCAAGCGAAATTACCTTTCACACGGAATTACTATTTCACGCGGAATTAACAAGCTGATTTCGTGTGTATCAGGTGATTTCGTGCGGAATTACAAGTTCTAATTCCGTGCGAAATTACCTCTCATCCAATTTTTGACATTTTTCTCGTATTGCGTGCCCTGATCTATCTAAACAATTACAAGACTCGATACAAGACGAAATCAACAGACACATGCACCAACACTTAGGGAGGATAGCAGTTTATGGCAAGGACCCTCCAGCACCACCAGCCGCACCTGCGCCACCTGCAATAGTAGTCTCTTGGTGCGCAGCAACAGCCGATCCCCCAACAGCAGAAGTGACTTGAACAGTTTGGGTGGGGGCATCAACTTGCGCAGGCTTGGTTGGCTTGATAACCTCGGGTCCCTTCCCTCGAGTAATTTCCTTCTTTTTCTCATGAAGGGGCTGGTGAAGCCCCGTAATATGGACGACCTCTGGACCCAGCGCCTTCTCATGTGCAATAGTAGCAGCGGCCCCGGCCTCCTTGGATTTATCGCCCTCAGGCTTTTCCGCAACCTTATCTTTCTCTTTTTCTTTCTCCTTCTCAACAGGCTTCTCAGCAGCCTTCTTTTTCTCTTTCTCAGCCTCCAACCCAGCAGACTTAAAAGGCTTGATGACAACCCTGGTTCTCTTCTGCGCCGGTTCTTGGGGGTCTTTAAACTCAACACCCTTCTTTTCAGGGGTCTTCTTCTTGGCCTCTACAGAAACTAAGTGTTAGAAAGGAATTTCATTAAAGAAAGCATGAAGGAAGAAGTAAAAACTAACCCAGAGAGAATTTGTAGAGAGAGCGCAGACTGCTTTGTTTGCCTATTAATGGGGCTTCCCCAGTCTTCTGCGCCACCGCCGCGCCCGCATTAGTCTCTTCTCTTTCTGCTTATCAACTTGACAGCAGGTTCTTCCTCTTCTTCTTCATCCAGCACAATGGAAGAAGGGGTAGCACCAGCGCTCCCTGAGCTCTTTGAACCATCGGCGACGGTCTTCCTCTCGCCTATATGCGACAAACCCTCAAGTGAGTCACTTGCAATAATGTAATCCTCTAAGTTACTATGACGAAATCGTAGAGTACCTTTATCAGAAGCACCGGCAGTCGCACGTCTACTCCCATCCTTCTTGCTGGTCACTTCAGCATCGATGGTAATCACTTTTTTCTTCTTGCTTGGTTTTTTCTTCTTCTCCTCTGGATCAATCCCAAGGTCGCGCAACACACCTGCAAAGATGTTAGACCAGGAACTTAGCTCCCCAATTGAAGACCCTACAGACTCCTCGCTGGAAAGATAAAGAATCTCTTTCCCAGTAGAAGTCACAGCTCGCAAGGGCCTTGGGTTAGGTATATGCGCACCTTCGGTTGCGGTGGGTGGATTGGCAAAAGCTCCAGCAAGAGGATACATAAAATGACCTTTGATCCTCTCATACCAGTATTGCTCCCCTGGTTCCAGCGGGCGCACGCCCATGGACCCACCGAAGGTGGGGAATGCAGCTTGATAAAGACGCGCTTCTACATTCAAAATCAACAATTAAGCGCAACTAAATTACAAAAAGAGGAAATAATCAAAGAAGTAACTAACCTCTATCTTGAAACTTCAACACGGGCACTTCAGTGCTATCTTCCGGCCATTGGTCACTCATCTGCGTCGCGACCAGAACGTTTTCACCGAAAACTTGATTAGGTGTGGCAGTGAGCTTCACGTACCAGTCTTTCTTAGGAATCGCCAGCTCCTCCTTCTCGATCACATCCGACGCACGGAAGATCATAGTAATCGGGATAACTTCCTCTCGGATGAAGAAGAACTTCTGTTTCCAGTCATGGAAACTCTTCGGAGGATTCAGAAGGATCTTCTTGGCAGGCCCCCGGTTGCCAAAGGAGTAGAACCCCATGTTCCTAATCAACTGATAGAATACCCTAAATCTGTCCACCGTGGGCTCTATATCCTGGGATCAACATAAAAATTCAAAGTGTCTCACCCTCACCATGCCGGGTGGACTCATTTGTGAGATATGAAACCCATAATAGTGAAGGATATGGGCCATAAACTCCGTCGCCGGCAACCGGAAGTTGCCATGTAGAAAGAAATCTTTGAAAAGGGTAATATACCCCGGCGGTGCGTCAACAGTTGTTTGGTTTTGACCGGGATATCGTGCATCCCACTCCGGTGGAAACCGGAATCCCCTAGTGATTTGTTCGAATAACCCCTGATCCCACTTGAGGACGGGGAGGGGACCTTCTTCATGTTGAGACCCTTCTTCAGCCATGAATGCAAAGCAAACAAGAGCAAGTTGAATATCTTTGAGCTTCTGAGAAAACTTGAAGATCTGCAAAAGAAAACTTGAAGATCTGCAAAAGAAAACTTGAAGATCCGCTAAAGAACTTGAAGACCTGCTAGTGTTCTTTGAAAACTTGAAGATTAGAGAGCAAATAGAGGAACAGAAGAAAAGTTTGTGATCTTCTCTCCCCTATCATCGACTATATATACTCATCACATTTAATGCGATGAGTAGATGTGCCGGATAAACCGCGCGCCTATCCAATCAGCAGCTGCCACGTGCGTCGTAATTCCCGGAGTGACGGTTAGTGACAACTTGATGATGGTCGTGTCAGCAGTCAACTCAAACGTCGCCATCAACGACATTTCCCACCAACCTATCAGAATTCAAAATTCGAGGTTTTTCCTGCTCAAATTTACTACAAACTTCATGCAGAAGTTACCAAGGTGCGCAACATTCACAATTCTCCAATGAACCCGCGCGCATAAACTCAAAGGGAGAGGATTTTTAATAGACAAATCTAGTAGTCGTGCCGTAATAACTGCTAGACAATTATATGCGCGCGACTCACAAAGATCCAACAATCATTTTTCTAACCCAGCACGTCCTTTTTTCTAAGTCCAGAGCTCCAACCACTCACTCCGCACGTGATGCAGCACCGGACTGGGGGGACTTGAAGGGGTATGGTGCCAAAAGGGCCGCGCAGATCATTATGCTCGCTCTTTGGACCATACTCCTTAATCACTTTGGTGATCAATGTTTAGACCCGCGCGGGATGCTCAAGCAGAGCTTGACCTCGGAGAGGCCCAAACAAGAAATGACATCAACTTCTATACTAAACGTTCTGAATAAGAGCCTTCACCTACTGCAACCCTGCGCGGGTTACTGACGTGCTCAGTAAAGGTCGTGCGGTAGCCAAGGCGCAATGCCACTTTAGAAAGTACCAAAGGTACATGTGGCAGAAGAACAAGCCAATCAGCGTCCTCCAGGCTGTGCTCAATCGTGCTCCACGATCGTCTGACGTGCAGTTGACGGAAAGTACACAAGGACGCCTATGTGGCACCAATCAGGGGGCGGCGAAACCTGCCCCATGATCTCCACTCACCTACTGATGGAAGAGGGACAACAAGGCCGACAACTAAGACACGTGGCTCCAATCACAATGCGCCAGCGCCGGAGATCTTCTAGAAGACACTAACGGTCGACAATAGTGAGACAAATAGCATATTCTCTAGTTGTCGCCTTCTGGCCCAAGGCCCATCGACCCATCTCCTCTTACACCCCTCCGGCTATAAATAGAGACCTCCATACACAGGTTAAACATTCCATTCCCTCTACTCTCACTCTTAACACTCAATTATTTCCTCAAAGCAAATAATTATTCTCACGCCGGAGTCTGGTTAAGAGGGAAACCCCCATATTCCCCTCTTAACGAGCTAATGGTGTTCTGTTTTGCAGGATTATCGGATCAAATCGGAGCTCAGAAAGTTTAAAGAAGATTAACCCTTATGAAAGGAACATAAACCAAACTAATAACCCAAAATTAGTTCTGTGTTTCTTCAAAAACGTAAAACGTAATGTTTTTAACGTAAAAGTTAAAACCGTAAACTTTTTAACGTAAAACGTAAATTTTTTAACGGAAAACGTAAAACGTAAAGTTTTTAACGTAAAACGTAAAAAGTTTAACGTAAAACGTAAAGTTTTTAACGTAAAAACGTAAAACGTAAAAAGTTTAACGTACAACGTAAAAACTGTAATGTAAAAAGTTTAATGTAAAACGTAATACGTAAAAACATAAAACGTAAAAAGTTTAACGTAAAACGTAAAGTTTTTAACGTAAAACATAAAAGTTTAACGTAAAACGTAAAAAATTTAACGTAAAAATTTTAATTTAAAACGTAAAAAGTTTAAAAAATATGTTAAAAAAATCTGGATTAAAAAATGCTTTTATTAAAACAATTATGTTTAAAAATTAAAAACTAATATAATAATACAAAAAGTAATAAAAAAACAATAAAGACAAAAAGGAGTAACTTTACTAAACTACCCTTTTGGAATAAAATATTAAAGAAATAATAAGACAAAAAATACTTAATTTTTTACTACTTTTAATCTCATTCATCCATCTTGAAGATCTGATGGTTGAAAAATGGTTTTCCCGATTCTTACAACTAGAGATAGTTTTCATTTCAGTGGTCCTATATATATATATATATATATATATATATATATATATATATAGGGGAAGGTTCAAGCGAAAACAAATTTTATTGTAAAAACTTGAAAACTAACTAAAAACCCAAAAAAACATATCAATTTTTTACAATTTTCTTTTAAATTTTCGCTACTTTTTATATATAAAAAAAACTTTAAAAAAATTGTAGTGCACATGCGCAATAGTACATATGTGAAGTACACATATAATGCACATGTGTCAGTAAAAGAAATTTTTTTTTGAATAAAGGTTTTTTTATAGATAAAAAGTAGCGAAAATTTATATAAAAAAATTGGCATTTTTTTAGGTTTTTTTAGTTAGTTTTAAAGTTTTCACTTTAATTAGTGGTTTTTGATTGATAGTGGTTTTTCATTTTTTGGATGGTAAAAATGAGTAAGAACGAAAGGTTTATATAGGAAATAATTAAAAGATTTTTTTAAATAGCCGTTGGCCAACGGCCAAACGGTCATCAAATAGTCAAATACTAGCCAACCATGGCTCGCCATTTCACCCCGTTGATATTCTTAAAAATAAATTTGTACTCATACGAAAACGACGTCTAAACATTCTTTATCATACGTTGGTTCGGGTGACAAATAATTGCTTACCAGCAAATCGTTTGCAGTTTTGCGTTCAAGAACAATATACTTCCTCCGTTTGTTTCGAGGGTGGGAAGTCACTTCATATGCATCTTCAACAATAGCTTTCACCACCATCGACACCGCTGATAATAATAAGCCGTCCCATCTTCGATGAGGATGACAAATCAAATTTATCATACGAATCGCTTGAATTAGAAGAATCAATTATATATATATATATATATATATATATATATATAGAATTGCGCTAAAATAATAACCACCTTGAGTTGTAAGAACCGTGAGAACTTTTTGATCCGGGGCGAGGTGGACCAAATATTTTTTTTCATAAACGTAGATGCGTGTATTATAAACACATATGTAAAAAAAATAAAAAAAAAATGTCGTGTGTGTAGTTTTGAGCACCACAAGTTTGTGTTTACGGGTACCTTACGGTACCCGTAAACACAAACTTGTGGTGCTCAAAACTACTACACACAAGACATTTTTTTACAAATGTGTTTATAATACATGCAACTACGTTTATGAAAAAATATTTGGTCCACCTCGACCAGTACGGTGTAGTTCTAACGGTTCTTACAACTCGAGGTGGTTCTCATTTTAGCGGTCCCCTATATATATATATATATATATATATATATATATATATATATATATATATATAGGGAGAAGATCATGCGAGAACCACCTCTTATTGCGAGAACCGCGAGAACCAATGTGAACACACCAAAAATGCCTAAAAATAGCTAAAAATCACACAAAAAATTTTTTTTTGATTTTTTTAATATTTTTTAGGTTAAAATCGCTACTTTTCGAACCCAAAAAAAAAAAAAAATTTTTTTATTTTTTTTATTTTTTTTTTTTTTTTTAAAAAAAAATTTTTTTTTTTTTTTTTTTGGCTTCGAAAAGTAGCGATTTTAACCTAAAAAATATTAAAAAAATCAAAAAAAATTTTTTGGATTTTTTTTTGATTTTTTTAGATTTTTTTTAGATTTTTTTAGGTTTTTTGGGGGTTTAGTTTTTAGCATTTTAGCTTGGGGGGGGGGGGGTGGGAGGGTTTAGGTTTTTGGGGGGGTGGGGGAGGGGGGTTTAGGCTTTTTGGGGGGGGGGGGGGGGGGTGGGGGTTAGGTTTTTTTTTAGGTTTTTTTTTAGCTTGGGGGGGGGGGGGGGGGGTTTAGGTTTTTTTTGGGGGGGGGGGGGGGGGGTTAGGTTTTTTTTTGGGGGGGGGGGGGGGGGGTTTAGGTTTTTGGGTGGGGGGGGGGGGGGTGGGGGTTAGGTTTTTTAGGGTTTTTTTTAGGTTTTTTTAGCTATTTTAGGTTGTGTTCACATTGGTTCTCATGGTTCTCACAATAAGGGTGGTTCTCGCATGAGCCCCTCCCTATATATATATATATATATATATATATATATATATATATATAGGGGAATATTAAAGCGAAAACTATTTATTGTGAAAACTTGAAAACTAACTAAAAAAACCCTAAAAAATCATATCAATTTTTTTTTTACAATTTTTATAAATTTTCGCTACTTTCTATATATAAAAAAACTTTAAAAAAATTGTAGTGCACATGTGCAGTATACATATAATGCACATGTGCCAGTACAAGTTTTTTTTTGAATAAATGTTTTTTTTATATATAAAAAGTAGAGAAAAATTTGTAAAAAAAAATTTGCATGTGTTTTAGGTTTTTAGTTAGTTTTAAAGCTTTTACTTTAATTAGTGGTTTTTGATTGATAGTGGTTTTTCATTTTTAGGATGGTAAACATGAGTAAGAAACGAAAGGTTTATATAGGAAATAATTAAAAGATTCTTTTTAAATAGCCGTTGGCCAACGGCCAAACGGTCATCAAATAGTCAAATACTAGCCAACCATGGCTCGCCATTTCACCCCGTTAATATTCTTAAAAATAAATTTGTACTCATACGAAAATGACGTCTAAACATTCATTATCGTACGTTGGTTCGGGTGACATAGAATTGCTTACCCGCAAATCGTTTGCAGTTTTGCGTTCAAGAACAATATACTTCCTCCGTTTGTTTCGAGGGTGGGAAGTCACTTCATCTGCATCTTCAACAATAGCTTTCACCACCATCGACACTGCTGATAATAATAATTCCGTCCCATCGTCGATGAGGATAGTTTGTCATACGAACCGCTTGAACTTGAAGAATCCATTATATATATATATGTAGGGGAATGTTCAAGCGAAAACTATTTATTGTGAAAACTTGAAAACTAACTAAAAAACCCTAAAAAATCATATCAATTTGTTTTTACAATTTTTTATAAATTTTCGCTACTTTCTATATATAAAAAAACTTTAAAAAAATCGTAGTGCACATGTGCAGTACACATATAATGTACATGTGGCAGTACAAGTTTTTTTTTTTTTTTTTTTGAATAAAGGTTTTTTTATATATAAAAAGTAGCGAAAATTTGTAAAAAAAAATTGGCATGTTTTTTTATGTTTTTTTAGTTAGTTTTAAAGTTTTTACTTTAATTCGTGGTTTTTTATTGATGGTGGTTTTTCCTTTTTAGATGGTAAAAATGAGTAAGAAACGAAAGGTTTATATAGGAAATAATTAAAAGATTCTTTTTAAATAGCCGTTGGCCAACGGCCAAACGGTCATCAAATAGTCAAATACTAGCCAACCATGCTCAACGTTTAGCCGGTGTGGTGTAGCTAGCGTTAAACTCAATCCACCGCCCCAAACCACGCCCTACACCCCATAGTCTTAGACTGATTACAGGTCAGTGTCTGGAGTATGTGAAGCTCTTAATGCGCGTGTGAAGCTTCTCAGGTTGTGGCAAGGCATTCGTGTCTAATTTATGTTTTATGGATTTAAATTGACTACTAGTAAATATACTTTAACTAAACATCGTTTTTATTTAAATCTTTCTGTTGCATATTTTGTGAAATGTAATGACTCTTTTAAGTTGAATCGGTGCAATATATCAAGCAGTATGGTGGCTCTTTTGAGACCTTATATTAGTGACCCAACATAAACTATTATATTTCTAAGTTCTCTGAAATGATAACTGATGACGGGGTAGCCCAAGATCAAATAAAATTACTAAATATATAAACGCTCAAAAGGTTAAATGGTTCAATGGTTGAAAAGCTATGGAGATGAAGTAAAGCAATACGGGAACAGTAAACAAGTCATATCCCCGGACAGCTCCACCAACTCGCCAGCCGCAAAAGCAAACGCAGTTCTGCAGAGCACACGCTATTATCCAAGGGTCAAAAGGCTTTAACCCCCGAAAGGGTAAGCCCCTCACTGCAAGCAAGGTCACTAGTCAAATGCATTCTTCTTTGGGAGATGTCTTCTCCTATAAATTGACACTTCATTTACTTCAGGAGACATTCCTGGCCAGCCCTGATTCTCGCAATCTCTGGTCATTCATCTTGAGTAATTGTTTCATGCGAGTTACTCACTTTCACATCCAACACACACATTCCGTTTGCTCCCACATCCGAATTTGAACACACTTCAGAGGAGGATCTTCAGCAAACAACAACAATAATGTGACAACCCTCACTAAACCAGGTATCCGTACGACTTAATTAATAATTAATTACTGCTTAATTACTGTGCTTACTTGAACTTGTGGATAAACTGCTACTTGAATACTGATACATGTACTTACTTGCATCATACTTTACTTGCTGTCACTCCATGTTTTGCTTACAGCACCTTTGTGACAACCTTGATGCACCAAAAGCACAGTAGCACAATGAACGGATAACCTATTAAACGTGCTGTCATAACTAGCACCAGGCAGGTACTGCCTCTAAGGCCTGTAAGAGCCTGAGATAGTTTGCTACACTAGTGGTGAGTGTAGGGATATAAGGGTTGTAGAACTGCGTCACTAGGAATGAGATTACAGTGACCGGATGTGCCTAAAACGTACTTCAAGTACAAAATTCAACACTTTAATTAAAATTCAGCATCTAGCTAACTAATAAAGTGCCAAAACATGAGAAAAATGTTACTAGACACTTTCCAAAGTGTCGGGAATAAGTTGTGTCACTAAAAATAATAATAACGACACTTTAAAGCTTTGTTAAGCACTTTAACGGATCTCTATCCAACCGAACAACCGGACTTTACCCGGAACATAAAAATATTGACATTGACATTGTTTTTCCTTTTCTGAGCCAGTTAGGGTCCCCGAATACCCTAACACCCGCTGCAATGCATAACATACTAGTAAATGGTTACACCTCCTAATCATCTAACTATAACTTAATTACTTAGTTGGAAACCAACCAAGGACCCCCCCCCCCTAACCGAACTCGTCCCCAAGGGGACACCCTTTGTACTTTGATGATTATTTAAATCATCTTTGTCTAATATCAATTAGACATATGATCCTCTGGTTAATGATCATGTGAATTGCCTATAAGTTCAAGACATAACACACTTAACCTTTCCATCACTCAACTCACAACACACACTCTCTCCCTCTCCTTGCAAGCTCTTGGCCGAACATCCCCTCTACCATCCATCCATCTTTCGATTTCCATCAAGCTATTACAAGAGTATACAAGTGTTAAGGATCTCATACGAGGAGGCTTAGTGCATTCGGAACGCGAAGGACCTCACCCCATTGCTTTTATCCACCCAATCTTTGACTAGTTTCTTCCCTAGCCTCGAGCTAGTAGTAAGTTGCTATAAACACACTCTCGATCTATTTTAAAGTGGTTAAAAAGAACTTTGTCGGTTAAAATCTATGAACATACAAGAAGACATGCTAAAAGTTTACTAAAAATGTTAAAAATGTTGGATAAAAGCTATGTTGTTGTGTAAATCTTGTAAGACTTGTCTTGTTATAATTATTTAGTGCCGATCTATGTTGTGGTAGCTCGGGTCATCATCTAACCCGGATTAGTCGTGATCATGGATCATGACATAGAGTTTGTTTAAGTGTACAAAGGGTTAAATGATGAAACTCTACCACACATTAAACATGAACTTGTGTAAAATCGATTTTACTTATGAAATAGTGTTCAAAAGTAGTAGATCTACGGATCTACAAACGGTATTTTCAAAGGACCACGTGTCAAGAGAAAACATACTTTTAAAGACGGATCTTTCATAAACAAGAATGATTTTAGCAAACACACAAGCGTGTAAATACTTGTGTAACACTAAGTTTCGACAAAGAACTAGTATTGTCAAATTCTACAAGAAGTTGTAAAGATGAAATTCCTTTAAAAACGAGACTTTTAAGAAACGAAGTTGATTTATATAAAGATCCACTAAAAATAGTGGGATTTATCACGCATTTTTAGATAAACCACAAGTTCATGTAATTTTTGCGATTTATATATATATTTTGACTAATTTTGGAAAGTTGTTATTGAGAATAAGGAAATTGTTGATTTGCTTTTAAAAGAAAATGATACGCTTGAAAGCGTGGCCACCTCCAGTTACAGGGGAAACTCTGGCGAAATTTTTCTAAAAACCTAACACTTGGGAATATTTTCACTACAAGTGTTGTAAATATATTTTTGACATGTTTTCAAAACGTAAATTTCGCCATGACTTTATTTACAAAATATCGGAGGCGGGATCTTCACAAAATGAAACGGGGTAAATATATATTTGATATATATATATATTTTTTTATAGCGTCACTTGTAAAATGTTTATGATTATTTTGTGAAATATACGGATATTATTTTTAGAGTAAAAATAATATTACCAAGTACTAATGATTCCAGAAATAATGCATACGCCTTCATAATTAATAATAAGTTACAACGGTATAATTATTACCACCCGATCTTTAAAACGTAACTTACGCATTTTAAGAAAATATTTACGAGCGCGTATTTTTGTCAAAGTATTATTTTGGGAAGAATATTTATATTTTGAAGTAAGGAATAAAATATATTAAGTGAGACTTAATAATGTATTTCGAATTTTACGAGCACGCATGTATTAAATCCCCCATCCTTGGGAAGGAGAATAATTACCAACTATTTACAAAATATAAACACGAAATAGTTGTGTCACACCCCGAATTTCCACGTGTCACCGGTGGGCCCGGTGGGGAGTATCGTGACGTCATGGTTGGCAACACAATAGTCAAACAACACAATTATATAAATGCACAGTGGAAGCAAAAGATAAATTATATATTACAATCCGAATTTTTAGAGTAATATCCAGTATTACAACGGAAAGTAAAGGATCCACAGGCGGATCTTAAAACATATCACTTGTTCAACAGACTTTAGACGCCTAGGACTTGCAAGATTCCTTATTAGCGCCCTGAGCTTCCAGCCAATTACGTTCAGTACCTGTTACTTAACCTTTTTGGAAAATATGTCAGTTTTCACTGGTAAATACACTCAACCGACTCATTTGAAAAGAGTTTAAGAAAATTGGTTTGAGTGCACGTGGCACAAAATATCATTTATAATTTGATTAAAATGCACAGAGGCAAAATTAACCTTTTTAACTTGGAACAATTATATTTATAACCTTGTATACAGATTTACATGTTCGTTGTACGTTCAGGGCCCGATGTAGAAACCGAGTCAAGATTAACAGAAACGCCACAAGTATAAGCCCACAAGAGAGTGAGATACCGTTTCCCTTTAAGCAACTTTCAGTGTATGCCTACACCCCGTGCTTAAGGCGTGGCCATTTTATAATACAATGATGTCAAGGATATCCGGGACATGGTCATTAACCCCTAAAGGCTTTTATTTCAAACAATACATATTAAACCGGGTTACCTCAATAATTTAATCACAATCCGATTAAACATTCAATACCCGACCAAGCGGTATCATTATACCGTATCCCAAGCCCGTATAGGGAAAATAAGTTAAGAGTATTTACCTGAGCTAGCTCCTGTCTTAAATACCAAGAATCTAATAACTCAGCCGTATTCACTTAAGTAAGCGTAGGTACCATTTACCGAAATGATCTAGTCTGGAATGATGGTATAAATAACTTATTAGAATGCTAACGGGTCTTTAATTAAGCCTAAGCTTAGACCGGTTAGTCTTAAGGGAATATACGGTTCAGGCGCGTGATTAAGCAAAGACCGGAATAGAATGTCTTTTAGACCCGACAAGTTTGAAAATTTGTCTTAAATGGGTATTTCATACACATTCTGGATTTTGGGATAAAACCAATAAGGTTTGACCCGTTTCGGCTAATTTATGTAAGCTTGTAACATAAACCGAACCGAACGTGAAATAAGCGTAATGGGTATCCGTAAGAGCCGTATACAGGTTTCCTAAGTTAATATGCTTCAAATATGTTGTGACATCAGTAGGATGTCTTTCATTATGCCCGAAACGAGTTTAAACACAAACTATGCCCCGTAGGGGTAGTTTGGTCATTTTAAAGTTTGTAAAAGAGTCTAAGTGTTTAACTGAGTTACAGGTCTGATGTGATCAGCAATTATACTCAATTTTCTAAGTCATATTAGTAGGTTAAAGCATACATGTGAAATTTATCATTTTTAACCAAACTATGCCCCGAAGGGGTATTTTGGTAATTTCACATTAGCCGAAAAGCTCAAAACTGAAGTCTGAGTTTATCAACCTTTGCTTACTGTTAAAATATCATAATTTTCCTCATATATCAGTAGGTATCAACCCGGGTATGTCCAATATGATTTTAAAACATACTATGCATTAAAAACGCTAATTAGGGCGATTAAATGCCATTTCAGGGTTCGATACTTAAATCTGATATTTTTATATTTCCAGAAGGCTTAAAATAGTTTATTTATCATATGTGATCAGTAGCAAAAGGTTTGGAGTCGTTTAGATATGTAAAACTCATTTTATGGCCCGTAAGGGCAAAACCGACAATTACCGGATTAAGCCTAAGACCACTAGTTATGCTCAGCCTAAAATTAATTGAAAATCTTTAAAATTCCCAAAATAATATATTACATCAGTGGGTATTAAGTTTGATACCAAAAAGTAGGCTTAACTAGGCTATACGCTAATTACGCCATTTTATTAACATAAAGCTTCTATTTTGCGCTAATGAGCATAACTCTCAATCTAAACCTCGAATTGATGTCAAAGTTTGGTTACAAGTTTATATATCAGTAATTTAAGTTTCTACTCTTTTACATTTCCAAAAATCACGTTTTAAGGCAATAAGGGCATAATGGTCAACATATGAGCAATTAACGGAATCATGCGTATTAATCGGATAACTAATGAACCGAGGTGTATAATCACTGAGTGTTATACTAGCATGTAACTTGGTCCAAATGAAGCTCTAAGGTATTTCTAAAACTTACCTAAACGGGTCAGAACTGAAAGTCAAAGTGAAAGTCAAACTATGTGACTTTCGGTTCCGAACCGGGTCTAAACAGGAAATAGTCGGGTTGAACATGTTTGGACATGTTCTTACACTTATTACTTAGTTATAACAATGATCAAACAGGTTGTATATGTTCTAGATAGCTAATTATGCATAAATGACATTTTAAGCATCCTGTTGACTTTTTAATTATAAGTTTGACCCGACTTTTGACCTGATTAGAGTGGTGATCAGGGGAAACCCTTTTGAGGTTTTATTACCCACATAAATACCAACTTATAACTACTTTTAATTCGAGATATGACTGAGCGATTATTGACTAATCTCGAAGTCAAACCGTAATTACAACGGTTTGACTTTTAGCTAATTAACCTAGCTAAACTCAATTAGAGAAGGGCAAGAACACTTACAGAAGTCCTATGCACGAGATATGATCACTTGAGGCTGTTGATAGCTCCAGAAAGTGATCCAAGAGTGCAGGAGAAGTTGTGAGGAATGTATGCAACATGAAGGCCCTTATATAGCAAGTTCAATCACCACAACATGTTGACAACAAGGTCTAGGACTGCCCACAACTGATCAACACTTGTTACTAGTGCTTAGGGGTGCCTAGGGGTCGTCCACATGTGAGAAAAACCGGCTAAATGGGTCAAATTCGCGTAAAACAGGCAACAGCCTGTTTTCTGGTGCTGGGCAGACCCTTGCGCATCGTAGGGATATTATGGCTACGATGCGCAGAGGTTCATCAGGGCCATTTCTTGTTTGTTTCTTGGTGTTTCGAAAAGCCAATCCACTTGCACGAATTTAGTACATTGTTTATCAGTTAGGGGCCCTTAAATTGTGTCTTGAACTATTACATACCCTACCACTTTGGGTTTGTTTGCTTTGAATCCAAAAACAAGACCCGAAAACAAAGAGTTTCCATTCTTTTTTCTTCGTGGGATCATATCATGCTTTTGAAATTCCTTTATTGACAATAATTCCCTGTATTGAGGGCATATTAGATGTGTGTAACATTAAATCGGGTCTTGGGATTTATAATTGAGGTAGTTCAGAGGTAACAATTTAACATGAAGCCACTTTAAATCCTGTCGAAACATCTTTATTAAATCCGGGTTTACAGCGCGTTTTGTCTTACATGACACGTGTCGTTTTATTATTGAACCCGAAATTTTCGAGGTGTTACATCCTCACCCCCTTAAAATAAATCTCGACCCGAGATTTACTGAAATAAGTAAGGGTACTTTTCTTTCATCGTGGATTCAACCTCCCACGTGAATTCGGGACCTCTACGGCATCCCATTTGACCTTCACAAAAGGTATATGCTTCCTTCGAAGCTTCCTTACCTGTCGATCTTCAATCGACAAAGGTTTTTCCACAAATTTTAAGCTCTCATCTATATGCACATCTGTATGTGGTATTACCAGAGATTTATCAGCGAAACACTTCTTCAGATTGCAGATGTGGAACACATTGTGAATTCCACTGAGCTCTTCAGGTAAGTTTAGCTTATAGGCAACTGAACCGACACGTTCGATAACCTCGAAAGGTCCTATGTATCTCGGGCTTAGCTTGCCTTTCTTACCAAATCGCATCACTCCTTTCCAGGGTGATACCTATTGTTGAACCTTATTTCTTAACAAGAATTTAGGAGGTTTGCTATTTTCATTAATCCTTGATTTTCTGCCGAATATTGGCATCTTACAAATAATTAGGGATTTGTGTGATCTGCTTTGTTGTTTCCACTGTAACTTTCAGATCCTGATAATTGAACTTACCTATCTATTGTCCTAACAATAGATGTTTAACATGCCATTTATACAAGGTCTCCAAGGAGCCACCTTGATACTTATATAGCAGTTATTATAGAAAAGCTTATCTTAAGGTGAGATGGTTATTCCAACCATTGCTCAAAATTAGTCTTACGGAATAGCTAATCTTTACAGTTAGTCGAACAAATCGACGATCCTGGGTAGTTGATGGAGATTTCTTAATTGTTGCCTAATTAGGGTTGCGGTAACTAATGCATAAGCAAAATGAACCGTCTTTCTTATTTAACAATATCAAACTTTCGGAATATCGAGTTAGGCTATATGAACCCTTTATTTTAAAACATAGTAAATCAGGGTTTCGATTCTTCCAATGATGGTACTAGCCGTCTTGGAGATTTCATAATAATAAAGCCTTAAATGGGATATGAAACTTAACCCTACCTGCCTCCCAGGGGTAAACAGGGTAATCCTAGGAGAAGATAATCAAAGTACAAGGAGGTTACAGAGATTTCCATATCTCAGGCTCCAGTTCACTCATCAACGCTTGTGTCTAATAAGTGACACATTCATGTTATGAGTCCACATATTCCGTTACCAAGGAATATTTATTTGGATAATTCTATTCCGGATATCTCCTTTGAATACTATTAGTCGACATTAGTACAATATGACCATTGGGATATCTCAGGGGTTCCATGTATTAAACCTCCATACTGATCAGGCATGGAAGAAATCTATGGGACACACTAGGATACGCCAATCCTCATATGGCACTTTTATCAAACATAGTTTGGCATTCGCAGGCGATAAAAACAATGAGAAAAATAATTAAAATAACATATGTTGTCGTACTCTATGCAAAGAAAGAGTGCTCTTAGATTTTCGGAAGGATTCCTTGCCGATCTATAAGAATCGGTTACTATGGTTTCCTTGGTAGTTATACCTTGTGGATGATAAAAAAAAAAATTGCTAAGTTTATGGTTCATGAAGATTTATTATTGCCTGTGTTAAAAACAGGACACTTAGCAGAAATTATCATTGATAAATGATAAGGAAGTTTATTGTACAAGTGCTTATATTTAATCAATAATGGAAGTTTCACAAACTAGGCACCTAGCTCAGTTGGCTAGGCGCGCGAAAGGGTGCGGCCTAGACCCAGGTTCGATTCCGGGGACGGCCAATTCCACCATTTTTTTATGTTTTAATATTAATTAATCGCACGGTACATGTAATTATGAGGGTTGTCTCATAAGGAGTCTTGATAATTAATTGCTTCTTATTACCCACAATATGGGCTTGATGATTTTTTTTAAGGTAACCAGTCAATTTTTATCACTATTTTGAGTCCTTATTACTAAACGAATCAACTTCTTGGTTGCGATCCGTCAACTGCTATTCATCATCCTCATGGCTTTATACTAACCATGGTTTCGTCAAACTATTCCGGCCAATAAGGCACTAACATCCTTAATGAACGTCATTTTAAAAATTATATTAATATCACTTAGCCTAGGTCACAAAAGACCATCAATGGCATTTAAGGGTTGGACCTAGTCCATCACCTTTTTGACAGGGGATCAAAAGTCACATCTGTCTTTATTATACTGATGAATTTAGTTAGCTTGAAAGTTTGCCAAAAGGTATCAGAAAAGAGCGATTCCTAATAGATATAAAATATCAATCTAGGATTTGTTGGAGCATTTTCTAAAGTATCATCGGTCACTTTCCATCTCGTTTTAAATGACCGGAGACTTAATCAGGCGGAGACAACAGTTCTAAACATTTATCACTCCTTATAGCATCATATGTGCCATTATAAATAAAATTCATGCATAACTGTTTGATATGGAAAGGTATCTGTTATATAGTTATTATTCTGCAACATCTCCTAGGCGTTCATCTGATTCCTAGGGCAGTTGGTCTTGATATGCCCCTTCTCGTTGCAACCATAACAGGTTGCATCTTTTAACTTCTTGCAATCCAGGGTTTTATGTTCCCTTGACTTGCAAATTCCACACGGTAGAGGCTGAGACTCAAATCTACATTTCCCAAGATGGTATTTCCTACAGGTTTCACACCTAGTCTTCTCTCCCGACTGCTGGTTTCTTTCTTAACCCCGGAGCTCTTTTTATCTTCAGAATTCCTCATCTTATCGGAGCGATGAGAATTCCCATCCTCCCTTTTACGCTTTCCATCTTCAGAGACTTTGGCGGCCTTGTTTCTGACCACATCTAGTGTGAGAGATAGCGACAGATCTGCCGTTGACCTGAATGTAGTAGGTCTTGAAGCCTTAACACTGGCTTTGATTTCTGGGGCTAAACCCCCGATGAAGCGAGCAATTCTCTTGGGTTCTGGTGTTACTAGGTAAGGAACCAGTCTTGACAAGGTATTGAAACGGGTGAGGTATGCTTGACAATCTAAGTTTGTCATCACCAATGATAAGAAATCTGATTCGATTCTTTCGACCTCGTGTTGGGGGCAGTAGTTCTCCATAATGAGAGCAACAAACTGTTCCCATGACATGTTGTAAAGTGGGATCTTCCCAGCAGCTTGAATGAGACCCTTCCACCACGCTAGCGCCTCTCCCTTGAATGATTGGGATACATACTTCACCACATCCCTCTCAGCACAACCGCTGATATCAACAACTGTGTCCATTTCATCCAACCAGACCATACAATCAACTGCCCCTTTATCCCCAGTGAAGTCCCAGGGTTTGCAGGAAACAAAGTATTTGTAGGTACAGGACTTGGTATGCGGTTCATTATCGAACACTATCCTCTTGGATGGAACACTGTGTTCATTAGATGAATGTCGATCGTCATTCTTCTTTAGTTCCTCTTTCTTAGAGGGCAGCATGTTATGCGGCTCTGAATGAGTTTTAGGGACAGAATTTGTGTGGGGTACAGATGAGGCTTTACTATTTGTCTCACTATACTCCTGGAATTGCTCCTTCACAGCTTTAGATACAGCTGAGTCACTCAATGTACGAAGTTCTCCTCTGGTTATATT
>CM060367.1:74410887-74773611 GCA_030545235.1 Helianthus tuberosus | reverse complement strand
TATATAAAAAAACTTTAAAAAAATCGTAGTGCACATGTGCAGTACACATATAATGTACATGTGGCAGTACAAGTTTTTTTTTTTTTTTTTTTGAATAAAGGTTTTTTTATATATAAAAAGTAGCGAAAATTTGTAAAAAAAAATTGGCATGTTTTTTTATGTTTTTTTAGTTAGTTTTAAAGTTTTTACTTTAATTCGTGGTTTTTTATTGATGGTGGTTTTTCCTTTTTAGATGGTAAAAATGAGTAAGAAACGAAAGGTTTATATAGGAAATAATTAAAAGATTCTTTTTAAATAGCCGTTGGCCAACGGCCAAACGGTCATCAAATAGTCAAATACTAGCCAACCATGCTCAACGTTTAGCCGGTGTGGTGTAGCTAGCGTTAAACTCAATCCACCGCCCCAAACCACGCCCTACACCCCATAGTCTTAGACTGATTACAGGTCAGTGTCTGGAGTATGTGAAGCTCTTAATGCGCGTGTGAAGCTTCTCAGGTTGTGGCAAGGCATTCGTGTCTAATTTATGTTTTATGGATTTAAATTGACTACTAGTAAATATACTTTAACTAAACATCGTTTTTATTTAAATCTTTCTGTTGCATATTTTGTGAAATGTAATGACTCTTTTAAGTTGAATCGGTGCAATATATCAAGCAGTATGGTGGCTCTTTTGAGACCTTATATTAGTGACCCAACATAAACTATTATATTTCTAAGTTCTCTGAAATGATAACTGATGACGGGGTAGCCCAAGATCAAATAAAATTACTAAATATATAAACGCTCAAAAGGTTAAATGGTTCAATGGTTGAAAAGCTATGGAGATGAAGTAAAGCAATACGGGAACAGTAAACAAGTCATATCCCCGGACAGCTCCACCAACTCGCCAGCCGCAAAAGCAAACGCAGTTCTGCAGAGCACACGCTATTATCCAAGGGTCAAAAGGCTTTAACCCCCGAAAGGGTAAGCCCCTCACTGCAAGCAAGGTCACTAGTCAAATGCATTCTTCTTTGGGAGATGTCTTCTCCTATAAATTGACACTTCATTTACTTCAGGAGACATTCCTGGCCAGCCCTGATTCTCGCAATCTCTGGTCATTCATCTTGAGTAATTGTTTCATGCGAGTTACTCACTTTCACATCCAACACACACATTCCGTTTGCTCCCACATCCGAATTTGAACACACTTCAGAGGAGGATCTTCAGCAAACAACAACAATAATGTGACAACCCTCACTAAACCAGGTATCCGTACGACTTAATTAATAATTAATTACTGCTTAATTACTGTGCTTACTTGAACTTGTGGATAAACTGCTACTTGAATACTGATACATGTACTTACTTGCATCATACTTTACTTGCTGTCACTCCATGTTTTGCTTACAGCACCTTTGTGACAACCTTGATGCACCAAAAGCACAGTAGCACAATGAACGGATAACCTATTAAACGTGCTGTCATAACTAGCACCAGGCAGGTACTGCCTCTAAGGCCTGTAAGAGCCTGAGATAGTTTGCTACACTAGTGGTGAGTGTAGGGATATAAGGGTTGTAGAACTGCGTCACTAGGAATGAGATTACAGTGACCGGATGTGCCTAAAACGTACTTCAAGTACAAAATTCAACACTTTAATTAAAATTCAGCATCTAGCTAACTAATAAAGTGCCAAAACATGAGAAAAATGTTACTAGACACTTTCCAAAGTGTCGGGAATAAGTTGTGTCACTAAAAATAATAATAACGACACTTTAAAGCTTTGTTAAGCACTTTAACGGATCTCTATCCAACCGAACAACCGGACTTTACCCGGAACATAAAAATATTGACATTGACATTGTTTTTCCTTTTCTGAGCCAGTTAGGGTCCCCGAATACCCTAACACCCGCTGCAATGCATAACATACTAGTAAATGGTTACACCTCCTAATCATCTAACTATAACTTAATTACTTAGTTGGAAACCAACCAAGGACCCCCCCCCCCTAACCGAACTCGTCCCCAAGGGGACACCCTTTGTACTTTGATGATTATTTAAATCATCTTTGTCTAATATCAATTAGACATATGATCCTCTGGTTAATGATCATGTGAATTGCCTATAAGTTCAAGACATAACACACTTAACCTTTCCATCACTCAACTCACAACACACACTCTCTCCCTCTCCTTGCAAGCTCTTGGCCGAACATCCCCTCTACCATCCATCCATCTTTCGATTTCCATCAAGCTATTACAAGAGTATACAAGTGTTAAGGATCTCATACGAGGAGGCTTAGTGCATTCGGAACGCGAAGGACCTCACCCCATTGCTTTTATCCACCCAATCTTTGACTAGTTTCTTCCCTAGCCTCGAGCTAGTAGTAAGTTGCTATAAACACACTCTCGATCTATTTTAAAGTGGTTAAAAAGAACTTTGTCGGTTAAAATCTATGAACATACAAGAAGACATGCTAAAAGTTTACTAAAAATGTTAAAAATGTTGGATAAAAGCTATGTTGTTGTGTAAATCTTGTAAGACTTGTCTTGTTATAATTATTTAGTGCCGATCTATGTTGTGGTAGCTCGGGTCATCATCTAACCCGGATTAGTCGTGATCATGGATCATGACATAGAGTTTGTTTAAGTGTACAAAGGGTTAAATGATGAAACTCTACCACACATTAAACATGAACTTGTGTAAAATCGATTTTACTTATGAAATAGTGTTCAAAAGTAGTAGATCTACGGATCTACAAACGGTATTTTCAAAGGACCACGTGTCAAGAGAAAACATACTTTTAAAGACGGATCTTTCATAAACAAGAATGATTTTAGCAAACACACAAGCGTGTAAATACTTGTGTAACACTAAGTTTCGACAAAGAACTAGTATTGTCAAATTCTACAAGAAGTTGTAAAGATGAAATTCCTTTAAAAACGAGACTTTTAAGAAACGAAGTTGATTTATATAAAGATCCACTAAAAATAGTGGGATTTATCACGCATTTTTAGATAAACCACAAGTTCATGTAATTTTTGCGATTTATATATATATTTTGACTAATTTTGGAAAGTTGTTATTGAGAATAAGGAAATTGTTGATTTGCTTTTAAAAGAAAATGATACGCTTGAAAGCGTGGCCACCTCCAGTTACAGGGGAAACTCTGGCGAAATTTTTCTAAAAACCTAACACTTGGGAATATTTTCACTACAAGTGTTGTAAATATATTTTTGACATGTTTTCAAAACGTAAATTTCGCCATGACTTTATTTACAAAATATCGGAGGCGGGATCTTCACAAAATGAAACGGGGTAAATATATATTTGATATATATATATATTTTTTTATAGCGTCACTTGTAAAATGTTTATGATTATTTTGTGAAATATACGGATATTATTTTTAGAGTAAAAATAATATTACCAAGTACTAATGATTCCAGAAATAATGCATACGCCTTCATAATTAATAATAAGTTACAACGGTATAATTATTACCACCCGATCTTTAAAACGTAACTTACGCATTTTAAGAAAATATTTACGAGCGCGTATTTTTGTCAAAGTATTATTTTGGGAAGAATATTTATATTTTGAAGTAAGGAATAAAATATATTAAGTGAGACTTAATAATGTATTTCGAATTTTACGAGCACGCATGTATTAAATCCCCCATCCTTGGGAAGGAGAATAATTACCAACTATTTACAAAATATAAACACGAAATAGTTGTGTCACACCCCGAATTTCCACGTGTCACCGGTGGGCCCGGTGGGGAGTATCGTGACGTCATGGTTGGCAACACAATAGTCAAACAACACAATTATATAAATGCACAGTGGAAGCAAAAGATAAATTATATATTACAATCCGAATTTTTAGAGTAATATCCAGTATTACAACGGAAAGTAAAGGATCCACAGGCGGATCTTAAAACATATCACTTGTTCAACAGACTTTAGACGCCTAGGACTTGCAAGATTCCTTATTAGCGCCCTGAGCTTCCAGCCAATTACGTTCAGTACCTGTTACTTAACCTTTTTGGAAAATATGTCAGTTTTCACTGGTAAATACACTCAACCGACTCATTTGAAAAGAGTTTAAGAAAATTGGTTTGAGTGCACGTGGCACAAAATATCATTTATAATTTGATTAAAATGCACAGAGGCAAAATTAACCTTTTTAACTTGGAACAATTATATTTATAACCTTGTATACAGATTTACATGTTCGTTGTACGTTCAGGGCCCGATGTAGAAACCGAGTCAAGATTAACAGAAACGCCACAAGTATAAGCCCACAAGAGAGTGAGATACCGTTTCCCTTTAAGCAACTTTCAGTGTATGCCTACACCCCGTGCTTAAGGCGTGGCCATTTTATAATACAATGATGTCAAGGATATCCGGGACATGGTCATTAACCCCTAAAGGCTTTTATTTCAAACAATACATATTAAACCGGGTTACCTCAATAATTTAATCACAATCCGATTAAACATTCAATACCCGACCAAGCGGTATCATTATACCGTATCCCAAGCCCGTATAGGGAAAATAAGTTAAGAGTATTTACCTGAGCTAGCTCCTGTCTTAAATACCAAGAATCTAATAACTCAGCCGTATTCACTTAAGTAAGCGTAGGTACCATTTACCGAAATGATCTAGTCTGGAATGATGGTATAAATAACTTATTAGAATGCTAACGGGTCTTTAATTAAGCCTAAGCTTAGACCGGTTAGTCTTAAGGGAATATACGGTTCAGGCGCGTGATTAAGCAAAGACCGGAATAGAATGTCTTTTAGACCCGACAAGTTTGAAAATTTGTCTTAAATGGGTATTTCATACACATTCTGGATTTTGGGATAAAACCAATAAGGTTTGACCCGTTTCGGCTAATTTATGTAAGCTTGTAACATAAACCGAACCGAACGTGAAATAAGCGTAATGGGTATCCGTAAGAGCCGTATACAGGTTTCCTAAGTTAATATGCTTCAAATATGTTGTGACATCAGTAGGATGTCTTTCATTATGCCCGAAACGAGTTTAAACACAAACTATGCCCCGTAGGGGTAGTTTGGTCATTTTAAAGTTTGTAAAAGAGTCTAAGTGTTTAACTGAGTTACAGGTCTGATGTGATCAGCAATTATACTCAATTTTCTAAGTCATATTAGTAGGTTAAAGCATACATGTGAAATTTATCATTTTTAACCAAACTATGCCCCGAAGGGGTATTTTGGTAATTTCACATTAGCCGAAAAGCTCAAAACTGAAGTCTGAGTTTATCAACCTTTGCTTACTGTTAAAATATCATAATTTTCCTCATATATCAGTAGGTATCAACCCGGGTATGTCCAATATGATTTTAAAACATACTATGCATTAAAAACGCTAATTAGGGCGATTAAATGCCATTTCAGGGTTCGATACTTAAATCTGATATTTTTATATTTCCAGAAGGCTTAAAATAGTTTATTTATCATATGTGATCAGTAGCAAAAGGTTTGGAGTCGTTTAGATATGTAAAACTCATTTTATGGCCCGTAAGGGCAAAACCGACAATTACCGGATTAAGCCTAAGACCACTAGTTATGCTCAGCCTAAAATTAATTGAAAATCTTTAAAATTCCCAAAATAATATATTACATCAGTGGGTATTAAGTTTGATACCAAAAAGTAGGCTTAACTAGGCTATACGCTAATTACGCCATTTTATTAACATAAAGCTTCTATTTTGCGCTAATGAGCATAACTCTCAATCTAAACCTCGAATTGATGTCAAAGTTTGGTTACAAGTTTATATATCAGTAATTTAAGTTTCTACTCTTTTACATTTCCAAAAATCACGTTTTAAGGCAATAAGGGCATAATGGTCAACATATGAGCAATTAACGGAATCATGCGTATTAATCGGATAACTAATGAACCGAGGTGTATAATCACTGAGTGTTATACTAGCATGTAACTTGGTCCAAATGAAGCTCTAAGGTATTTCTAAAACTTACCTAAACGGGTCAGAACTGAAAGTCAAAGTGAAAGTCAAACTATGTGACTTTCGGTTCCGAACCGGGTCTAAACAGGAAATAGTCGGGTTGAACATGTTTGGACATGTTCTTACACTTATTACTTAGTTATAACAATGATCAAACAGGTTGTATATGTTCTAGATAGCTAATTATGCATAAATGACATTTTAAGCATCCTGTTGACTTTTTAATTATAAGTTTGACCCGACTTTTGACCTGATTAGAGTGGTGATCAGGGGAAACCCTTTTGAGGTTTTATTACCCACATAAATACCAACTTATAACTACTTTTAATTCGAGATATGACTGAGCGATTATTGACTAATCTCGAAGTCAAACCGTAATTACAACGGTTTGACTTTTAGCTAATTAACCTAGCTAAACTCAATTAGAGAAGGGCAAGAACACTTACAGAAGTCCTATGCACGAGATATGATCACTTGAGGCTGTTGATAGCTCCAGAAAGTGATCCAAGAGTGCAGGAGAAGTTGTGAGGAATGTATGCAACATGAAGGCCCTTATATAGCAAGTTCAATCACCACAACATGTTGACAACAAGGTCTAGGACTGCCCACAACTGATCAACACTTGTTACTAGTGCTTAGGGGTGCCTAGGGGTCGTCCACATGTGAGAAAAACCGGCTAAATGGGTCAAATTCGCGTAAAACAGGCAACAGCCTGTTTTCTGGTGCTGGGCAGACCCTTGCGCATCGTAGGGATATTATGGCTACGATGCGCAGAGGTTCATCAGGGCCATTTCTTGTTTGTTTCTTGGTGTTTCGAAAAGCCAATCCACTTGCACGAATTTAGTACATTGTTTATCAGTTAGGGGCCCTTAAATTGTGTCTTGAACTATTACATACCCTACCACTTTGGGTTTGTTTGCTTTGAATCCAAAAACAAGACCCGAAAACAAAGAGTTTCCATTCTTTTTTCTTCGTGGGATCATATCATGCTTTTGAAATTCCTTTATTGACAATAATTCCCTGTATTGAGGGCATATTAGATGTGTGTAACATTAAATCGGGTCTTGGGATTTATAATTGAGGTAGTTCAGAGGTAACAATTTAACATGAAGCCACTTTAAATCCTGTCGAAACATCTTTATTAAATCCGGGTTTACAGCGCGTTTTGTCTTACATGACACGTGTCGTTTTATTATTGAACCCGAAATTTTCGAGGTGTTACATCCTCACCCCCTTAAAATAAATCTCGACCCGAGATTTACTGAAATAAGTAAGGGTACTTTTCTTTCATCGTGGATTCAACCTCCCACGTGAATTCGGGACCTCTACGGCATCCCATTTGACCTTCACAAAAGGTATATGCTTCCTTCGAAGCTTCCTTACCTGTCGATCTTCAATCGACAAAGGTTTTTCCACAAATTTTAAGCTCTCATCTATATGCACATCTGTATGTGGTATTACCAGAGATTTATCAGCGAAACACTTCTTCAGATTGCAGATGTGGAACACATTGTGAATTCCACTGAGCTCTTCAGGTAAGTTTAGCTTATAGGCAACTGAACCGACACGTTCGATAACCTCGAAAGGTCCTATGTATCTCGGGCTTAGCTTGCCTTTCTTACCAAATCGCATCACTCCTTTCCAGGGTGATACCTATTGTTGAACCTTATTTCTTAACAAGAATTTAGGAGGTTTGCTATTTTCATTAATCCTTGATTTTCTGCCGAATATTGGCATCTTACAAATAATTAGGGATTTGTGTGATCTGCTTTGTTGTTTCCACTGTAACTTTCAGATCCTGATAATTGAACTTACCTATCTATTGTCCTAACAATAGATGTTTAACATGCCATTTATACAAGGTCTCCAAGGAGCCACCTTGATACTTATATAGCAGTTATTATAGAAAAGCTTATCTTAAGGTGAGATGGTTATTCCAACCATTGCTCAAAATTAGTCTTACGGAATAGCTAATCTTTACAGTTAGTCGAACAAATCGACGATCCTGGGTAGTTGATGGAGATTTCTTAATTGTTGCCTAATTAGGGTTGCGGTAACTAATGCATAAGCAAAATGAACCGTCTTTCTTATTTAACAATATCAAACTTTCGGAATATCGAGTTAGGCTATATGAACCCTTTATTTTAAAACATAGTAAATCAGGGTTTCGATTCTTCCAATGATGGTACTAGCCGTCTTGGAGATTTCATAATAATAAAGCCTTAAATGGGATATGAAACTTAACCCTACCTGCCTCCCAGGGGTAAACAGGGTAATCCTAGGAGAAGATAATCAAAGTACAAGGAGGTTACAGAGATTTCCATATCTCAGGCTCCAGTTCACTCATCAACGCTTGTGTCTAATAAGTGACACATTCATGTTATGAGTCCACATATTCCGTTACCAAGGAATATTTATTTGGATAATTCTATTCCGGATATCTCCTTTGAATACTATTAGTCGACATTAGTACAATATGACCATTGGGATATCTCAGGGGTTCCATGTATTAAACCTCCATACTGATCAGGCATGGAAGAAATCTATGGGACACACTAGGATACGCCAATCCTCATATGGCACTTTTATCAAACATAGTTTGGCATTCGCAGGCGATAAAAACAATGAGAAAAATAATTAAAATAACATATGTTGTCGTACTCTATGCAAAGAAAGAGTGCTCTTAGATTTTCGGAAGGATTCCTTGCCGATCTATAAGAATCGGTTACTATGGTTTCCTTGGTAGTTATACCTTGTGGATGATAAAAAAAAAAATTGCTAAGTTTATGGTTCATGAAGATTTATTATTGCCTGTGTTAAAAACAGGACACTTAGCAGAAATTATCATTGATAAATGATAAGGAAGTTTATTGTACAAGTGCTTATATTTAATCAATAATGGAAGTTTCACAAACTAGGCACCTAGCTCAGTTGGCTAGGCGCGCGAAAGGGTGCGGCCTAGACCCAGGTTCGATTCCGGGGACGGCCAATTCCACCATTTTTTTATGTTTTAATATTAATTAATCGCACGGTACATGTAATTATGAGGGTTGTCTCATAAGGAGTCTTGATAATTAATTGCTTCTTATTACCCACAATATGGGCTTGATGATTTTTTTTAAGGTAACCAGTCAATTTTTATCACTATTTTGAGTCCTTATTACTAAACGAATCAACTTCTTGGTTGCGATCCGTCAACTGCTATTCATCATCCTCATGGCTTTATACTAACCATGGTTTCGTCAAACTATTCCGGCCAATAAGGCACTAACATCCTTAATGAACGTCATTTTAAAAATTATATTAATATCACTTAGCCTAGGTCACAAAAGACCATCAATGGCATTTAAGGGTTGGACCTAGTCCATCACCTTTTTGACAGGGGATCAAAAGTCACATCTGTCTTTATTATACTGATGAATTTAGTTAGCTTGAAAGTTTGCCAAAAGGTATCAGAAAAGAGCGATTCCTAATAGATATAAAATATCAATCTAGGATTTGTTGGAGCATTTTCTAAAGTATCATCGGTCACTTTCCATCTCGTTTTAAATGACCGGAGACTTAATCAGGCGGAGACAACAGTTCTAAACATTTATCACTCCTTATAGCATCATATGTGCCATTATAAATAAAATTCATGCATAACTGTTTGATATGGAAAGGTATCTGTTATATAGTTATTATTCTGCAACATCTCCTAGGCGTTCATCTGATTCCTAGGGCAGTTGGTCTTGATATGCCCCTTCTCGTTGCAACCATAACAGGTTGCATCTTTTAACTTCTTGCAATCCAGGGTTTTATGTTCCCTTGACTTGCAAATTCCACACGGTAGAGGCTGAGACTCAAATCTACATTTCCCAAGATGGTATTTCCTACAGGTTTCACACCTAGTCTTCTCTCCCGACTGCTGGTTTCTTTCTTAACCCCGGAGCTCTTTTTATCTTCAGAATTCCTCATCTTATCGGAGCGATGAGAATTCCCATCCTCCCTTTTACGCTTTCCATCTTCAGAGACTTTGGCGGCCTTGTTTCTGACCACATCTAGTGTGAGAGATAGCGACAGATCTGCCGTTGACCTGAATGTAGTAGGTCTTGAAGCCTTAACACTGGCTTTGATTTCTGGGGCTAAACCCCCGATGAAGCGAGCAATTCTCTTGGGTTCTGGTGTTACTAGGTAAGGAACCAGTCTTGACAAGGTATTGAAACGGGTGAGGTATGCTTGACAATCTAAGTTTGTCATCACCAATGATAAGAAATCTGATTCGATTCTTTCGACCTCGTGTTGGGGGCAGTAGTTCTCCATAATGAGAGCAACAAACTGTTCCCATGACATGTTGTAAAGTGGGATCTTCCCAGCAGCTTGAATGAGACCCTTCCACCACGCTAGCGCCTCTCCCTTGAATGATTGGGATACATACTTCACCACATCCCTCTCAGCACAACCGCTGATATCAACAACTGTGTCCATTTCATCCAACCAGACCATACAATCAACTGCCCCTTTATCCCCAGTGAAGTCCCAGGGTTTGCAGGAAACAAAGTATTTGTAGGTACAGGACTTGGTATGCGGTTCATTATCGAACACTATCCTCTTGGATGGAACACTGTGTTCATTAGATGAATGTCGATCGTCATTCTTCTTTAGTTCCTCTTTCTTAGAGGGCAGCATGTTATGCGGCTCTGAATGAGTTTTAGGGACAGAATTTGTGTGGGGTACAGATGAGGCTTTACTATTTGTCTCACTATACTCCTGGAATTGCTCCTTCACAGCTTTAGATACAGCTGAGTCACTCAATGTACGAAGTTCTCCTCTGGTTATATTAATCCTTTCATCATCGCGGTTTTCCAGAGGGTGACTATTCAACTCTTCCGACCTAGCCATGTAGTTTTGAATTGCTACATAAGAAAATAAGGCAAGGTTTATACGGAAGCTCATACAGTCTTATCGTTTTAAACGATTTATTAACCATGGTAATATAAACCATATTGGTTAATTTGTTAGTTACATTCAATTAGCATTTTTATTATAATTTATCCTAGTTATAAAACATTAAGGATATTAAGGTGGCGCAAAGGGCCTAGTCCCAAGGACAGTTGTAAATTTGTAAGCCGTGATTTCAGAGAATCGAGGCATTAAGGTTTTAATAATAGCACAAATGGCCTAGTCACGTAGACAAGTTTAATTTATAAGCCATGATTTCAGAGAATCGAGGCAATTTAGTAATGGCACAAAAGGTCTAGCCACATGGACACTTTTAAATTATAAGCTATGATTTCAAAGAATCAAAGCCTTGAGGTTTGAACCTAGTTCATTACCTTTTTCTAACAGGGAGTCATTGCTACCACTGTATTTTGGCTCATGTAGAAATGAGCAAGGCCCGTAGGCACTATATTACCACGTATGGTTAGAAATATGATCATCTTAATTGATGATGAAAAAAAAAACCCAGGACTCGGAGATCATTATACTGGGTTAGGAATCTTTTGAAGAATCCTATAAAAATGACGTGTGTGATTATTAATGGATCACGTCTGCCGGGAGCGTTAACCTATTTACAGATGTTAACAGGGATTCGAATCTTTTAAAACAGGTCTTACCATCATGGCCCGGCCTTAAAGTGACCCGAAGGCTAGGTTTCACTCTTAAGATTCTTATTAATATTTCACGCAGAGCAATCCTAAATTGAGGTGTTTAATATGGATCTGAATCTAATTATGGACTGCCATCTTGGCCGGTCTTAATATGACCCGAGGCTAGGTCTTGTCCTTTTTAGATTTTGCCATCTTATTATAATGGTAGATCTTATAATATAGGAATGATATTTAAATATAATCGTTCCTGTAAAATTTAAACAAGTATATGGTTGCCCTAAATGAGACTTTTTAATAAAATGACTTGCCCATGCAAGGGCTAATCAGAAAAATAATCAAGGAAATAATTAAAAGACAATGAAACAAATTGGAATTTGTCCTATGTTCTTGTCTAGACTCAAGAATGTGCAACTGTGTAACTGAGATTAAACACAAAAGGCTAGTGTTTAATTCACTCAGTGTTGGCTCTGATACCAACCCGTCACACCCCGAATTTCCACGTGTCACCGGTGGGCCCAGTGGGGAGTATCGTGACGTCATGGTTGGCAACACAATAGTCAAACAACACAATTATATAAATTCACAGCGGAAGCAAAAGATAAATTATATATTACAATCCGAATTTTTAGAGTAATATCCAGTATTACAACGGAAAGTAAAGGATCCACAGGCAGATCTTAAAACATATCACTTGTTCAACAGACTTTAGACGCCTAGGACTTGCAAGATTCCTTATTAGCGCCCTGAGCTTCCAGCCAATTACGTTCAGTACCTGTCACTAAACCTTTTTGGAAAATACGTCAGTTTTCACTGGTAAATACACTCAACCAACTCATTTGAAAAGAGTTTAAGAAAATTGGTTTGAGTGCACGTGGCACAAAATATCATTTATAATTTGATTAAAATGCACAGAGGCAAAATTAACCTTTTTAACTTGGAACAATTATATTTATAACCTTGTATACAGATTTACATGTTCGTTGTACGTTCAGGGCCCGATGTAGAAACCGAGTCAAGATTAACAGACACGCCACAAGTATAAGCCCACAAGAGAGTGAGATACCGTTTCCCTTTAAGCAACTTTCAGTGTATGCCTACACCCCGTGCTTAAGGCGTGGCCATTTTATAATACAATGATGTCAAGGATATCCGGGACATGGTCATTAACCCCTAAAGGCTTTTATTTCAAACAATACAGATTAAACCGGGTTACCTCAATAATTTAATCACAATCCGATTAAACATTCAATACCCGACCAAGCGGTATCATTATACCGTATCCCAAGCCCGTATAAGGAAATAAGTTAAGAGTATTTACCTGAGCTAGCTCCTGTCTTAAATAGCAAGAATCTAATAACTCAGCCGTATTCACTTAAGTAAGCGTAGGTACCATTTACCGAAATGCTCTAGTCTGGAATGATGGTATAAATAACTTATTAGAATGCTAACGGGTCTTTAATTAAGCCTAAGCTTTGACCGGTTAGTCTTAAGGGAATATACGGTTCAGGCGCGTGATTAAGCGAAGACCGGAATAGAATGTGTTTTAGACCCGACAAGTTTGAAGATTTGTCTTAAATGGGTATTTCATACACATTCTGGATTTTGGGATAAAACCAATAAGGTTTGACCCGTTTCGGCTAATTTATGTAAGCTTGTTACATAAACCGAACCGAACGCGAAATAAGCGTAACGGGTATCCGTAAGAGCCGTATACAGGTTTCCTAAGTTAATATGCGTCAAATATGTTGTGACATCAGTAGGATATCTTTCATTATGCCCGAAACGAGTTTAAACACAAACTATGCCCCGTAGGGGTAGTTTGGTCATTTTAAAGTTTGTAAAAGAGTCTAAGTGTTTAACTGAGTTACAGGCCTGATGTGATCAGCAATTATACTCAATTTTCTAAGTCATATCATTAGGTTAAAGCATACATGTGAAATTTATCATTTTTAACCAAACTATGCCCCGAAGGGGTATTTTGGTAATTTCACATTAGCCGAAAAGCTCAAAACTGAAGTCTGAGTTTATCAACCTTTTCTTACTGTTAAAATATCATAATTTGCCTCATATATCAGTAGGTATCAACCCGGGTATGTCCAATATGATTTTAAAACATACTATGCATTAAAAACGCTAATTAGGGCGATTAAATGCCATTTCAGGGTTCGATACTTAAATCTGATATTTTTATATTTCCAGAAGGCTTAAAATAGTTTATTTATCATATGTGATCAGTAGCAAAAGGTTTGGAGTCGTTTAGATATGTAAAACTCATTTTATGGCCCGTAAGGGCAAAACCGACAATTACCGGATTAAGCCTAAGACCACTAGTTATGCTCAGCCTAAAATTAATTGAAAATCTTTAAAATTCCCAAAATAATATATTACATCAGTGGGTATTAAGTTTGATACCAAAAAGTAGGCTTAACTAGGCTATACGCTAATTACGCCATTTTATTAACATAAAGCTTCTATTTTGCGCTAATGAGCATAACTCTCAATCTAAACCTCGAATTGATGTCAAAGTTTGGTTACAAGTTTATATATCAGTAATTTAAGTTTCTACTCTTTTACATTTCCAAAAATCACGTTTTAAGGCAATAAGGGCATAATGGTCAACATATGAGCAATTAACGGAATCATGCGTATTAATCGGATAACTAATGAACCGAGGTGTATAATCACTGAGTGTTATACTAGCATGTAACTTGGTCCAAATGAAGCTCTAAGGTATTTCTAAAACTTACCTAAACGGGTCAGAACTGAAAGTCAAAGTGAAAGTCAAACTATGTGACTTTCGGTTCCGAACCGGGTCTAAACAGGAAATAGTCGGGTTGAACATGTTTGGACATGTTCTTACACTTATTACTTAGTTATAACAATGATCAAACAGGTTGTATATGTTCTAGATAGCTAATTATGCATAAATGACATTTTAAGCATCCTGTTGACTTTTTAATTATAAGTTTGACCCGACTTTTGACCTGATTAGAGTGGTGATCAGGGGAAACCCTTTTGAGGTTTTATTACCCACATAAATACCAACTTATAACTACTTTTAATTCGAGATATGACTGAGCGATTATTGACTAATCTCGAAGTCAAACCGTAATTACAACGGTTTGACTTTTAGCTAATTAACCTAGCTAAACTCAATTAGAGAAGGGCAAGAACACTTACAGAAGTCCTATGCACGAGATATGATCACTTGAGGCTGTTGATAGCTCCAGAAAGTGATCCAAGAGTGCAGGAGAAGTTGTGAGGAATGTATGCAACATGAAGGCCCTTATATAGCAAGTTCAATCACCACAACATGTTGACAACAAGGTCTAGGACTGCCCACAACTGATCAACACTTGTTACTAGTGCTTAGGGGTGCCTAGGGGTCGTCCACATGTGAGAAAATCCGGCTAAATGGGTCAAATTCGCGTAATACAGGCAACAGCCTGTTTTCTGGTGCTGGGCAGACCCTTGCGCATCGTAGGGATATTATGGCTACGATGCGCAGAGGTTCATCAGGGCCATTTCTTGTTTGTTTCTTGGTGTTTCGAAAAGCCAATCCACTTGCACGAATTTAGTACATTGTTTATCAGTTAGGGGCCCTTAAATTGTGTCTTGAACTATTACATACCCTACCACTTTGGGTTTGTTTGCTTTGAATCCAAAAACAAGACCCGAAAACAAAGAGTTTCCATTCTTTTTTCTTCGTGGGATCATATCATGCTTTTGAAATTCCTTTATTGACAATAATTCCCTGTATTGAGGGCATATTAGATGTGTGTAACATTAAATCGGGTCTTGGGATTTATAATTGAGGTAGTTCAGAGGTAACAATTTAACATGACGCCACTTTAAATCCTGTCGAAACATCTTTATTAAATCCGGGTTTACAGCGCGTTTTGTCTTACATGACACGTGTCGTTTTATTATTGAACCCGAAATTTTCGAGGTGTTACAAGTTGTCTAACTATTTCCCAAAAAACTTAAACCTTAAGCTAAGGCACGGCCGTCCGTCTAATAGATTTAGTACGTGTAGGTCGTCGCACAGCGGCTTGATCAGGAGATATACTTGGTAGAGACGCACCACTGTGAGTTCATGTCCCCCTTTTCTCTAACTGTTTTTCAGTTTTCTAAACTGCGGGGGTGAAATACATGTTACTATGATTACGAATATTCTTACATGGTATGGTTAGCGTAAGGAGGGTTATTATTCAGATCATGTGAGTGGGTAGGCGGAAACTTTAGGCCATTAATCCTCAGGGTAGGACCGAGGGGCAGGAGCGGTAGATCTATCTGGGTGTAGCGAGCCCAGCCCCAGGCCCAAACAGAACGGACCTCGGGGTGACTTTGTACCCAACGCATAAATCTGCTAGGTTTGAGTCTTCCTACTTGCACTTCACACATATCAATGGCCTTGCAAACCATTGGTGATCTTTTTTTCCTTATTTGCTACATACCAGGGTTTTTATACATACAAAGGTTTATTTACTCACTTACACATGAACTCGCTCAACATTATTGTTGATTTTTCAACTTACATGTATTTCAGGGAATTAAAGATCTGGCGCGGTATGTTGTGTTTTCCCGCTGCATATGGGTTCCGAGGTCATCCCGGTTTAGGAAATGCGACTTTTTCCTGGACGAGTCACAAATCTTAAACTGCGTTTTATTCATGTTGATGTTTATGTCTTTCAAAACAATGTTTTATGTTATGGTGTTGTAGTCCCTAAGACAATGTTATGTTACTTCGGTTTTAAAACTTAAATCTATGGATGATCTTGCATGGTTTTATTATCATATAGCTTTGTTATGATTTAGCTATGGTATTAAGAAGTCACACCAAATTAACCACGCTTCCGCAAAGCCAGGGTGTGACAGCTTGACTAGTGAACCTGAGGAGTCACCTGCACACTCACCCGCTCGGTCTGGAAGACCGAGGCTCGGTCTAGGAGGCTGAGTCTGGGAGGCAAGGCTCGGTCTGGGAGGCTGAGGCTCGGTCTGGAAGACCGAGGCTCGGTCTAGGAGACCGAGGTAGTTGCCTAGTAGGACTAGAGAGAGCAGTCTGAGAGGCTGGGAGAATAGGCTAGTGGGACTAGGAAGAGCACTCTGAGAGGCTGGGAGAATTTGGCTAGTAGGACTAGGAAGAGCAGTCTGAGAGGCTGGGAGGCTAATGGGACTAGGAGAATTATTTGATTGCTTACTTGGTGACTAATGTGCTTATCTGATTGTATGATTGATTATTTGTACATATTTGTGTTTGTGTTACAGACACCATGGACTCGCCCGGCACAGGTGATTCGGACACCACGGGCCCTAGACCCATAGTATCAGATGACTTAGAGTCTTCGGAGCACGAGGTCCACACATGAGATGTTACCAGCACAGACGAGGACGACTTTCAGCCCTTTGCACTGCCCGACGCTGTCGATGAGCCCGCTGATGGTCCTTTTGCTGGGTACCTACCACTCGTAGAGGTCCCTGCTCCCATACCTTTGGCCGTTTATCCTGCTTACGATATGCTCCTCGACGCCGACATTGACGACGACGTCGATCTATTTGATGATGAGCCCCTGGAGGACGATGTTGAGGGCGAGGCCCTTCTAGCAGACGGTGGTCTTTTGTTACTCGCAGATGCTCCAGCTGAGGAGTCACCTGCACACTCACCCGCTCCAGAATCCTTCGAGTCTGTGGCCTCCGCACCGTCACACAATCGGAGCGCACAACACTATTCACACGGTTCAGATCCTGACAGGGCATCATCTGCTGCCTCTGCTCTTAGATTTGCTTTCAATCACGACCTCAATGAGGATTCAGACCCTGTTTTTCCCCCTGGATTTGACCCGGACCGGGAGATAGAGTTCATCCACTTGGATTAGCCTATGGTTGACCCAGTAGACCTAGTTGACCCTGCATTCGCTGATCATGCAGATTTTGATATGGAGTTCGTTGATCCCGAGCCTTCCATGGCCCTTGAGCCAGTAGCTGCTCCTGACCCAGTGTTTGTGACACCTGTGTCACTTCAACCATCAAACAAATGCCAAACCAATGAAATATTGTATTTCATACTTGGGATTTGTAAAAATATGTGTATCGATTGCACATATCAACTCTTGTTCGATTTCAAGCTCTAAATCGCTTCCTGGAAGGTTATACACGCACTGATGCATAAATATAACCAGTTTAATGCAACGAACACTCCGGAATAGTGAAATAGGCTTAACATACTTTAAATAACCTTTACATAACTTAGATATAAGTTTTGGAAGGTTTGGTGTGGTGAAATCAAAGTTTAATCGCTTACAGGGACTAAATTTGACAAACTGCGAAAGTATGCCAATTTGAACTGTAACAGACATTCCGGAACATGACCATAAGTTAAACATACCATAAATATCCTTTACATAGCTTAGAAATAGGCTTTGAGGTGTTCGGTATGCTAAAATAAACTTTTGGGTCATTCAGGGACTAAAAGCGTCAAAAAGTGCACAAGTTTGCATTTTCGCGCATAACTTACGTTCTGAATACATCCGGACATCCAAAAATTTATGTAAGCACTAAAATATTTTATTTTAGTGTTTGGCATAAGAAAAATCCATTCGTTTCGTCATTTGGATCGTTTTTCGCGCTTATGCGCATTCCGTCGTAATTAAGCGAACATCGCGTTCGTACGGCCAAACGAACCAACCTCCGGCATATCTTTGAGCATGTTTCATGTCCACAATGTTTAGGCATCATTTTAGGGCCTTAAAGTTGGCCTTACGGGCCTTAGAAGTGTCGGAAATGGCCTTAAACACATGCAGGGACTGAAACTGTCAAAATGGAAACATGTTTCTGATCTGCAACTCCCAGGCGGCCCGCCTGAGTTTTGGTAGATCCTGAAGCGGGCCGCGTCCGCCTTCTGGACCAGATTAACTGCATTTAACAGTAGTTTCCAGCTGTTTGATCCACAACCACACACTCACACATGCTTAGTCAGCTGATAAGAACCATTTTTAGCCACCATAAGGTTCCGACACTTGTACGGATGCGATTAAGGCACGATATTCGACAAACGATCCTAACGGTTCGGGTATTCCTATAAATACCCAACCCATTTAACTTCAAACATCACAAGAATC
This sequence comes from Helianthus tuberosus, assembly GCA_030545235.1. NCBI lineage: Eukaryota > Viridiplantae > Streptophyta > Magnoliopsida > Asterales > Asteraceae > Helianthus > Helianthus tuberosus. The sequence goes on along the minus strand of CM060367.1, from coordinate 74,754,932 downwards.
TGATCTAAGTGACTCTAAGTTGGAACCATTGTTTCATACCTGAGTTATTTTGATCTAGATTAGCATTCGGGGACCCTTCGTAAGTATTCTTTCGTTCTTTTATTGCTTTTCGAGTCCGAAAGTCAAACTTCATCGTTGACCAGCTTATGGTCAATGCGAAGTTCGTTTGAACTTCGCAACGTGAGTGTAATCACGTTGGTTATAGTCCCTTGGGACTATGCCTACTGATTACCACGTTATCTAGGGTCGTAGGGTAAGCGATCTAATAAATCGCTTATACCTTCGAACCCGACCCATTTGGTCGATCATAAGGATCCGGCCAAATACTTTAGGTGACCATAGTAGGTATGGAATAACCTTCCGAGGTTATACCCTATGGTCACATCGTTTGAGTAGTTGTATGATAGGTAGTTTATATGCCTTAGGTAAATTACCAGAATACCCTTTTCATGTATAATTGGTAATTAAGCATATGTAACCTAAACTTTTGTCACATAACTGATTATGTAACATGTTTAGGCATATAACACTTGTCATAGGACTAGTTAAGCGGTCCGAACGCGTTTCACGCGAACGACGCGTTAAAGTAGCATAAGCTACCTAAACGGGTCGTAATGGGTCGTAAGCTCTTAGATTAAGGTTTCATTTAGTTGTAGGCTTTGTTAAACCATATGACACGAGTCTCTATACTTGTTTGGTTTACGAACCCTCATTCTATCAGATCTTCCAATTTAGGTCCGGTTTATTAACATAGTTACCTATATTAGGTGCCGTTTGATATCCGTGATCTCTAGCATTGTTTGGTTGTTACTCAAGGACTACTAAGCAATCTCAAGTGAGTACATAGACCCCTCTTTTACTGTTTTCCAAACTGTTTTGGGGTGAAACACATGTGCCTTCTTGTTACTTTCATGCTTTCCCGTTTTCACATCATATACCTGCTATGTTCGTTAGTACATTATAGTACATGATTTTATTACATCTTATGCTAGGTATGCCCATTGTGTGCATTACTTAGTACATCGTTTTACATTACATTACATGCTACGTATGTCTATTGTTGTATACGTAGTACAGGTCACATGCTACGTATGTCTATTGTTGTATACGTAGTACAGGTCACATGCTACGTATGTCTATTGTTGTATACGTAGTACAGGTCACATGCTACGTATGTCTATTGTTGTATACGTAGTACAGGTCACATGCTACGTATGTCTATTGTTGTATACGTAGTACAGGTCACATGCTACGTATGTCTATTGTTGTATACGTAGTACAGGTCACATGCTACGTATGTCTATTGTTGCATACTTAGTACAGGTCACATGCTACGTATGTCTATTGTCGCGTACTTAGTACATTTGTTATTTATCACATGATTACATTTTGGATACATATTACATGATTTACATTAGACATGAACATCTTACTTTGGTAGTTTGGTTTGAGTAAGTGATTAAGTAACGAGGCGTGTGTAATATGATACAAGCATGGTGGATACGCCGCTGGTACTTCCTATATATAAGTGTTTGTATGGTATTACATGTCGTAGCGTTATTTGAATCATTTCAGTTTGAGACATATAACATTTTATACAAATAACATACTTTTCACAAGACATTGTTTTACAAACAACTTATCTTATACAAACTCATTTTACATGGTTATTCATTTAACCTTACATTTATTTATACATATCATCTGATCTTATCGTTTTTCAAATGATTTACAAGACAAAGCAAATTACAAGGTTCATGACTAAACATTTTCTCAAACATAAGTCATGAATCCTATTTTCACAAAACCTATGTATCTCACAGGCATTTTTATGCTGACGTACCTATTTTCACATGTGTTTTTCAGGAAATGAAGCATAGGATTGATCAAGATACACTTAGGCGGACATGGGCCTTAGTGACAATAAAAGATGCAAGACTAGTTAATTATGTTGTATTTCCTTGTTTGTTAAGACATTGTAACACTTTTAATCAATAAAACTGAACTTCAATTGCCGTGGATTTGAAACAATTAATTATGTTACAACACTCCCCGACATTTCCGCCACGTTTTGTATGTTCTACATGGTCGGGGTGTGACAGAAAAGATGGTATCAGAGCCAATGGTTATAGGGAATTAGGTTATTAGTAATGCTTTGACCTAGTGTATAACCTTCTTAGGACCCTAACGCGAATTTACTTGCGTTTAGTCATAAAACAATACTGTCACCTATCCTTAGGTGACGACCACGACAAGAACATAAATCTCAAAACTGCTTTGAAAACTAATCATATGTTCTAGGATGATTGATTACTAGGTTTTGAACCCTCTATTGTAAGGTTTTGAACCCTCTGTTATATGGTTTTGAACCCCTTTGAATTTTCAAAATCTCGTCAAGGTTTTGGGTTTTAAATAATGTGAACACGTGCAAACTGGAAGGGTGAATGCCTGTATTCTGGGTTTTCTGTCTAGGCAAGCACTTCGTATACATCTCATCAGACGCGAGACCAGTTGTGCTTACCTGGGAATTCTTGGGATGAGTGTTCACTTATAGGCGAGCATGTCTTCGCGATACATTATTTTTGACCTAATTACTTTGATTAATCACCGAGGTCGTTTGTTGCTTTGTAGTAACAAACAAATGACCACTATCCTTTCTTTCATCAGATTTGTTTCATCTCATTCTTTTCGTCTATTTCTCTCACTCGTTTCCTTTCATGTTCTTCTCTTTTAGAATGCCTCCACGACGCGAAAATCCGATATCTATTGACGATCTGGCAGCTGTCATTACACAGCAAATAACTGCTGTAATCCCGACCATCGTTGCCCAATGTCACCAAGCTATCAACAACAATAATGCCCTCTGCAACTTAAAGACGTTCAACTCGGCCAAGCCATCAAAGTTTTCTGGGTCTCAAGGAGAGACAACACTTCTGCAATGGTTCGAGAGTCTAGAGAGCACCTTCAGGCATGTACAATGTCCAAATGAGCGAAAGGTAGATTTCGCATCTAGTGTCTTTGAGAAACGAGCTTTGACGTGGTGGAACGGTGTGGTGAGAGATAGGGGTGCCGATGTTGCACTGGCTCAAACATGGGAAGAACTTAGAGCACTGATGATGGAGGAATTCTGTCCTCGTCACGAGATCAGGGCATTGGAAAGGGAATTCGACGATCTTAAGCAAGACAGCGGTGAACATCGAGCATACACTGATCGATATGAGGAGCTGAGCCTGTTGTGTCCTACCATGGTTACGCCTTTGGATAAGGCGATCGAAAAATACATTGATGGTCTCCCTGACTCAGTTCAAGACATTGTTACCGGTAGTAACCCCACTACGGTTAGGCAGGCCATTGAGCTATCTGCAACTTTGACTGAATCTCATATCAGGAAACGTAAGCTTTTTCGAAAGGGTGACAAGAAACCGGTCGAGGAATCGAAACAAATCGAGGAATCAAAGACCATGGATGAACAGACTGGATCCCTTGAGCGGTCAAAGAAGCAAAAGGCTTCTCAGAACTTAGCCATGGTCGCTCACAATGATCAAGCCGCCCCCAAACAACCAGCTCAACCCCGTGCTAGGAAGCCATACAATGGAACTTCACCTTTGTGCAACCGATGTAACCTTTATCATCATGTTAATGTGAAGTGCCGCGAATGCCAAATTTGTGGACGTAAAGGTCATACAGCAAAAGTGTGCGTAGCAGCAGTTGCACCAAATCAAGCTAACAACAAACCTGCTCGAGCTCGCTTTCCCCCAGGTTCTTGCTACAAGTGTGGCGTGATGGGACATTTCCGAAGAAATTGCCCAAAGCGTGCTAATGCTAATCCAGCACAGAGATGAGCGTCTGACCGACTAGAAGACAACACTCTTTAGAAATAATCACATCTTATGTATTATTTTCTTTTGTTGTCAAGGTCCATGAAACAGTTGTTAACATTGTTTATAAATAAATCTTTTATTTACATTACAATGTATTTATGTGGTTGTATGCATAAACAACATATCCCCTACAATAACGACAATCAAGGAATCGTATTCCTTGAAAAGCAAACTACCCCCAAAATTCTTCCATTTTACAATCTCTTGCGTTTTCCACAAAGATCCTAAGTACCCGTCTCTTGCAAAGAAACGAAGTAAAAGGTGCAAGTTATAACTCTGTACGAATACCCCAAGTACCACTATAAATTCTTAATAGGGTACCTAAGGGTATTTCCGTATGTCCTAAATTATTGTGTACCTTAATTCGAACATTGTGTTTTCCTGAAAAGGAAAATCGAATTTTGGTAGATCATCCTATCTTCATGGATGGATTCTTGAAATGATTAAAGTGCCAAATGAAATCCACGAATTGGATTCCTGGTGTGCTTTAAGTATCCGCGTCCAAAGATAACGAATTAATAACCAAGTTAAACAACTATGTGATTATGTGCTTATGTGTCTCCTTTTATGTTTTTAAGTAATCCAAGTTTTTGTCATCCAAATCCTCGTAGAATCTTCCATATCTTCGTATAAGGGATTCATGGTAGGATATCCAAAGGTACTATATTAAATCCTCAATGGGCTTTTACGTAATAGTAAAGACCCTTGGATTATATTGTACTATTCCATAATTAGACCCCTGAGTGGTCTAGGTAAACAGATTGATCCAAAAATCTGGTTAGGAATATCATGTGATGATATAGCTGAAAGGACTCCTTGGTGGCCTAATTAAAAAAGGATCCTTTGTAGATCTAATTAAAAGGACCCTATGGTAGTCTAGTCACACTCATCACAGGTTTGGTTTTTCCTCCCCTTCACATTACAAACAAATTGTGCGGACTATGCAAGGAATTGCGTAATTATGGATGCATACATAATTATGAAATTCAGTGCACGGAAACCACAGCGAGTTTTGTCATGTGTCTAGAGTTCGTTCCGTTCATTTTCGTTTCTATCTGAAGAAATGGTGGAAAATGACTCATTTTGTTCATTTTCGGTTCTGAAGAAGTGGTGGAAAATGACTCATTTCGTTCATTTTTGGTTCTGAAGAAAAATGACCATAAGCTAGTTTGGTTTTTCCTCCCCTTCATATTACAAACGAAAGTATGCCAATTTGAACTGTAACAGACATTCCGGAACATGACCATAAGTTAAACATACCATAAATATCCTTTACATAGCTTAGAAATAGTCTTTGAGGTGTTCGGTATGCTAAAATAAACTTTTGTGTCATTCAGGGACTAAAAGCGTCAAAAAGTGCACAAGTTTGCATTTTCGCGCATAACTTACGTTCTGAATACATCCGGACATCCAAAAATTTATGTAAGCACTAAAATATTTTATTTTAGTGTTTGGCATAAGAAAAATCCATTCGTTTCGTCATTTGGATCGTTTTTCGCGCTTATGCGCATTCCGTCGTAATTAAGCGAACATCGCGTTCGTACGGCCAAACGAACCAACCTCCGGCATATCTTTGAGCATGTTTCATGTCCACAATATTTAGGCATCATTTTAGGGCCTTAAAGTTGGCCTTACGGGCCTTAGAAGTGTCGAAAATGGCCTTAAACACATGCAGGGACTGAAACTGTGAAAATGGAAACATGTTTCTGATCTGCAACTCCCAAGCGGCCCGCCTGAGTTTTGGTAGATCCTGAAGCGGGCCGCATCCGCCTTCTAGACCAGATTAACTGCATTTAACAGCAGTTTCCAGATGTTTGATCCACAACCACACACTCACACATGCTTAGTCAGCTGATAAGAACCATTTTTAGCCACCATAAGGTTCCGACACTTGTACGGATGCGATTAAGGCACGATATTCGACAAACGATCCTAACGGTTCGGGTATTCCTATAAATACCCAACCCATTTAACTTCAAAAATCACAAGAATCTGATCTAAGTGACTCTAAGTTGGAACCATTGTTTCATACCAGAGTTATTTTGATCTAGATTAGCATTCGGGGACCCTTCGTAAGTATTCTTTCGTTCTTTTATTGCTTTTCGAGTCCGAAAGTCAAACTTCAGCGTTGACCATCTTATGGTCAATGCGAAGTTCGTTTGAACTTCGCAACGTGAGTGTAATCACGTTGGTTATAGTCCCTTGGGACTATGCCTACTGATTACCACGTTGTCTAGGGTCGTAGGGTAAGCGATCTAATAAATCTCTTATACCTTCGAACCCGACCCATTTGGTCGATCATAAGGATCCGACCAAATACTTTTGGTGACCATAGTAGGTAGGGAATAACCTTCCGAGGTTATACCTTATGGTCACATCGTTTGAGTAGTTGTATGATAGGTAGTTTATATGCCTTAGGTAAATTAACAGAATACCCTTTTCATGTATAATTGGTAATTAAGCATATGTAACCTAAACTTTTGTCACATAACTGATTATGTAACATGTTTAGGCATATAACACTTGTCATAGGACTAGTTAAGCGGTCCGAACGCGTTTCACGCGAACGACGCGTTAAAGTAGCATAAGCTACCTAAACGGGTCGTAATGGGTCGTAAGCTCTTAGATTAAGGTTTCATTTAGTATGTAGGCTTTGTTAAACCATATGACACGAGTCTCTATACTCGTTTGGTTTACGAACCCTCATTCTATCAGATCTTTCGATTTAGGTCCGGTTTATTAACATAGTTACCTATATTAGGTGCCGTTTGATATCCGTGATCTCTAGCATTGTTTGGTTGTTACTCAAGGACTACTAAGCAATCTCAAGTGAGTACATAGACCCCTCTTTTACTGTTTTCCAAACTGTTTTGGGGTGAAACACATGTGCCTTCTTGTTACTTTCATGCTTTCCCGTTTTCACATCATATACCTGCTATGTCCGTTAGTACATTATAGTACATGATTTTATTACATCTTATGCTAGGTATGCCCATTGTGTGCATTACTTAGTACATCGTTTTACATAACATTACATGCTACGTATGTCTATTGTTGTATACGTAGTACAGGTCACATGCTACATATGTCTATTGTTGTATACGTAGTACAGGTCACATGCTACGTATGTCTATTGTTGTATACGTAGTACAGGTCACATGCTACGTATGTCTATTGTTGTATACGTAGTACATGTCACATGCTACGTATGTCTATTGTTGTATACGTAGTACAGGTCACATGCTACGTATGTCTATTGTTGGATACGTAGTACAGGTCACATGCTACGTATGTCTATTGTTGCATACTTAGTACAGGTCACATGCTACGTATGTCTATTGTCGCGTACTTAGTACATTTGTTATTTATCACATGATTACATTTTGGATACATATTACATGATTTACATTAGACATGAACATTTTACTTTGGTAGTTTGGTTTGAGTAAGTGATTAAGTAACGAGGCGTGTGTAATATGATACAAGCATGGTGGATACGCCGCTGGTACTTCCTATATATAAGTGTTTGTATGGTATTACATGTCGTAGCGTTATTTGAATCATTTCAGTTTGAGACATATAACATTTTATACAAATAACATACTTTTCACAAGACATTGTTTTACAAACAACTTATCTTATACAAACTCATTTTACGTGGTTATTCATTTAACCTTACATTTATTTATACATATCATCTGATCTTATCGTTTTTCAAATGATTTACAAGACAAAGCAAATTACAAGGTTCATGACTAAGCATTTTCTCAAACATAAGTCATGAATCCTATTTTCACAAAACCTATGTATCTCACAGGCATTTTTATGCTGACGTACCTATTTTCACATGTGTTTTTCAGGAAATGAAGCATAGGATTGATCAAGATACACTTAGGCGGACATGGGCCTTAGTGACAATAAAAGATGCAAGACTAGTTAATTATGTTGTATTTCCTTGTTTGTTAAGACATTGTAACACTTTTAATCAATAAAACTGAACTTCAATTTCCATGGATTTGAAACAATTAATTATGTTACAACACTCCCCAAGATTTCCGCCACGTTTTGTATGTTCTACGTGGTCAGGGTGTGACAGAAAAGATGGTATCAGAGCCAATGGTTATAGGGAATTAGGTTATTAGTAATGCTTTGACCTAGTCTATAACCTTCTTAGGACCCTAACGCGAGTTTACTTGCGTTTAGTCATAAAACAATACTGTCACCTATCCTTAGGTGACGACCACGACAAGAACATAAATCTCAAAACCGCTTTGAAAACTAATCATCTGTTATAGGATGATTGATTACTAGGTTTTGAACCCTCTATTGTAAGGTTTTGAACCCTCTGTTATATGGTTTTGAACCCCTTTGAATTTTCAAAATCTTGTCAAGGTTTTGGGTTGTAAATAATGTGAACACGTGCAAACTGGAAGGGTGAATGCCTGTATTCTGGGTTTTCTGTCTAGGCAAACACTTCGTATACATCTCATCAGACGCGAGACCAGTTGTGCTTACCTGGGAATTCTTGGGATGAGTGTTCACTTATAGGCGAGCATGTCTTCGCGATACATTATTTTTGACCTAATTACTTTGATTAATCACCGAGGTCGTTTGTTGCTTTGTAGTAACAAACAAATGACCACTATCCTTTCTTTCATCAGATTTGTTTCATCTCATTCTTTTCGTCTATTTCTCTCACTCGTTTCCTTTCATGTTCTTCTCTTTTAGAATGCCTCCGCGACGCAAAAATCCGATATCTATTGATGATCTGGCAGCTGTCATTACACAGCAAATAACTGTTGTAATCCCGACCATCGTTGCCCAATGTCACCAAGCTATCAACAACAATAATTCCCTCTGCAACTTCAAGACGTTCAACTCGGCCAAGCCATCAAAGTTTTCTGGGTCTCAAGGAACGACAACACTTCTGCAATGGTTCGAGAGTCTAGAGAGCACCTTCAGGCATGTACAATGTCCAAATGAGCGAAAGGTAGATTTCGCATCTAGTGTCTTTGAGAAACGAGCTTTGACGTGGTGGAACGGTGTGGTGAGAGATAGGGGTGCCGATGTGGCACTGGCTCAAACATGGGAAGAACTTAGAGCACTGATGATGGAGGAATTCTGTCCTCGTCACGAGATCAAGGCATTGGAAAGGGAATTCGACGATCTTAAGCAAGACAGCGGTGAACATCGAGCATACACTGATCGATATGAGGAGCTGAGCCTGTTGTGTCCTACCATGGTTACGCCTTTGGATAAGGCGATCGAAAAATACATTGATGGTCTCCCTGACTCAGTTCAAGACATTGTTACCGGTAGTAACCCCACTACGGTTAGGTAGGCCATTGAGCTATCTGCAACTTTGACTGAATCTCAGATCAGGAAACGTAAGCTTTTCCGAAAGGGTGACAAGAAACCGGTCGAGGAATCGAAACAAATCGAGGAATCAAAGACCATGGATGAACAGACTGGATCCCTTGAGCGGTCAAAGAAGCAAAAGGCTTCTCAGAACTTAGCCATGGTCGCTCACAATGATCAAGCCGCCCCCAAACAACCAGCTCAACCCCGTGCTAGGAAGCCATACAATGGAACTTCACCTTTGTGCAACCGATGTAACCTTTATCATCATGTTAATGTGAAGTGCCGCGAATGCCAAATTTGTGGACGTAAAGGTCATACAGCAAAAGTGTGCGTAGCAGCAGTTGCACCAAATCAAGCTAACAACAAACCTGCTCGAGCTCGCTTTCCACCAGGTTCTTGCTACAAGTGTGGCGAGATGGGACATTTCCGAAGAAATCGCCCAAGGCGTGCTAATGCTAATCCAGCACAGAGATGAGCGTCTGACCGACTAGAAGACAACACTCTTTAGAAATAATCACATCTTATGTATTATTTTCTTTTGTTGTCAAGGTCCATGAAATAGTTATTAACATTGTTTATAAATAAATCTTTTATTTACATTACAATGTATTTATGTGGTTGTATGCATAAACAACATATCCCCTACAATAACGACAATCAAGGAATCGTATTCCTTGAAAAGCAAACTACCCCAAAATTCTTCCATTTTACAATCTCTTGCGTTTTCCACAAAGATCCTAAGTACCTGTCTCTTGCAAAGAAACGAAGTACAAGGTGCAAGTTATAACTCTGTACGAATACCCCAAGTACCACTATAAATTCTTAATAGGGTACCTAAGGGTATTTCCGTATGTCCTAAATTATTGTGTACCTTAATTCGAACATTGCGTTTTCCTGAAAAGGAAAATCGAATTTTGGTAGATCATCCTATCTTCATGGATGGATTCTTGAAATGATTAAAGTGCCAAATGAAATCCACGAATTGGATTCCTGGTGTGCTTTAAGTATCCGCGTCCAAAGATAACGAATTAATAACCAAGTTAAACAACTATGTGATTATGTGCTTATGTGTCTCCTTTTATGTTTTTAAGTAATCCAAGTTTTTGTCATCCAAATCCTCGTAGAATCTTCCATATCTTCGTATAAGGGATTCATGGTAGGATATCCAAAGGTACTATATTAAATCCTCAATGGGCTTTTACGTAATAGTAAAGACCCTTGGATTATATTGTACTATTCCATAATTAGACCCCTGAGTGGTCTAGGTAAACAGATTGATCCAAAAATCTGGTTAGTAATATCATGTGATGATATAGCTGAAAGGACTCCTTGGTGGCCTAATTAAAAAAGGATCCTTTGTAGATCTAATTAAAAGGACCCTATGGTAGTCTAGTCACACTCATCACAGGTTTGGTTTTTCCTCCCCTTCACATTACAAACAAATTGTGCGGACTATGCAAGGAATTGCGTAATTATGGATGCATACATAATTATGAAATTCAGTGCACGGAAACCATAGCGAGTTTTGTCATGTGTCTAGAGTTCGTTCCGTTCATTTTCGTTTCTATATGAAGAAATGGTGGAAAATGACTCATTTTGTTCATTTTCGGTTCTGAAGAAGTGGTGGAAAATGACTCATTTCGTTCATTTTCGGTTCTGAAGAAGTGGTGGAAAATGACTCATTTCGTTCATTTTCGGTTCTGAAGAAGTGGTGGAAAATGACTCATTTTGTTCATTTTCGGTTCTGAAGAAGTGGTGGAAAATGACTCGTTTCGTTCATTTTCGGTTTTGAAGAAGTGGTGGAAAATGACTCGTTTCGTTCATTTTCGGTTCTGAAGAAGTGGTGGAAAATGGCTCGTTTCGTTCATTTTCGGTTCTGAAGAAGTGGTGGAAAAGGACTCGTTTCGTTCATTTTCGGTTCTGAAGAAGTGGTGGAAAATGACTAATTTCGTTCATTTTCATTTCTAAAGAATGCCTGTTGAAAATAACTCCGTTCATTTTTCATTTTTGAAAAATGTCCGTTAAAGAGAAATAACAGGATTATGCCTTGCTTATCTTTGATGGTTATTTAACACAAAGTCACAAATAGACTCCTACGAATGAATTTCGGGACGAAATTTCCTAAAGTAGGGGAGACTGTGACACCTGTGTCACTTCAACCATCAAACAAATGCCAAACCAATGAAATATTGTATTTCATACTTGGGATTTGTAAAAATATGTGTATCGATTGCACATATCAACTCTTGTTCGATTTCAAGCTCTAAATCGCTTTCTGGAAGGTTATACACGCACTGATGCATAAATATAACCAGTTTAATGCAACGAACACTCCGGAATAGTGAAATAGGCTTAACATACTTTAAATAACCTTTACATAACTTAGATATAAGTTTTGGAAGGTTTGGTGTGGTGAAATCAAAGTTTAATCGCTTACAGGGACTAAATTTGACAAACTGCGAAAGTATGCCAATTTGAACTGTAACAGACATTCCGGAACATGACCATAAGTTAAACATACCATAAATATCCTTTACATAGCTTAGAAATAGGCTTTGAGGTGTTCGGTATGCTAAAATAAACTTTTGTGTCATTCAGGGACTAAAAGCGTCAAAAAGTGCACAAGTTTGCATTTTCGCGCATAACTTACGTTCTGAATACATCCGGACATCCAAAAATTTATGTAAGCACTAAAATATTTTATTTTAGTGTTTGGCATAAGAAAAATCCATTCGTTTCGTCATTTGGATCGTTTTTCGCGCTTATGCGCATTCCGTCGTAATTAAGCGAACATCGCGTTCGTACGGCCAAACGAACCAACCTCCGGCATATCTTTGAGCATGTTTCATGTCCACAATGTTTAGGCATTATTTTAGGGCCTTAAAGTTGGCCTTACGGGCCTTAGAAGTGTCGGAAATGGCCTTAAACACATGCAGGGACTGAAACTGTCAAAATGGAAACATGTTTCTGATCTGCAACTCCCAGGCGGCCCGCCTGAGTTTTGGTAGATCCTGAAGCGGGCCGCGTCCGCCTTCTGGACCAGATTAACTGCATTTAACAGCAGTTTCCAGCTGTTTGATCCACAACCACACACTCACACATGCTTAGTCAGCTGATAAGAACCATTTTTAGCCACCATAAGGTTCCGACACTTGTACGGATGCGATTAAGGCACGATATTCGACAAACGATCCTAACGGTTCGGGTATTCCTATAAATACCCAACCCATTTAACTTCAAAAATCACAAGAATCTGATCTAAGTGACTCTAAGTTGGAACCATTGTTTCATACCTGAGTTATTTTGATCTAGATTAGCATTCGGGGACCCTTCGTAAGTATTCTTTCGTTCTTTTATTGCTTTTCGAGTCCGAAAGTATGTAGGCTTTGTTAAACCATATGACACGAGTCTCTATACTCGTAATGGGTCGTAAGCTCTTAGATTAAGGTTTCATTTAGTATGTAGGCTTTGTTAAACCATATGACACGAGTCTCTATACTCGTTTTGTTTACGAACCCTCATTCTATCAGATCTTCCGATTTAGGTCCGGTTTATTAACATAGTTACCTATATTAGGTGCCGTTTGATATCCGTGATCTCTAGCATTGTTTGGTTGTTACTCAAGGACTACTAAGCAATCTCAAGTGAGTACATAGACCCCTCTTTTACTGTTTTCCAAACTGTTTTGGGGTGAAACACATGTGCCTACTTGTTACTTTCATGCTTTCCCGTTTTCACATCATATACCTGCTATGTTCGTTAGTACATTATAGTACATGATTTTATTACATCTTATGCTAGGTATGCCCATTGTGTGCATTACTTAGTACATCGTTTTACATTACATTACATGCTACGTATGTCTATTGTTGTATACGTAGCAGTGCTGTAAAAGTCGCTAGGCAGTCCCTAGTCGGCCGACTGGGGAGTTGGGAGTAATCGGAATACTCGGAGAGTACTCGGGGAGTACGCGGACATGGTAAATATAAAGAAAATTAATTGTTATATATTATTTATGTGTTAAAATAAGCATAATTCATGTCAACTGGGTATAATTTAAAATGAAACATGTTTAAAGTTCAAATATTCTGAATACAAGTCCGACTAGTCTGAGTACAAGGCCGAGTAGTCCGAGTACAAGGCCGAGTAGGCCGATTTTGACCGAGTTTGACCGATTAAAAGTCAACAAACCACGTTGACCGCCTAGGCCGACTAGGCTCCGACTAGGCCGACTAGGCCGACTAGGCCGACTAGGCGCCGACTAGGACCGAGTACTCCCGAGGCCGACTAGTTGAGACCGCCTAGGAGGAAGTCGCCAAGGTGGAGGTCCGAGGACCGAGTACTCGCCGAGTATTCGGCCGAGGAATCCGACTTTTGCAACACTGATACGTAGTACAGGTCACATGCTACGTATGTCTATTGTTGTATACGTAGTACAGGTCACATGCTACGTATGTCTATTGTTGTATACGTAGTACAGGTCACATGCTACGTATGTCTATTGTTGTATACGTAGTATAGGTCACATGCTACGTATGTTTATTGTTGTATACGTAGTACAGGTCACATGCTACGTATGTCTATTGTTGTATACGTAGTACAGGTCACATGCTACGTATGTCTATTGTTGCATACTTAGTACAGGTCACATGCTACGTATGTCTATTGTCGCGTACTTAGTACATTTTTTATTTATCACATGATTACATTTTGGATACATATTACATGATTTACATTAGACATGAACATTTTACTTTGGTAGTTTGGTTTGAGTAAGTGATTAAGTAACGAGGCGTGTGTAATATGATACAAGCATGGTGGATACGCCGCCGGTACTTCCTATATATAAGTTTTTGTATGGTATTACATGTCGTAGCGTTATTTGAATCATTTCAGTTTGAGACATATAACATTTTATACAAATAACATACTTTTCACAAGACATTGTTTTACAAACAACTTATCTTATACAAACTCATTTTACATGGTTATTCATTTAACCTTACATTTATTTATACATATCATCTGATCTTATCGTTTTTCAAATGATTTACAAGACAAAGCAAATTACAAGGTTCATGACTAAACATTTTCTCAAACATAAGTCATGAATCCTATTTTCACAAAACCTATGTATCTCACAGGCATTTTTATGCTGACGTACCTATTTTCACATGTGTTTTTCAGGAAATGAAGCATAGGATTAATCAAGATACACTTAGGCGGACATGGGCCTTAGTGACAATAAAAGATGCAAGACTAGTTAATTATGTTGTATTTCCTTGTTTGTTAAGACATTGTAACACTTTTAATCAATAAAACTAAACTTCAATTGCCATGGATTTGAGACAATTAATTCTGTTACAACACTCCCCGACATTTCCGCCACGTTTTGTATGTTCTACGTCGTCGGGGTGTGACAGTGTTTGAGCATGACCCGTTTCATGCTGGCATGCCCGTTGATCCTGTGATTGCTGACCTACCCATTGATGATCACCCTGCTGATGCACCACTACTGGAGGGTGACCATGTTATTGCTGCTGATCATGTTGATCCCCCACTTATCGCTGATATACCTGCTGACCCTCTTGTTGCACCCCACCTTGACCCTATGCCTGTACAGTTTGATCGAGCACGTTTTGAGGCACAGATTGACCCACGAGATGAGCACGCCCAGCATGGGTGGATTCCTGCGGATGATGAGCTTCCACCTATTCCTCCTCATACCACCGATGCACGTCACGATGATTTCTCTTTTTCATTTGCACAGTACACACCTCCAGCTCGACCTGGAGAGGGTTCCTTGGCTCGTCCCTTTGGACATGTGCCGACATATATTCCAGTTATGCCACAGTCTTCATCTGCTATTCCCCCTGCACCACCATTCTTTGTGCCACCTTTTGATCCAGCCAGCGAGCCGTTTCTCTGGACGTCACCTTCAGTTATGCCACCGACCGACCCCTACCATCCTTTCCATATGGGGTATTCTATTGAGGATGTTCTGATGTCGTTTGTTGTCTAGCAGGAGGCACTCACATGGCGTATTCAGGAGCTTGAGAGAGCTCAGCCACCGCCGTGCCAGTGTCAGGGTCAGACCCACCCTGCTTCTTCGCAGCACCCTCGACCATTGTTACCTGACTATGCTGCACGCCTTTTGGCACTTGAGCAGCAGGTTGCTTCTTGGTTGCGTACCCAGAGAGCCATGGAGGAGGACTGGCTCCATTTGCGACATTTGTTCTACACCCATTTTCCCCCTCCTCCACCACCATCAGTTTAGGGCATCTTTAGTACAGCATGGGTAGACGTTGGTGAGAAGACGGCGATTGCTCTGACCACACAGCATTTTTGGTGACTGCATTCTGATTCTGACTTTTGTTGATCATGTATATGGGATGTATTGACACTGATTTGATATTCTTTTGGACTGGGGTGATGTAGCCCTTAGTCGATGATGATGTATGACACTATTAAGTACTTGTACACTCTACCATGTGGTCTCGAGTTTGGTAATACAATCGCAGTATTCTCATCATATGTGATGTTTTGATTGATTATTTATGTTTTATAACATGGGATGTTGTGTGATTGATATAATTATAACATGAGATGTTATGTACTATTACTATCATTATATACGTACGCTTTATTTTGGCCTGACCGACGTGAACCCATCTTTTAGAAGATGCCGCCGAGACGTCAAACGCCGATGCCTACCAATGAGGCAGAACTCCAACAAGTCATCGTTGCTGCCATCGCGCAATACGCCGCCTCGCAAGGAGGACCCAGCGGAAGCAGCTCAAACAACAATGGCAACAACAATCCACCTCATGGTAATACTAAGTCATTAAGACATACCATGATCTAATTGGATATCTCTAGCAAGGATGCTAATGCCATTCATATGTTGTAACGTATGTGCAGGGTGCACCTACAAGCAGTTTCTAGACTGCAAGCCTGTCAACTTTGATGGCACCGGAGGTGCTGTCGCTTTTGTTCGTTGGGCTGAGAAGACTGAATCTATTCTCCGCATGAGAAAATGTGCACCAGACCAGCAAGTCACCTACATTTCTGGGCTATTTTTGGATGGAGCCCTATCTTGGTGGAATTTGAAAGTGCAGACACTTGGTGAAGCTACTGCCTACGCACTAACATGGACCGAAATGAAGGAACTAATGCGCAAAAAGTATTGTTCTCGCGCTGAAATCCAAAGATTGGAAACTGAGTTCTGGCATTTGAAGATGGAAGGTCCGAAGATAGCGGAATATGTTCAGAGGTTTCACGACCTGTCGCATGTGGTACCTTATATGGTCACTCCAGAATTCAAGCGGATTGAACGCTTCATTTGGGGATTAGCTCCTCAAATCATAAGCATGGTGACCTCCTCCAAGCCTGCAACAATTACTGAGGCAATCGATTTGAGCGTAGCTCTCACTGAGGAGGCTATCCGCCTGAACAAGTTTGGTGAGATCGAGACAAAGAAGAAAGAGACTCACGTCGAGTCATCCAGAGGTAACAAACGAAAATTCTCGAACTTTAAAAAAGGCACTAGTGGTGTTGTTAAGAAAGGAGAGCCAAACGCGCCAGCTCAGGTTACAGCTGGTGGTGGAAAGAAAGGAAAGGGATATATGGGCACCCAGCCCAAGTGCAACACCTGCCAGCGTCACCATTCTGGCCGATGTGGTTTGAAGGTATGTGAAGCGTGTGGGAAACCTGGCCACTTGAAGGACTCTTTTTGGGCCACTATTGGCCAGGGAGGCCAAGGAGGATTCGGAAACAGAAACAATAACCGGGGTGGAATTGGAAATCGCCCACAAGGAAACAATGGAGGTAATGGGAATCGAGGCAACAATGCGAATCAAGCAGGCGTTGTAAATCATAACCAAAGGAATAACCAAGCTGGAAATGGAGGTGGAAACGGGCAAACACCTGGATGCTTTAACTGTGGTGATATTGGGCACTTTAAGAGGAATTGCCCAGAGTTGAACCAAGCCCGTGGAAGAGTGTTCCATATCAAAGCGAGGGAAGCGCGCCAGGATCCCAATGTCGTTACTGGTACGTTCCCTGTAAACCAACGCTATGCATCCGTTTTATTTGATATTGGTGCCGACTATAGCTTCGTATCATTAGAATTTAAGAATATGCTTGGGTTAGCCGCTAGTAAGTTAGATATTCCCTACTCAATCGAATTGGCTAATGGGAAGTTAGTAGAAGCCAATGAAGTGATCAGAGGTTGTGCAATCGAGTTGGGAGAACGTGAGTTTACTTTGGATCTACTACCAGTCCAGCTGGGGAGCTTTGACGTGGTAGTAGGAATGGATTGGTTATCGAGCAACAAGGCAGAAATTGTTTGTCACGAAAAGGTCGTTCGTATCCCGATCGAAGATGGTGAAACGATTGTGGTTCATGGCGAAAAGCGCGATACGCCGTTAAGAATTATCAGCTGCCTCAAAGAGCAAAAGTGTTTGCAAAAAGGGTGTGCTGCCTTCCTGGCACACTTTGTAGACAAGAGAGCTGCAGAACCGAAGATCGAAGACATCCCTGTCGTGAGGGAGTATCCGGAAGTCTTCCCGGAGGACTTGCCTGGACTGCTGCCTCAGAGGCAAGTGGAGTTTCACATCGATTTAGTCCCAGGCGTCGCGCCTGTGGCTAAGGCACCTTATAGACTTGCCCCGTCTGAGATGCAAGAATTGTCGACACAACTTCAAGAGTTGTTAGACAAGGGATTTATCCGACCAAGCTTCTCACCTTGGGGAGCTCCGGTCCTGTTTGTCAAAAAGAAGGACGGTAGTTTTCGAATGTGCATAGACTACCGGGAGCTGAACAAGCTGACGATCAAGAAGAGATATCCTCTGCCAAGAATTGATGATCTGTTTGATCAACTGCAAGGTTCAAGCTTTTACTCAAAGATCGATTTGCGATCTGGATACCATCAGTTAAGGATACAAGAGGAGAGTATCCCGAAGACAGCCTTCAGAACTCGTTATGGACACTACGAGTTCCTTGTTATGCCGTTTGGGTTGACAAACGCACCTGCAGTCTTTATGGATTTGATGAATAGAGTTTGCAAGCCGTACTTGGACAAGTTCGTGATTTTGTTTATCGACGACATCTTGATTTGGAGCTGCTGAAGAAAGAACAGCTGTATGCCAAATTCTCTAAGTGTGAATTTTGGCTACGTGAAGTCCAATTTCTTGGACATGTGGTAAATGGAGATGGAATCCATATGGATCCAACCAAGATCGAAGCGATCAAGAATTGGGAAACGCCAACGACGCCAACCGAGATTCGACAATTCTTGGGTTTGGCTGGCTACTATCGAAGGTTCATTGAGGATTTTTCGAAGGTCGCTCAACCATTGACGCTCCTCACCCAGAAAGATAAGAAGTTTGATTGGGGAATCAAACAGGAAGAAGCGTTTCAGCTGTTGAAGGATAAGCTCTGCAATGCGCCAATCCTAGCACTACCGGAAGGTACTAACGATTTCGTGGTATACTGTGACGCCTCGCGTCAAGGATTGGGTTGCGTGTTGATGCAACGCCAGAAGGTTATTGCTTACGCATCACGTCAGTTGAAGGTACATGAGAAGAACTGTTGGTGCACACATCTGTCGTCTTCGTCTTGTATCGAGTCTCGGTTCAGTGCGGATCTAAACAAGGCATGATGTCATGATGACATCATCGAGATGACATCATCTATGACATCATCCCCACAAAAGACAAAGTCATTTAAAGATCAGTTTGTTATTCAGAAGGTCTCGCTTGAAACAAGAATGATAGATATGTAAGATTTCGCTTCAATGGTCTCGCTTGAAGGATTTCCAAGCGAAACCTTAACACACTATATATAGGATGATAGACTTGTCATTTGGAATAGTCCGATTGATTCTTCCGGTTAGCTACGAAGTGCTGCCGAAGTGTTGTTAGGTCTGTAATAGCATTTGTTTTCAATACAACAACAGTTTAAAGTGATATCTCGCTGAATTGACCTCGGTTTCTTTGTTTCCGCCTCTGAAACCGAGATAAACTCTTCTGAACGACTCGTTCGGGTCCGCAAACGATCCTACAATTGGTATCAGAGCTCAGGAGGAAGAGTTCATACCAATTCAGCCACGATTTCTGTTTCTACATCTTTTTTTTTTCAAAAGTTAAAATTTTTACGGTTAAAATCGGCTTAAATTCTCATATAATGTGCGTAATCATGATTTAACAATTCCTGGAAAGTTTCAGAACCTGAATCGAATTAAAAACTGATTAAAATCATGAAATCGCTTGAAAGGTGTTCGACATATGCTGATGTCATCTGTGATTTCGCTTGAATATTGTGTGTAAATTGTCGATTTCGCTTGAAGAACTAAGGTGTCGCTTGAAATATTATGTTTTAGCTTGAATTGTTGTTGAAGCGAAATAGATATATTAAGAATTCGCTTGAATATAATATCATTTAGTTTGCTTGAAATCATTTTCACCGATTGATTCTGACACACCGCTTGAACGTATTTTGAGAAATGAAATCATGAGGATGTATCAGATTGTCATGTGATCACATTTAAAGTGTCAGCCGTGTGATGTGCACATGTGAAGTAATGTTGTCACCGACCCATGTGAAGATTTGACTATCGAATAGTTTGTCAGTTCATGCGTATGTGTAGTGACATTGATAAGTCCATCACGTGATTTTTTTTTAAAAAATTGTCAGTACATGTGGAAGTGATTTTACTTGAATTTTCGGCAACTTTCATGTAGAGGTCCAATCAAAATTTATCAAATAGAAGTGTCGGTTGCATGTTATCAAAAGTTACGGTCCAATCATATTATGTTGAATGTTTTAGTTGTCAGCTAAGTGGTATTTGTGGTCCATTTAGAATTGATTCGAGATAACAGTTGCACGTGTTTGGTTCTTGTTTCAATTAATTGTTTGTGAGTATTCAGCGGCATGTGATCTGACCAAAAATCAGCCCAAGTTATCAGCCCACTTGTTGAAAACCAGCCCATCTCATGTGTTTCTTGTAAATTGTTCTTATGTTTTTGTCAAATTGTGTCAGACCATGTGAATGCTATCAGTTCATGTGATTTATTTTTTAAAAAAAATTGTCAGCAAAGTGAATGTTGTTGGTCTAATGGGTATTAAGTATGTTTCATAGTTGTTGGATTAGATGGTAATTGGGATTGTTAGTTAAACAATTCAGCCCAAATAGTGTTAGTATATCACAGCCCGTTTCATACTCGAAACAAAGTAATATCAAGGTGTTCAGTTTGCATATAATCAAGTTTTGTATTGTGTGTTCAAATCGGTTGAAAAGATTCAGTTCGTAAGGATTTGGAGTTTAGTCGGTTTGCACAGTTCGATCAATCGTTTGGTTTGTCAGTTCTCACGAAAGAAAATTCTGGTTTGCACGGATTGATCAGTACGTTTGATCAGTCAAGTTGTTTTGTGTGGTCAAGTCAAGTGATAAAGTCCAGTTCATACAATTTGGAGTTCAAAGATTTCGAAGGGTCAGGTCAATTGAATTCGAACCGGGTCATTCTGTCCGCACAGTTGGTCAACATTCAGTCCACACAGAAAATTCACAAGTTCGAGTACCAGTTTTATTCAGTTAATTGATAAACAGTTAAACTGATTGTGGTTTATTTGTTTTGTTGTTAGGTAAGCGACAGGAATTTTTAAAAGGTGATACAGCTCATTTGAAAATCCGAAACATGGAGAACGAGTTCTACAATGCTTTTGCTAGTCCAGTTACAGTTACTCAGAGTGCTTTGCATGAAAATGAAACCGGGACGTCTCAAAAACCACCAAAACTCATGGATATTGATGATTACAATGGATGGTCTGAAAGGTTTGGAAATTGGGTTGAGGCATATCATTTGGATGCGTGGGAACACACTGAAGAGCGGTATGTTAAGCCCACAAAGAACGATGTTGTGAATGGTACTCCGTTAACACTTAGAGAAATGAGTACTGTAGATAAAAAGAAATATCGAGATGAGAAATTGATGGTGAGTCTGCTTCAGCAAGCGATAAAAGAAGATATTTTGATACTGCTTCAACATGATGGAACTGCATATTCGATATGGACAGAGTTGGAAGCAAAGTTTACTGGAAGTGACGATATGCTCAGGAATAAGATGTCTCTCATGAAAAAGGAATTTGACTTATTTCGGGGATTGAAAAATGAGAGTGTCAAGCAATTAATTGATAGATATTGTAACTTAGTGAGAAATATGACGAAACTTGGTGTTAAAAAGGATACTGATGAATTGGTTGAAAAACTTGCAGATGCGCTACCATATGAAACATGGGGAACATTTCTGATGATCCTGCGGTCAAACAAAACAGATTATAAGAAAATGACACTGGGAGATTTTATCAAGCATCTGGAAGCTCAAGAAATGGAGCAAAGAAAGATTGCTAGGATGAAGAATTACGATGGAGAACAAGATATCAGCTTGTATTACAAGAGTGGTGTTACTGGAACAACAAATCATTCTCCAAAGATCGAAACTGCTTATAGTGTGAAAGATTCTTCTGAAAAGAGATCATCTCAGGGTTCAAGCAGCACAAGATTTTCATCATTTGATCCAAACATTTCAGCAACAAAGAACGGAAGAAAACTTCAGTGCAATATTGTTCTAAGTCTTGAAAATGATCAAGATTATACTGAAGAGGTTGCTAAAAATCAAATGTCGTTGTTGGGAATGGTGTTGGAATCCTATAGTAGTTTTGTGGCCGGAAAGATCGGTAATCCAATGCTCACGAAAGAGGATTACGATCAAATCGATGCTGAGGAAATGGAATTAATGGATATTAAATGGTGCATGGCCAGTGTAATGAGAAGAGCTGAGAAGTTTAAACAAATCACAGGAAGAAATGACTTTCTTGATGCAAGTGTTTCAAACTTAGGATTTGATAAGTCCAAAGTTACATGTTTTCGTTGCAGGGAAAAGGGACATTTCAAGAGAGAATGCAAAAATCGTGAAGCTACTGGAGCTCAGAATCCTTTTGGAAACAACGATTATCACAAAAAGGCAATTTATCATCAAATCACACCACCAGCACTGCATCAGGCACAAACTGCACATGGAATGATGCAGATTAAAGACTCAAAGAAAGCTTGTCTGGGAAATGATGGTGGATTCAGTTGGGATAAATATGATCCAACAAACAGCAAAGTGTGTTTGACAGAACAAGATGATGAAAAACTGGCTGATGGTTTCAATTGGAACAATTTTTGTCCAGATCAAGAATTTATGGCCAAAGAGATGTCTAAAGACATTTCAAATGTTAATGTTTTCTTTGCTAATGCTTATGATTTGAAATGTGCAGAAAGATGCAGAAAAGTCATGGAAGCAGCTGAAGAAAGACGAAGGAAGAACAAAGAAGAGGAAGAAGAAGAAGAGAGATTGAAGAATGAAGCGAAAGCTGAGAAAAGAAGAAGAGCTGAGTTTTTACAATCAAGCACAAGTGTCAAAGAAGTTCCAGAATATGAAGTGAAGATTGATGAAGAACGAATTGAAGTTTCTGAAAAGTGCATGAACTGTGATTCGTTAATCAAACAAAACAATGAGTTATTGCACAATATTCACAAGTTGAAAGAATCGTATGACACAATGAACAGAGAAATTAACAAATATACTGATTCGAGTGGTGAACAAGCAATGGCGATGAATACTTTGAAAGTAGCATATCTTAGACAGCTGGATGATGCTAACTTTTATATCAAGAAATGTGCTGATTTAGAGTTGGAGCTGGCAACACAGAAGATAGAGACTGAGAAAGTTAAAAAGTTATTAAACAGTTACTCATGTTCTTCTTTTGTTGTTGACAGGATTTATCCAGTAGTGGAGAATTTGAAGACATTTGAAGAAATGAAAATGTCTGAAGAAAAGAAATCTGTGACAAAAGATGAAGTGAAGACTTCTGGTAAGAAATCAAGTGTGGTCTACACTAGATGTCCGCCCCCAGTCGAAAATGGATTTTTACCTCGAAATCCAAACTCAGAAAGAGTCGAAAAGGCAATAAACTTACAATGGGAGTCTGGGCCGTCGGATAACTTGCCAGAAAATATTGATGTCACGTACACGTCGTCCGATACTGATCATGAGTCAAAGTTGATAAAAAGTGTTGTCGATCAGGTGTTAGATAAAGATGATTGTGAGGAGTCAAAACCAGAGTCCAAATCCAAGTCAAAGTCTGAGTCCGATTCGTCAAAGTCAACAGTCAAAAAGGAGAAACGGGTTTATGATAAAAAGTTTTTGATATCAAAATCTAATTTGAATGATGAATCATTTAAAGTGGCATATACTTTGAAAGATTCTGACAAATTATATTCTGATGAAGATTTTCCATTAAGAGGTGTTAAAACTGAATTGATCAAAAAGGTTTTCAAATTAACAGAAATTAATATTTTTGAAATGAAAGATTTAAATCTTACTGATAAACCTAAAAAATACACTTCAAGAGTTCAACAAAGATTAAACAAGAAAAAGGGTTACAGTTCTGGTTCTGGTTTTCAAAAGAAACCAAACCATAATCGTAATTTCAAAAAGAAAGGATTAGGTTTTATACCACCGAAAAATTATAAAAATGAGGAAATCTATAAACCAAAAACTGATTTTGTTTCAGGAACAAGTCAAGAGAAAGAACAAAAGAGTTCATTCTGGAAGGAGACAAATCAAGAATTCCTTGCCAAGAAGCAAGTAGAGCTGAAGAAAAATGCTGTTCCAAAGAAGATTGAAAAGAGAACCTGTTTTCAGTGTAAAACTGTTGGTCATGTTGCTAGGGACTGTCCGAAGACATTCAAACCAAAACAGGAAATTTCTGGTAAACTAAAAGAGAAAGTGATTGAGAAAACTGAACTAACAACCAAAAAGTTCACAGGCTTTGAAAATTCGACCTTTGAGATTGGTGAATGTTCAAAGAATATGGTTAAAAGAAAAGAAAATCTGATAAATCAAAAATGGGTTGTTAAGGGTTCAAGAAACAGTTCTGGTGATGAATCTGATTCCACAAAATCAGAGGAGCCACATGTTGAGAAAAAAGTTGAGAAATCAGTTCTAACTATGAACAATGAAAATTTTCCATCTTTGAAAGCTGAAAATTACATGAAGAAAGTTGGAAAAGTTGAAATTTCAAATCAATTTTATTCTGATAAAAAGAAGTTTGATGTTGATAAAGCTTTCAACGGAACTGTGAAACACATTTTTGGCAAAATGATCAATGGTAAGGTCAAAGGTGTTAAAGAATTTTATGCTGCCAAAAGAGGAGGTCACAGGTTAGTTGAAAGAAAAGATGATGAACAGGTTGTTACACCCAAAGAAGGTCAGGCTTGGGTGGATATATTTTTCAAAGAGTAAAAACCTGACTTGCCGGAGATCCCAAGTTGGTAATCGTGGATCATGAATCGGCATCTTTCATTGTTTTTATCATGTTTGTATAATGTGTTTTTGAGAAGTTTTGCAGGACTTGCCGGAACTCCCAGGTTTGTAAGCGAGGAGTAGGAATCGGCACCTTGAGAATTCATCCAACAGATGATGTTTGGTTGAAAATGTTTGATTGGATTGATCTTAAAAGTGGTAAATCAGGGACATTAAGTTGTATCTGATTTTCTACAAATGGTTGATAGACAATGTGATAAACCAAACCCCTAACTTTACAAGTGGTAAAATCAAACTTATTTTCCGGAAAAACCATTTGATTAAAACAAACTTAAGTGTTTTTGAAATCAATGGGAAAATAGTTTGTTGTGAGGGGGAGTTCTGATTGTTTATGCAAAGTGGATGGCGAATTGAGGCAATTTGATATCAGTTGTCATGTTCTTGTACAGTTTGTTTTCAAATTTCCTAAAATGTGTTTGCATTTTAGGGGGAGTAAAATTTAGAAAATCCAAAAACATTTGAAAATTTGAAAAAGCCAAAAACATGATAAAATCAAAAATGAGTTTTGTTGCATAAAAGAGGAAATGATAGTACATCAGTGGACGATCACAACATGCTAAAGAATTGGAAAGATAAAAAAGTGATAAACGGTCTCACTGATGATGTGCCAGTAGGTTTTTACACATTTAGTAAATTGTGACGAGATATAAACCTAAATTTCAAACTTGCTTATTCTGTGGGTTAACAACTTCTTGGATATATAGGTAACCCCTGAAATCTTGTTTGAAAGGTCCCTTATTCTGAGATACTAGGTCTTTATACTCAGTGATATCTGGGGTATTATCCCGGGACTTCTGATTTTGCGGAAGCAATGGCCTAGTCCCCGGAGAATACTTTCTGCTTGCTTGAAATATAGCACCACCCTCAGCTAAAAAATGATGAAACATTGAAAAATGCTAATCATGGCTGTTGTAATTCAAAAGATCCTCTAAAGGGGACACACCTAAAAGTCAACTAGGCTCTCTGCTGAACGGAAGTTCTGACCTGAGCTATCACGGTTGCATAATTTATTCCCCTTACAGATATCATCTGTGGTATACTCACCTGTAAGACTGAATATTGGGATCTGGATACGGGAGTATATTCAAGTAGTGGGACACACGAATAAGTTCAAGAGTTTAAAACATTAATCTCGTATCTCGGATCAATTGAACTTTGTGTGAAAATTTAAGTGGATCAATATACTGACAATCTAGGTGAATTGTTTAAAACTTAAAATGAAATGAAGCTTAACGGTGTTGGTGATTGGTCTCAAAAACTGATATGATCCTCTTGCACGAACTCACAAAAATATTGTTTGTAAATATTTCATTTTCTACATTTCTATTTCAGTCAAAAATCCAAAAAGATTTTAGTGTGTTTTAGCATAAATTTTGAAAAATGTAAAAAGATTTTCGACAACTGGTGTTGGAGAGCTGATTTTCAAAATTCCAAGTGCTAATCATGATGAACAAATGGTTTGGGTGAAATTGTTTGAAGATTGTTGAAATGAAATGAGAAAAATTTTGCAATATAATATGTTATTCCTGCAAGTGGTAAATTAGACTTGAAAATCTTATCCACAAATTGTTATCAGAAAATTTATTTTTGGGTAGAGTTTATGCAGGTTAGCCAGGTTCCAAAACCGGAGAGTGATAGAGTGCCAGATTACGATCTAAGAACCTGTGGAAAGTGAATTCCAGACTACGATCCCAGCATGTTTTGAGGGGGAGTCTGTTAGAGAGAGAGAGTTGGAGATAGAATAGAGCCAGGTAGAGATCCTGAAGGAAGCTTAAAGACTGATAAAGACTGAAGATTAAAGAAGACTCGACACTTAAGACTCGTCAACATCTGAGGGGGAGTCTGTTGGTGCACACATCTGTCGTCTTCGTCTTGTATCGAGTCTCGGTTCAGTGCGGATCTAAACAAGGCATGATGTCATGATGACATCATCGAGATGACATCATCTATGACATCATCCCCACAAAAGACAAAGTCATTTAAAGATCAGTTTGTTATTCAGAAGGTCTCGCTTGAAACAAGAATGATAGATATGTAAGATTTCGCTTCAATGGTCTCGCTTGAAGGATTTCCAAGCGAAACCTTAACACACTATATATAGGATGATAGACTTGTCATTTGGAATAGTCCGATTGATTCTTCTGGTTAGCTACGAAGTGCTGCCGAAGTGTTGTTAGGTCTGTAATAGCATTTGTTTTCAATACAACAACAGTTTAAAGTGATATCTCGCTGAATTGACCTCGGTTTCTTTGTTTCCGCCTCTGAAACCGAGATAAACTCTTCTGAACGACTCGTTCGGGTCCGCAAACGATCCTACAAGAACTATACCACGCACGATTTGGAGCTAGGCGCAGTGATATTTGCTTTAAAGATCTGGAGACACTACCTATATGGTACGAAATGTACAATTTTTACAGATCATAAGAGCCTACAACACATATTCAACCAGAAGGAGTTGAATATGAGACAAAGATGATGGGTTGAGTTGTTAAATGATTACGATTAGGAGATAAAGTATCATCCAGGGAAGGCGAATGTGGTTGCCGACGCCCTAAGTCGAAAAGAGAGGATCAAGCCCATAAGGGTTAGGGCTTTAGAAATGATTATCCAAACCGATCTTTCCTTGCGCATTCGTGCCGCGCAGAAAGAAGCTCTTAAGGAAAGAAATCTTGAAGAAGAATATCTTCATGGGATGGAGAAGCTATTAGTACCAAACGAGGAAGGAA
Source organism: Helianthus tuberosus (assembly GCA_030545235.1). Lineage (NCBI taxonomy): Eukaryota > Viridiplantae > Streptophyta > Magnoliopsida > Asterales > Asteraceae > Helianthus > Helianthus tuberosus. The sequence goes on along the minus strand of CM060367.1, from coordinate 74,727,533 downwards.
CGTTATGTTTTGAGAAAAGGATTTGGGTTCCTCTGTTTGGTGGTTTAAGGAAAGTTGTTTTTGATGAAGCTCACAAATCGCGGTACTCTATCCATCCAGGAGCGGATAAGATGTACCAAGATCTCAAGGATTACTATTGGTGGCCTAGGATGAAGGGCGATGTTGTTTTTATGTGAGCAAGTGTCTAACGTGTGCTAAGGTGAAAGCGGAATACCAGAAGCCTTCAGGACTTCTGCAACAACCTGAGATTCCCAAATGGAAATGGGAACAAATCTCCATGGATTTTATTACAAAGTTGCCAAGAACGCCAAGAGGTCATGACACTATTTGGGTGATAGTTGACCGCCTAACAAAGTCCGCACACTTTCTGCCAATCAAATAGAAGGATAACACCAGCAAACTGGCAGAAATATACATGAGAGAGATCGTCGCACGTCATGGAGTGCCTCTCTCGATCATCTCTGATAGAGACGGAAGGTTTGTGTCAAGGATATGGCAATCCTTCCAAGAAGCTTTTGGTTCACAATTAAATCTGAGCACGGATTTTCACCCTCAGACCGACGGTCAAAGCGAGCGGACTATTCAGACCTCGGAAGATATGCTGAGAGCATGTGTTATGGATTTGGGCGGTAGCTGGGATAAGCATTTGCCATTGGTCGAATTTTCATACAACAACAGCTACCACACCAGTATTGGAGCCGCGCCATTCGAAGCTCTTTACGGACGCAAGTGTCGATCACCCCTATGCTGGGCTGACGCAGGTGATAGGCAGCTTGTTGGTCCCGAAATCGTCCAAGAGACGACATACAAGATTGCGCAGATTCGAAAACGCATCGAAGCGGCTCGCGAAAGACAGAAAGCTTATGCAGATCCAAACCGGAAACATTTGGAATTCCAAGTTGGAGATATGGTTTTATTGAAAGTTTCACCCTGGAAGGGTGTGGCCTGCTTTGGAAAGCGTGGAAAGTTAAATCCGCGTTACATTGGCCCTTTCAGAATTTTGGAAAGAATAGGGCTAGTAGCATACAAGCTGGACCTACCTGCTGAACTGAATGGAGTTCACGATACATTTCATGTATCCAACCTGAAGAAAAGTCCAACTCAAGATACCGTTGTCATTCCCACCGACGAGATTCATGTTGATGACACGCTCCATTTTGTTGAAGAACCTGTTGAGGTTACGGATTGGAAAGTAAACAAGACCCGCCGGAGCAGTGTCAAGCTCGTCAAAGTTCGTTGGAATGCCAGACATGGTCCTGAATACACCTGGGAGCGTGAGGACCGGATGAAAGAGAAATACCCCCACCTATTTCCCAAGAACCCTGCTTCTAGAAGCAGAATTTAAAATTTCGGGACGAAATTTTTCTAACGGGGGGAGAATGTGACAACCCTCACTAAACCAGGTATCCGTACGACTTAATTAATAATTAATTACTGCTTAATTACTGTGCTTACTTGAACTTGTGGATAAACTGCTACTTGAATACTGATACATGTACTTACTTGCATCATACTTTACTTGCTGTCACTCCATGTTTTGCTTACAACACCTTTGTGACAACCTTGATGCACCAAAAGCACAGTAGCACAATGAACGGATAACCTATTAAACGTGCTGTCATAACTAGCACCAGGCAGGTACTGCCTCTAAGGCCTGTAAGAGCCTGAGATAGTTTGCTACACTAGTGGTGAGTGTAGGGATATAAGGGTTGTAGAACTGCATCACTAGGAATTAGATTACAGTGACCGGATGTGCCTAAAACGTACTTTAAGTACAAAATTCAACACTTTAATTAAAATTCAGCATCTAGCTAACTAATAAAGTGCCAAAACATGAGAAAAATGTTACTAGACACTTTCCAAAGTGTCGGGAATAAGTTGTGTGACTAAAAATAATAATAACGACACTTTAAAGCTTTGTTAAGCACTTTAACGGATCTCTATCCAACCGAACAACCGGACTTTACCCGGAACATAAAAATATTGACATTGACATTGTTTTTCCTTTTCTGAGCCAGCTAGGGTCCCCGAATACCCTAACACCCGCTGCAATGCATAACATACTAGTAAATGGTTACACCTCCTAATCATCTAACTATAACTTAATTACTTAGTTGGAAACCAACCAAGGCCCCCCCCCCCTAACCGAACTCGTCCCCAAGGGGACACCCTTTGTACTTTGATGATTATTTAAATCATCTTTGTCTAATATCAATTAGACATATGATCCTTTGGTTAATGATCATGTGAATTGCCTATAAGTTCAAGACATAAGACACTTAACCTTTCCATCACTCAACTCACAACACACACTCTCTCCCTCTCCTTGCAAGCTCTCGGCCGAACATCCCCTCTACCATCCATCTTTCGATTCCATCAAGCTATTACAAGAGTATACAAGTGTTAAGGATCTCATACGAGGAGGCTTAGTGCATTCGGAACGCGAAGGACCTCACCCCATTGCTTTTATCCACCCAATCTTCGACTAGTTTCTTCCATAGCCTCGAGCTAGTAGTAAGTTGCTATAAACACACTCTCGATCTATTTTAAAGTGGTTAAAAGGAACTTTGTCGGTTAAAATCTATGAACATACAAGAAGACATGCTAAAAGTTTACTAAAAATGTTAAAAATGTTGGATAAAAGCTATGTTGTTGTGTAAATCTTGTAAGACTTGTCTTGTTATAATTATTTAGTGCCGATCTATGTTGTGGTAGCTCGGGTCATCATCTAACCCGGATTAGTCGTGATCATGGATCATGACATAGAGTTTGTTTAAGTGTACAAAGGGTTAAATGATGAAACTCTACCACACATTAAACATGAACTTGTGTAAAATCGATTTTACTTATGAAATAGTGTTCAAAACTAGTAGATCTACGGATCTACAAACGGTATTTTCAAAGGACCACGTGTCAAGATAAAACATACTTTTAAAGACGGATCTTTCATAAACAAGAATGATTTTAGCAAACACACAAGCGTGTAAATACTTGTGTAACACTAAGTTTCGACAAAGAACTAGTATTGTCAAATTCTACAAGAAGTTGTAAAGATGAAATTCCTTTAAAAACGAGACTTTTAAGAAACGAAGTTGATTTATATAAAGATCCACTAAAAATAGTGGGATTTATCACGCATTTTTAGATAAACCACAAGTTCATGTAATTTTTGCGATTTATATATATATATTTTGACTAATTTTGGAAAGTTGTTATTGAGAATAAGGAAATTGTTGATTTGCTTTTAAAAGAAAATGATACGCTTGAAAGCGTGGCCACCTCCAGTTACAGGGGAAACTCTGGCGAAATTTTTCTAAAAACCTAACACTTGGGAATATTTTCACTACAAGTGTTGTAAATATATTTTTGACTTGTTTTCAAAACGTAAATTTCGCCATGACTTTATTTACAAAATATCGGAGGCGGGATCTTCACAAAATGAAACAGGGTAAATATATATTTGATATATATATATATTTTTTTATAGCGTCACTTGTAAAATGTTTATGATTATTTTGTGAAATATACGGATATTATTTTTAGAGTAAAAATAATATTACCAAGTACTAATGATTCCAGAAATAATGCATGCGCCTTCATAATTAATAATAAGTTACAACGGTATAATTATTACCACCCGATCTTTAAAACGTAACTTACGCATTTTAAGAAAATATTTATGAGCGCGTATTTTTGTCAAAGTATTATTTTGGGAAGAATATTTATATTTTGAAGTAAGGAATAAAATATATTAAGTGAGACTTAATAATGTATTTCGAATTTTACGAGCACGCATGTATTAAATCCCCCATCCATGGGAAGGAGAATAATTACCAAGTATTTACAAAAATATAAACACGAAATAGTTGTCTAACTATTTCCCAAAAACATAAACCTTAAGCTAAGGCACGGCCGTTCGTCTAATAGATTTAGTACGTGTAGGTCGTCGCACAGCTGCTTGATCAGGAGATATACTTGGTAGAGACGCACCACTGTGAGTTCATGTCCCCCTTTTCTCTAACTGTTTTTCAGTTTTCTAAACTGCGGGGGTGAAATACATGTTACTATGATTACGAATAATTCTTACATGGTATGGTTAGCGTAAGGAGGGTTATTATTCAGATCATGTGAGTGGGTAGGCGGAAACTTGAGGCCATTAATCCTCAGGGTAGGACCGAGGGGCAGGAGCGGTAGATCTATCTGGGTGTAGCGAGCCCAGCCCCAGGCCCAAACAGAACGGACCTCGGGGTGACTTTGTACCCAACGCATAAATCTGCTAGGTTTGAGTCTTCCTACTTGCACTTCACACATATCAATGGCCTTGCAAACCATTGGTGATCTCTTTTTCCTTATTTGCTACATACCAGGGTTTTTATACATACAAAGGTTTATTTACTCACTTACACATGAACTCGCTCAACATTATTGTTGATTTTTCAACTTACATGTATTTCAGGGAATTAAAGATCTGGCGCGGTATGTTGTGTTTTCCCGCTGCATATGGGTTCCGAGGTCATCCCGGTTTAGGAAATGTGACTTTTTCCTGGACGAGTCACAAATCTTAAACTGCGTTTTATTCATGTTGATGTTTATGTCTTTCAAAACAATGTTTTATGTTATGGTGTTGTAGTCCCTAAGACAATGTTATGTTACTTCGGTTTTAAAACTTAAATCTATGGATGATCTTGCATGGTTTTATTATCATATAGCTTTGTTATGATTTAGCTATGGTATTAAGAAGTCACACCAAATTAACCACGCTTCCGCAAAGCCAGGGTGTGACAAATAAACTAGTGAACCTCCTTCCACGTCTTGCAAACGTGGGGGGACCCCACGACCTGCGTTAGGCAAAGTTGAACCCTTCAACCCTTTTGCCTAACCGGACCAGCTACTACCGTTGGTCTCTTATTTCTTGCATCAACAAGTTGGCGCCCACCGTGGGGCTACGCCACTTTTTCTTCTCAAAAAAGACCTAGTTGTGTAGCTCTCTTCTCTTAAAATTACAATGTCAAAAAGTGGATCCCCGGGAGAAGTGAATCAGGTCCCAAACACCTCCACCCCGGGTACTAGCCAAGCTCACGTGGCTATACCTACTTCTTTTTCAAATCCGGGAAGCACTCCCGAGTTTCTCACTTTCAACACCCCAACTCCGTCCAGATCTGGAGTCCCTTCCCCCAATGTTGGTGTCTCTGACACCCCAACACGTGTTGAGCTCACCCCTGAGGGGGTTGCTAACAATTTCCTTGAGTTGAGATCTCTCCTCAACCAATATGTAAGTAGGGAAAGGGAGAAAGGAGTAAGGATCCGTCTAGATTATGATGAGCCTGAACCAACGTTATCTCCCGGACCTCCGGCCCCTCCTTTTGCATCTAGGGAGGAGGCTGGTCCCAGTAATCCTCCAAATCCTAACCCATATCTGTACGTGAGACCAAACCCTACAACACATCCTCTCTTTTCATCCCAACCGGCTACTAGTGGTGCTCCTCTAGGCCATGAGCTGACCCTAGATCAGCTCCTACAGTCCCCAGTAACAAGCTTTCCAGCTTCTACAACAACTTCATGGGAACAAGCCTTATCCGTGCTTCCATTGGCACGAAGTGCAGTTATGAGCACTCCCCTTGGAGTTAGCTGCTCACTCGCACCTGGAAGCCTCCAAGGCTTCAACCCTATGCCCCAGATGATGACCCAAATGATGGGCAGCTTCCCATGGCAGCACTTTATCAACAGGTGCTAGCCACCCAGGGAAACAGCAGCAATGGCAATAACACGAGCGTAAGAGCTGAAGAGGACCTGGCCAAACCTTACAAGCCGAGTAACCTCTCGTGTTTTTCACAGCAAATAGCCGATTATGATTTCCAAACAAAGATTAAGACGCCATCCCACATTAGAACGTATGATGGGACTGAGGATCCTGAGGATCATCTTCAGATCTTCACTGGCGCAGCAAGGATTGAGAAATGGTCAAACGCTGAATGTTGCCTAATGTTCATGCAAACCCTTGTTGGATCAGCAAGGATCTGGTTCAACAACTTACCTGCTCGAAGTGTTCGAAGCTTCGATGACCTCAGCAAGGGTTTTTTGGGCAACTTCTCCCAACAAAGGCGATATGTCAAAGATGCAACCGTGATCTTTCAAATAAAACAGCGTGACGATGAAAGTCTCCGCGAGTTCATTGAACGATACAAGAAGGAAGGCTTCACATATGTAGGGGCAGATGAAAAAATGAGGGTAGCCGGCTTCATGAACGCTATCACCTCAAAATATCTCACAAGAGATTTCAATAAATCCCTGCCCAAAACCCTGGAGGAAGCTCTAGAAAGGGCAGAAGCCCATATCCGGGGAGAGGAGGCCGTTGATATCAAAGAACAAAGGAAAAGAGGGTCCAGTTGGCGGGGCAGCAGCCCAGCCAGAAAAAGAGGGAATTTAACTCCTATGACAGACGTCAAAAGGGTTCAGACCATCGAAGGCCTGAAGGCCGGAAGCCTCCAACCAGGGAGAAAGGCTTAAACATCACACCCCTCACAAAGACTCCCCAAGAAATCCTTGCAACGAAAGAAGTCAAACAGAACTTCAGGCCTCCTAGGCCTCTCCCCAAAAGTAGAAAAAATGAAAACTCCACACAGTTCTGCGAGTTTCATGAAGAAAAAGGTCACCACACCAATGATTGCTTCCAGCTCAAGAAAAGGATTGAAGAAGCTATTAAGTCCGGAGAACTCGCTCATTTGGTGAAGGGGGTACAAGACAAAATGGCTGAAGGAAAGGGCAAGGAAGTCAATATGGTGGATTTTGACGAAAGGGTTCCTAACAAGAGACAGCGGTTGGAAGCTTGGGAGCTTCAGTGTGTCTGCTTCCCCCCCAACGGATAAAGACCCTCTTTCAAGCCCTCTAGTGGTTGAGGCTACTGTGGGAACGTTACAAACAAGCAAAGCCTACATAGACACTGGTGCTGCCACTGAAATCATGTTTGAAAAGTTCTTCAACCAACTAAGCAATGAGGAACGTCCAAGGCTTCAACCCTCTGGAACCTCCATAAAAGGTATCGCTGATATCCCTCTCAAGCCTTTAGGGCAACTGACACTTGATGTTCGTTTCAGTGAAGGACAGAAGGAAAGAATCCAACCACTCACCTTTGTGGTTATCAATATCCCCTCAAATTATGACGTGATTATTGGGAGGCCAGGACAATGTATGTTTTACATGGCTGTGTCTGTAGGCCATGGCACTGTCAAATTCCCTACCGAAAGGGGAATAGCAACCCTTCAACCCTCCCTGGAAGCTTACCTGGTCCAGGGTGAGAGCTCAAACAGTGAAGAAGACATGCAAAGGTTGGTCATAAACCCTAAGTACCCTGAACAAAGAATAAGGGTCAGTCCAAGCCTTTCACAAGAGACCCTTTCGTATCTCGAAAAGCTGCTAACACATTACAGCGATGTTTTCGCTTGGTGTCCAGAGGACATGACAGGGATCCCTCGGAACATTGCTGAGCATGAGTTGAGAATACCACCAGATGTCAAGCCTGTGGTCCAAAAGAAAAGAAGCCTAGCACCCGAGAGAAGTCTGGCAGCCTGCCAAGAGGTTGAAAAGCTTGTGTCGGCTGGTATTCTCCGAGAAGTCAAGTACCAATCATGGGTTGCAAACCCAGTTATGGTCAAGAAACCCGACAACTCTTGGAGGATGTGCATAGATTTCAAAGATCTTAACAAGGCTTGTCCTAAGGATTGCTATCCACTACTGGAAATTGATCTCAAGGTTGACTCCCTCACCGGTTACTCGTTAAAATGCTTTCTTGATGCATACAAAGGTTACCACCAAATCCTCATGAAGGAAGAGGACGAGGAAAAAACATCATTTCACACGGACAAAGGGATCTTTTGTTATCGAAAGATGCCTTTTGGCCTCAAAAATGCCGGTGCAACCTACCAACGACTCGTTGACAATGCCTTTGCAAGCCAAATTGGTAAAAACATGGAGGCATATGTCGATGACTTGGTAATCAAAAGCAAGACGGAGTATCAAATGCTTGACGATATTCAAGAAACTTTCAATAATCTCAGAAAGGTTAACATGAAGCTCAACCCTGAAAAATGCTCATCTGGGTTTGAGGAAGGGAAGTTCTTGGGCCATATTGTGGGGAAACAAAGCATCAAGGCTAACCCAAACAAAGTGAAAGCTGTCCTTGAAACCAAACCACCAAAAACCAAGAAGGAGGTTGAAAGCTTAAACGGGAAGCTTGCAGCCTTGAAGCGCTTTAACTCGAAGTTGGCCGAAAGATCTCTGCCCTTCTACAAAACGCTCAAGAACTGCTTAGAAAAGAAAGATTTCAAATGGACTGAGGAAGCTGAAGAAGCTTTCAACCAGATGAAGCAACATCTAGCTTCCCTACCAGATATTGCGGCACCTGAAACTGGGGAGTTAATATCGGTGTACCTCTCAGTTGCTGACGAGGCCATCAGTGCAGTCCTCACCATTGAGCGAGACCAGGTACCCGTTTATTTTTTCAGCAAAACTTTAAAATTGGCTGAAACGAAATATCCTCCCCTTGAAAAACTTGCCCTAGCCCTAGTTCAAACAGCTAGAAGGCTTCGAAGGTATTTCCAAGCACACCCTATGCAAGTGGTCACCGACCAACCTATCAAGAGTGTGCTTGAAAAACCTGAAAACTCGGGACGATTAGCCAAATGGGCCATAGAACTAGGTGAGCATAACATCACCTATGTCCCAAGAAAAGCTATCAAGGCCCAAGTCTTGGCTGATTTCATTGTGGAAGTCCCAAACCAAGAAATCACTAAAATAAACACAACCACCACTGAACCTTCCAACCCTGAAGCCTTGAAGCTTTTTACCGACAGGGCTTCAAGCGTTGAAGGATCAGGGGCTGGGCTAATTTTGATCAACCCAGAAGGGTTGGAGTTCACATATGCTCTCCGTTTTGATTTTCAGACCACCAATAACGAGGCTGAATACGAGGCACTAATAGTTGGCTTAAGGCTGGCTAAAGAAATGAAGGTTGAAAAGCTTGAAGTGTTCACAGATTCGTTGTTGGTCTCAAGCCAAGTAAATGATAGCTACATAGCTAAAGAGCCCAACATGAAAAAATACAGAGAAAAATCCAAGGAGCTAATGAGTACTTTCCAAGAATGCAACATCAAACAGATCCCCAGATCTCAAAACAAAAAGGTTGATGCCCTAAGTAAGCTTGCATCTCTCACTTTCGCCCACCTTACCAAGAAGGTGCTGGTAGAAGTGTTGAAGGCTCCATCAATCGATGAATTGGAAGTTCAAGATGTAGTTACCGAAGAAGATCCAAACTGGATGACTCCCATCAAAAAGTTCCTAAAAAATGGTGAATTACCCAATGATCAAGTAGAAGCTAAAAGGGTTGAAATCAAGGTAAGGCAATACGTACTACAAGGAGAAACCCTTTACAAGAAGGGTTACCTTGCTCCCTTGCTAAGATGTGTCGGTCCTGAGCAAAGTAAGTATTTGATCAAAGAGATTCATGAAGGTACATGCGGAGCTCACTTTGGAGCTAGGTCGGTGGTTGCAAAGCTTACGAACTCTGGATATTTCTGGCCCTCGATGCATCGTGATACAGCTAAAGAATTGAAGAAATGTGATGCTTGCCAGATTCATGCACCAATCCCAAAAAGTCCCAAGCATGGCTTAGTCCCAATAACCTCGGCATGGCCATTCCATAAATGGGGAATGGACATTGTTGGTCCATTTCCCCCAAGCAAAGGAGGAGTAAAATTATTGCTGGTGGCAATAGATTACTTCACCAAGTGGCCCGAGGTCAAACCACTTGCTAAGATCACGGGAAAGCAGGTCATTGACTTTGTTTGGGAGAACATCATTTGCCGTTATGGGTTGCCGGGAGTACTTGTCACTGATAACGGAAGGCAATTTGCTGAGAAGCCTTTCAGCGTTTGGTGCAAGGAATACAAAATCGACCAGGTTTTTGGCTCAGTGGCTTACCCACAATCAAACAGTTAGGTCGAAAGGACGAATCGCAGCATAGTGGAAGGTATCAAGACAAGATTGGGAAGATACGAAAGCAACTGGCTTGAAGAATTGCCTAGTGTCCTATGGGCAATTAGAACAACCGAAAAAACAAGCCATAAGAAAACACCCTATAGCTTGGTATTTGGATCTGAGGCTTTGATCCCAGCTGAAATAGGAGTTGTAACCCAACGAATTGTCAACATGGATCCCGAAACAAATCAAAAAGAGACCATGTTGAATTTACAACTCCTAGAGGAAGCACGAGATCAAGCTGCAATTCAAGAGGCTAAATACAAGCAGCAAATGGAAGCCTATTACAACAAGAAAGTCAAGAACGAACGTTTCAAGCCAGGAGACCTGGTCCTCAGAAACAATGAAGCTAGCAAAAAAAGAAAACCAAGGAAAGCTTGGCCCGAAATGGGAAGGTCCATACACCATCCTTGAAGCACATAAGGGCGGATCATACAAGCTAGCAGATTCAGAAGGAAAAAAGCTTCCAAGGCATTGGAATGGAAAAACCTTGAAAAGGTTCCATGTTTAGACAGGAAAGTTTGGTTTGTATCTAAATGTATTTCGAGAACAACACTATGAGTACCTTTTGTAAAAAGCAAGTATTGCTTGAATGAATGAAGTTGTTTTATCAAACTTGTCTTTCTATCCTAAAATTAGGTTGAGAACCTAGCAAAAAACTCCATGGCAGGGGCCATGTAAGGGGATGAGCTCCCAGGCCAAATCGCTCAATAGGTTCAAGGGTTGAATGAACCTATATAAGGGGTGAGTTCCTAAATCAATACAACTCCATGAGACTTGATAAAATTGTCTCATAGACAGGTTTGAACAACCTACACCAAATGTTCCTTAAGCCTTAGAAATACAACCAACAAACAGGCTTATGTAGTAAAATGAAAAGAAAAGATAAAAAGGATAGGTGCTATGTCTTCTTGTTAAAAATACCAAGGCTAAGTGTCTGCAGCACTGAACCCTTTAAGGTATAAAAAACATAAGGGAAGCACAAACTCGACAAAGACAAAGTTACAAAAAGGCAAAGAAAACGTAAGAGAACAATACAACTTAGACAAAAAATTATAAAGATACGAACCAAGTCAGATCACAAGACTAAGAAGCCTTCAAGGCTTCAAGCAACTCGGGTAACAACTCGAAGCCTCTAAGGCTTCAACCTACCAAACAAACTGCCTTAATGAAAAAGGCACAAGTATAAAAACATAACACAAAGAAAATAGTTAAACATCATACCATATCAAAGAAAGCCCTAAAAGACTTTCAAACACAAGTTAGGGCAAGTCCTAGTAACTTGCAAGTTTAACTATTGTTCAAACGGCCATACAGGCCTTAAACACAACCAACAGGAACCTTAAGGGGTCCTGAAAACCTAATATTGTTCAAGTTAACATTACAAACCATAAATTGTTTTTTAGTGAGCATCAGCAGAGGACTTAGAAACCCCAGAACCTTCACCTTTGTCCTTTTTTGCTTTCTTCTGCTTCTTAGCCTTCACGCCTCCATCACCACCTACCGCTGAAGCCTCCAAGCTTGCATCCTTTGGAGCATCCAGTTGACCTGAAAGGGTGTCATCACTATCTCCCGAGTAGGATCTCTTCCTTGAAAGAGAACCCAAGATTTCAGCACAAACCTTTTCATTTAGGCCCTCCGGCTTCAAGTCCTGCAACACAGCAAGAGGCTTACCAAAACAAGCAGAAACTTGATGGATGTAAGGATAGGTCAGCTTCTCCATTTGCCAAAACGGAGCCTTTGAAAACATTAGAAGCCTCGGGACGAAACAGAGGTGACTTCTCCAAAGGATGGCCGGATTCGTGAAGCTTATAACCAGCAATGAGGCCTTGGTGTTTCCCCAGGTTGAGCAGCTTAGTATAAACTTCACCAAGGGCAGAGTTGAACTCCTTGGAATGTAGAAGGTAAGTAACAACCTGCTGGAAACCTTGCTCAATTAATCACTGATTGTCAGCAGTAGAACGAGCAACTGAAGCTTTCAACCCCTCCTTCTCCTTACCAAAAGCCTGCTATTGAATAAATAAAGCTTCCCGGTTAGCCTTAAGCTTCAACCGATCAGCCTCAAAGCTCTTTTTCAAGTCACTCATCTCAATTTCATGCATCCTAGTCAAATCACTAACCTTCTTGTCCCATCCTGCTTCTTTCTCAGCAAAACCAGCTATCTCCTTTTTCATCGCGGCCAGGGAAGATTTCATTTTATCCTTCTTCTTAGAAAATTCTTCATATTCCTGCATCCTCTGACGAAAACGAGCAATCCCTTGAGGAAGCATAGCAGCAAGGTTGCAAGTGCTCAAAATCATGCGGGACAACATCAAGTCATCATCCATCCCAGCAATGGTCTTGTGAACTGAAGGGGGAGCAATGTGACTCAGAGCATCTTCACAAACAGCAGCATCCTTATAGCTGTCATCATTCTTCACTGACCAATTAGGCACATAAACCTCTTCCGGATCCAACCCTTAAACGTCCCTACTTGAAGAACCCTGAACAGGGGTAGCAACAACCTTTTTGCCTGAAACCTTTTTACCATGAACAACCAATTCTTTCTCCTTCTCAGCACCCGCCTCACCATCTTGATCCTCCGAAGCTTCAACATCATCACTCAAATCCACTGGTTCAGTAGAAGTGGATTGAGGACCAGCCTTCAACAACCGACGGGAAGATCGACGGGTTGAAGACTTGGGAGCATGGGACTTAGAAAAACCTTTGACATTGGCAGTACTAATATAACCCGAGCCCTCAAACCTTTGCTCAACATTCCTAACCACAACATTCTCACCAGGAACAGACGAAACATCCCCAAACACAACATCAGAAGTGTCGTCACTCTTAATGAAATCCAAAGCAGACATGACTGCAAAAAAACAAAACAAAAGCACATAAGGCATAAGTCAAGAAAAATGCAAAAAGGGCAAAAAAGGAAAATGCATACCCATGCCACTTCTCATAAGAACCGGATCCCGATCGACATTCCCCCAGATTTTACTAACCCCTAAAAGAACTAGTAAATGTTCAGGAAAGGGACGAACCCTCGAAGGGCATTCCCGGATGGCTTTAAGAAAAACATCATTCAACTCAGATTCGAAAGGCTCCGGATCATTAAGAACGGCATCCGGTTGCCTCCACACCATCTTGAATGGGACAATAGCATCGGAAACCCATAAAAAGCGATCCTTCCAAGTCCCAAGCGTCGTAACCATAGACGAAATAAGGCAGGAATCAACCTTGGATGTTTCAAAGGTGAACCAATCGCCATTTTTGGCCAAATGAAAAAGTAACAACGAGGGATCATATCCAAGGGCACGGCACAAAACCTCAAAATGTAAAACCCTAGCCATACCCTTCGGATGAACTTGCCCAAAGGAAATCCGATAATATTCTAACAAATTCAAAACAAAGAAAGAAAAGGGATAACGAAGATTCGAAAACTCAAAGTGACGGAAGTAAAGAACAATCGAACCAGGGGTCGGTTTATCAACAGGAACATCACAAGCAGGAGCAGTTGGGTTAAACTTTTTATCAATACCATATTCCACACAAAACAAGTCTACCTCCTCTTGTGTTAATCGGGAAAAGGATTTTGCTAAATCCTTACGAGCACCCATTTTTTGAAATATGAAGAATGTAAGGAAAAGGCAAAGGAAATCGAAACTAACCTTGAAAGAGGAAAGAAAAGGCAGGAGAAGAACTTGAAGAAATTATGTAGAAAGTGAATATGATATGCAAATATAAAACAAAATAACCTAAAATAGGGGTAATAATGGCAAACAGTAACTTCTGCAAAACCGCCACCCTATGAACTGCCATACATCAATCAAATCAATTGTCAGTTATTTAAAACTCAAATATTAACTGCCTACAACCCTTCAAGCATCGAACCCTTGAAACCTTTAGGCAATAAAATACACGTATAAAAGTCAGAGGTCTTTGAGCTCATTCCCCAAAAACCCCTGACTTGGGGGGCTGATGACGGGGGTAGCCCAAGACCAAATAAAATGACTAAATATATAAACGCTCAAAAGGTTAAATGGTTCAATGGTTGAAAAGCTATGGAGATGAAGTAAAGCAATACGGGAACAGTAAACAAGTCACATCCCCGGACAGCTCCACCAACTCGGCAGCCGCAAAAGCAAACGCAGGTCTGCAGAGCACACGCTATTATCCAGGGGTCAAAAGGCTTTAACCCCCGAAAGGGTAAGCCCCTCACTGCAAGCAAGGTCACTAGTCAAATGCATTCTTCTTTGGGAGATGTCTTCTCCTATAAATTGACACTTTATTTACCTCAGGAGACATTCCTGGCCAGCCCTGATTCTCGCAATCTCTTGTCATTCATCTTGAGTACTTGTTTTATGCGAGTTACTCACTTTCACATCCAACACACACATTCCGTTTGCTCCCACATCCGAATCTGAACACACTTCAGAGGAGGATCTTCAGCAAACAACAACAATAAACTAGTGAACCTCCTTCCACGTCTTGCAAACGTGGGGGGACCCCACGACCTGCGTTAGGCAAAGTTGAACCCTTCAACCTTTTTGCCAAACCGGTCCAGCTACTACCGTTGGTCTCTTATTTCTTGCATCAACAATAACATTTTTTTACATGGAAAATGTGTTCATTTTATTAGTCTGATAGAAGAATAAAAGGAAAAAACGAAAAGACAACCCCTTAAGTGATACTAAAAGGGTATACATATTCACACACCTTGTATAGGTTTATACATCGCGTATAACCCTTTTCAATTACCAAGAGAATATCTGATTATGTCATATTTTGTCTTATATGCCTCGTAGAGGCCTATATGCGGCGTATAGACAAAAAAGACCATTTTACCCCTGAGTTAGGCCTATACTGGGGGTAAATTGGTCTTTTTTGCCTCTCTTATATGCATAATATAGGCATGTATGAGGCGTATATATATAATGCAAATTACAATTTTAGCCCTGAGTTAGGCCTATACATGGGGCAAAACAAGGCTATAATGGTCTTTTGGAACACACTATACACCCAGTCAAGCCCTATATGCGACATATATTTTAAATTTTTTTATTTTCTCTTATTAATATCCATAACACTAATATTAATTATAAAAAAACTCAAATTATTTATAGTAACACTAATATTAATTATAAAAAAAACTCATATTAATATCAATAACACTAATATTAATTATAAAAAAACTCATATTAATATCAATAACACTAATATTAATTATAAAAAACTCATATTAATTATAATAACTTGTATAGGCATGTAGGTGTAGTATAGGTCTCGCATAGGACTACAGATGTGGTTTAGGTCTCGTATATGCCTATACAGGTATTGGTGTTGTATCATATCTTGTACTTGTTATTTTTATTTATTTAAAATAGAAAACTTATTTTTGTATAAAAGTTTACTAAAACGATTAATATTGTATAAAATGTTTGTTAAAAAAACCCTTATATACGCCCCGTATAGGCCTATACGTGGCATATATGGGGCATGCGTCATATACGAGACCTATACGATGGGTTTTATACGCCCCGTATAGGCCTATACGAGACATATATGAGCAGTTAAACCAGAACTGACATGAGTCAGACACTGAGTTTGATGTTACCCTATACGCCCCGTATAGGCCTGTACGAGGTAGATACGAGGCAAAAGGTGTTCAAATAGGCAGATAGTTTTAGCCTACTAAAATAGTGTCCGTAATTTCTTTATTAAAAATATAAAAGTATTAATATATTTGACATATTTAAAAGTATAACTTTATTAATATATTTTTTTTTCAACGGAAATTTTTTTTAATTTCATGTTATTTGTGGGCCTTCAACCCTAGACCTCCTCTTTCTCACCTAGATGTCCTATGATTAATTTTTGTTGTAAATAAAATAAAGAAACGGATATTATTTTTACGTGCACATACTTTTCTACAAGTATATTACAGTAAAGAGTATTTATAAATGAGAATTGGAAAAAAAAAAATATTAACACAAAACCACATATAAAACTATTTTGGTAAGAATTTGATTCGTTGTCATTCATAATTTTTTTTGCTAAACATGATTTTAACATCAACTATTCATTACCTCGAAAAAAGCCAATAGTTTTTAAATTTGTTAACACGTACGTACTATTAATTGACACGTACTATTAACAATATAAATCTTATGGCATTAGTTAACACGTACACTATTGTTAATATAAATATTATGTAAGCAAAAGCTCATGTGGTAAGAACTAAGAACTCTACCAACTCACCTCGTTTGCAAACCAACAACGCTCTAATCAAGATTCACGTGTTTAATTAATATAAATATTATGTAACCAAAAGCTCATGTGGTAAGAGCTGTACCTACTCACCTCGTTTGCAAACCAACAACCCTCTAATCAAGATTCGTGTTTAATTAAGCTAGTGTTACTACCAGCACTTCACGGCGAGGGCGTGACTAGGTAAGTATTTGTCAGTACATTATCGGCATCAGTGGCGAAGCTTGAGATTTCTGACCGGAGGGTCGAAAAAGTACATACCTAAAAATTTCTATAAAACGGGGATCGAAAAAGTATATACCAAAAAATTTCTATACGAAAACTACATACTCTCCACTACTGAGCAAAAAGTTCGGGGATTCGGCATCCCCTTCCCGCCCCCACTATCCTACGCCCTTGATCGGCACTTCGTTACGTTAGTAACCCCATGAAACTAAAAACTCAGAGCAAACCATAAAGAGATGATGAAGGTTTCATAACCGGAACAACCGTTGGTAATATCGAAAACAATTAGAAAGTGTAAAACTATATATCACAATAGAACACACTTATGCGAACATAGATGGATATCAAAATCGACATTTAATATCCAATAACTAAAATGAACAAATGCTCAAGTTATTAAAAAAAAAAAAGTAAAATGGAACCTTCTTGTTAATGATAAGGGGGAAGGGGTGGTCATCACTTGCAAAAATTCCATCACTCATAACATCCAATCAAGTTCCGTCATATCATCAACCATTATTCCATCACTCACAACTTTTTTTTTTTTTTGTGCCAATGGTCATCACTCACAACACCCAACAATAAACCCTCACACCTCATCACATCCAATTATCACATAATAGCCCATAACGTGTGAATTTTATCACGGGTTAAAAAACATCACGCGTTATGATTTTGGTGGCGGTGGTCTTGTACATTCTCCACAAGTTGAACATTGGTTTATCACGGAACAAAAGTGTTCCACCCCCACTGCCCTAATCTAGCAATATGTAAAACGGAACCTTCTCTTTGATTATGTCCTCTTGTATAACTCGCTCGAGAGTGCCATGATGAATTAGTGTTTTAGAGACATCAAATTATTAGTGGAAAATAAGAACACAAATGCTAGCCTCTTTGTGAAAACCAAAAATCAATGTTTCATTTGTACTATTTTTGTTGGTATCAAAGTTAAAGGGTCCCAAGACCATGAGGATCGAGAGTGAAGATGAACACACTCGTACTTGTAATCAGCACATACATTGCACCACTTCATTATGAACAAATGTAACAAACAGAAACAGAACTATAACTAACCGAAAGAAACTTGATATCGAACTTATTAAACTTCAACAACAAGTCACTGTTTGATTGAAAACCAGAATAATGGAGCCTATTTATACTTGCCGAACAGGTGTGTTGTGATGGTGTACGTCGTTCAGCGAAGGGATATGTCTATTCCCCTTGATAACCGCTTTACAGTTATATCGAGAATCACACCGGTTCGCATGAAACAAGGCCCAATACTCCATGACCCAACATAGCCTAATGGACTTAATGTTTTCGACACAACTGATTATTTTGGTGGCCTCCGGCCCAAACAGAACAAATAAAAACATAGTAAATAGTTCGACCCAATTAAGACTAAGGCCAGGCGGGGCGGTCCGTGATGGACGCCCGGCCACGAGTGATTAAATCACGAACACCGCCGCCTCTAAAGTGGTCACTCGTTATTTTTGAAACGCGTTGAATCGGTCACGCGTTGAAAAGTTTGTTTTGCAGAGATTGTTTTGTCGTTTATCTAATTGAATTAATAGAACTTTGATGAAAAGTTAAAATTTAGCCCCTCAACTTTTGTTAGCTATTTTTAAATAGCTATTTTCTATCACTAGTGACCACCCCCACTACATTTCTACCACTAATGATAGAATATTGGGTGATGACATGGCATGAGTTGATTGGATATTGGGAGTTGATCGACAAAAAGATAGACTCTCTCGCACCATACAGGTGGAAATGTTTTCTGGACTGTTACAAGGGGTACCATCAAGTCCAGATGAAGCTGGAAGATGAAGAGAAGACAACTTTTCGTACCGACATCGGAATCTTCTGTTACACAAAGATGTCATTCGGCCTCAAAAACGTTGGCGCAACCTACCAGCGTCTGATGGATACGATATTTGCTGATGACATCGGAAAGCATATCGAGGTTTACATTGACGATCTTGTGATTAAAAGTCCCGATGAGGACCAGATGTTAAAGGACAATGAGAAGACGTTTAACTCTTTGAGAAGCGTGAACATGAAGCGGAATCCAGCAAAGTGTTCTTTTGGTATGGAGGAAGGCAAGTGTTTAGGCTTCGTGGTTACAAACGGCGGTTTCAAGGTTAACCCCGAAAAAGTTCAAGCCATAGAGCGGATGCCGTCACCGTGCACAATCAAAGAAATGCAGAGATTAGCCGGCCGCCTAGCCGTGCTTAATAGATTTCTATCAAACCACGCAGCAAAATCGTACCCTTTCGTCAGTACTTTGCGCAATTGCGTGAAAAAACAAGAATTTAAGTGGACGCCAGAAGCAGAAGCTGCCTTCCAGCAAATGAAAGAGTGTTTGATCAAGCTCCCTACACTAACCGCACCATTTGAGAAGGAACCACTGATTCTGTACTTGTCTTCTTCGGACAAGGCGGTTGGGTCGGTATTGTTGGTAGAAAGAGATAGAGTTCAGACTCCAATTTACTACGTTAGTAGGGTACTCACAGATCCAGAAACTCGATATTCAACCATGGAAAAGTTAGTGCTAGAATTGCTACACGCCTCCAGGAGGCTGCGCAGGTAATTCACAAGGCACGTCATTACCGTACTCACTAACTTCCATATCGGCACAATATTGCACAAACCAGAGACGTCAGGTCGGTTAGCAAAATGGGCAATCGAGCTGGGGGCCACAACATTCTGTACAGGCCACGCCCAGCAATTAAAGGCTAAGTGTTAGCGGACTTCATCACGGAAGTTCCAGAAGATAAGATCAAAGATTGTGAAGTTGTCGATACTCCCATCAAAGACACGTCAGATGGGTTATGGTTGTTATACACTGACGGGGCCTTAAATGAAGACGGCGCAGGAGCTGGATTGCGCCTTGTTAGCCCAGAGAAGCATAAGTTCACCTATGCCATCAAGTTGGATTTCAAAAATACCAACAACGAGGCAGAATATGAAGTGTTCTTGGCAGGCTTACGCCTAGCCATCAAGATGGGAGCTCAAAACCTACAAGCGCATGTCGACTCTCTCCTCATCGTGAGTCAAATTAACGAGTTGTATGATGCGAAAGGTGAAGTTATGGCCATGTATTTAGAACAAGCGAAAGAGTTGCTTCAACAATTCAAGTCATACAAGCTAGTTCATATCAATCGGTCAGAGAACAAACCAGCACACGCTTTAAGCAAGCTCGCTTCAACAGCTTTTCAACATCTCGCCAAAGATGTCAGAATTGAAGTCTTAAAAAAACTGTCGGTTTTGTCACGTCAAGTGAATGTGATCAAGATAGGGCAACCATCTTGGATGACCCCTATCATCCGGTATTTGCAAGAAGCAATCCTCCCTGAAATAAAAGCAGAGGCAAGGAAGATACAGAACAAAGCATTGTTCTATGAGATGAATGGTGGAATCTTGTATCGAAGATCCTTCTTGGGACCACTTCTGCGTTGTGTGGACCCCCAAGATGCAAGTTACCTGATCAGGGAGATTCATGAAGGCATCTGCGGCCTTCATGCGGGCCCGCGTATGGTTGTCGCGAAGATAATGAACGCTGGTTACTATTGGCCAGGGATGCACGTTGACGCTCTAAAGGAATTGCGCAAATGCGACTCCTGTCAAAGGCACGCCCCAAAAACCCTGCACCCAAAGAATGATCTCATCCCTGTATCCACTGCCTGGCCCTTCCAACAGTGGGGGATTGATATGGTGGGACCTTTCCCTGAAGCTCCTGGAGCTGTGAAGTTCATAATGGTTGCCGTCAATTATTTCACCAAATGGGTGGAGGCCAAGGCACTCGCTTCAACTACTGCAATGATGGTGCGCAAGTTCATATGGGAACACATCATTTGCATATTTGGTCTCCCACTCAAGATCGTAACTGACAACGGCACCAATTTTGCTTCTGAAGACCTCCAAAAATGGATGAAAGAGATGAAAATTGAGCACATTTTCTCTTCCGTTGCGCACCCTCAGGGCAACGGCCAAGTAGAAAGCGTCAACAAAAGTATCGTCGAAGGGATATAGGCCTGACTGGGCACCAAGAGAAGAGGCTGGGTAGATGAGCTCCCGTGCATCCTGTGGGCTCATCGAACCATGCCGAAAACGAGCACTGGCGAAACCCCCTTTAGCCTGGTCTACGGCTCAGAGGCGGTTATCCCAGCTGAAATTGGCCTCCCCTCGCCGCGCTTGACAGCAGTCAACAAAATCGATAACGCGGCGGAGCGCCGTCTAGACTTGGACCTACTCGAAGAGAGGCGCAAAATAGTGCGAACCAAAGAGGCCAAGTACAAGACATAGTTGGAGAGGTACTACAATGCAAGAGTGCGCATTTGTACCTTCATTCCAGGAGAGTACGTCTTCAGAGATAATGAAGCCTCTAATGCTGAACGCCCCGGAAAGCTAGCACCAAAGTGGGAAGGCCCATACTTAATACATGAAGTGCTAGGAAAAGGGGCATACAAGCTGCGCACACTGGATGGATACATCATCCCGCACACTTGGAACGCGCAGCAATTGCGCAAGTGTTACATGTGACTACTCTCGGCCATGCGCCCCTATCCAGTTATGTTGGCCACGCGCCTTTTTAATTACTTAAGTCGGCTTTACGCCCTTCTATTTTGATTATGTATGTTGGCCTTGTGCCTGTTTCAAAGCTATTCAATGAAAGCATTGACTATGCCTTTTGTTTTTAGCATCATGACTTCTACGTTACAAATGCTTGTTAAACTTTTGATTAGCACGAAAACACTCTAGTAAATTATGAGCTCTTGAGTTATGCCTCCAAGGTCCTCCGCAAATATAGCGCGCGACCGGGCAGTTATACTTATACACGAGCCACACTTACATTTATTCGCGCTAACTTAACCAAAGTTTCTAACAACAATGCAATAATTGTAACTCAACAAATTAAAGGCAAACATAATGCTATACTCTAAAAAGTGCGCCGCGCGATGATCACATAGAAAATAACACAATATCATTGGTTCGATTCAAAAAAGAGCGACCGCGCGATAAGTTACATTCAACATCTGAAAGAAAATTACAAGGTATAAAGCCTATCAACACTATCTACTCATAACCATAACCACCATCATCGTCATCACTCCCATCGCCATCACCACCGGTTGTTTCTTCCTCATCAGATAACTCCACAGTCTGTGGAGGGTCTAGAATAGTACTTAGCCGCTGGCACCAGTCGTCATGCTTCAGCGCTTCTGCGACCAAATCCATCAGAGGCAGTGATAAATGGTCATAGACCCCTTCAGCGCGGGCCAATACAACATTAGCCTGATCGGTCACTGAGCAATGACTGACATCGAACTCCTGTCCTAATGCCTCTTCAACATGTTGCGCACACTCCAGATAACCTCCACGATGACCAACCGCGCGTGAGGCATCTATGAGGACAACAACAACCGCATCCAACTCAGAAGTATTCAGGATAGAGTTAGCCATCTACAAGAAAGGCAATGGATAAAAAATAAGATTAACAAGAAATAAAGCCTAAGTTTAGAAAGGGAAACCTTACCAGAACTACCCCTCTACCACGCAGCCATTCAGCTTCGGAGAACAGCGTATCTACGATTGATTGAGCTTCAGCGTAATTGTTTTGGGCTACATTAAGAGCAGAGGTGCTAATCTCCCGCGCTTCATCGGCCTTCTGCTTGGCCTCCTGAACGGTAGCAGCCTTAACCCGTTCAGCCTCCAAATCAATCTCCAGCGATTCACTCTTGTCAGTCTGCTCACGCAATCTCCACTTCAACTCCGCAATTTCCACATCCTTGGCATGCAGGTCCTTGTCCTTGCAGGCCACCTGCGCCTTTAACTCAGCCTGCAAGGGATGAAATAATGACTTAGTAATATTTCTACAAGTAAAAAGCAACATAAAGAAGAAAAAGCTAGGGCTTAAAATTGAACCTCGACGCGCACTTTGTCCGCTTCAGCATCCTCAACCTTGGTAATTTGAGCCTCAAGGTCGGTAATCTTGGTACGAGCAGCAAACATGCGCTGATTATCTTTTTTGCATATTTCTTTCCAGTCAGGATGCTCTTTTGACAAGAGCTCTTCAGCAGCACGTAGCTTGCTCTTTAGGCCATCTCGCCCCCACTCTTCAGATATTTTCTCCGCTTCAAAGGTGGCCTTCTCTTCAGCAATTGTAGCCTTCAGCTTCCCAAAATCCTTGACCTGCCTTGGCACACGTTCACGGTATTTTTCCCAATTACCCCGCTCTTTAACCATCGTACGCCACTCACGCATGATTTGGTGGTTAGCGGCGCTGGTGTTGGCTTCTCCAACAGCATAGGCATGGTACAAGGCATCATGGGATCGCGCCCTTTGCTGGTTAAGTTCCCCAGGAGGGAAGGAATTCAAGAACCAATCACGGCAATGAGCGAACTCCAGGAAGGTATCCTTCTGCTTTAAACCCCATGGAGCTCAGTGGGGAGCATAACCGCGAGCCTCCTCGGTGTAAGTCTTGTAATAAATATCGCCTAAGGTATCTTTAGGACGGATAGAAGTTTGTGGCACGGACCCTCCAGCACCACCAGCCGCACCTGCAATAGTAGTCTCTTGGTGCGCAGCAGCAGCCGATCCCCCAGTAGCAGAAGTGACTTGAACAGTTTGGGTGGGGGCATCAACTTGCGTAAGCTTGGTTGGCTTGATAACCTCGGGTCCCTTCCCTCGAGTAGTTTCTTTCTTTTTCTCAAGAAGGGGTGGGTCAAGCCCCATAATATGGACGACCTCCTGACCCAGCGCCTTCTCATGTGCAATAGTAGCAGCGGCCCCGACCTCCTTGTATTTATCGCCCTCAGGCTTTTCCGCAACCTTCTCTTTCTCTTTTACTTTCTCCTTCTCAACAAGCTTCTCAGCAGTCTTCTTTTTCTCTTTCTCAGCCTCCAACCCAGCAGGCTTAAGAGGCTTGATCACAACCCTGGTTCTCTTCTGCGCCGGTTCTTGGGGGTCTTTAAACTCAACACCCTTCTTTTCAGGGGTCTTCTTCTTGGCCTCTGCAGAAACTAAGTTTTAGAAAGGAATTTCATTAAAGAAAGCATGAAGGAAGAAGTAAAAACTAACCCGGAGAGAATTTGTAGAGAGAGCGCAGACTGCTTTGTTTGCCTATTACTGGGGCTTCCCCAGTCTTTTGCGCCACCGGCGCGCCCGCAGCAGACTCTTCTCTGCTTATCAACTTGACAGCAGGTTCTTCCTCTTCTTCTTCATCCAGCACAATGGAAGAAGGGGTAGCACCATCACCTGGGTTCCGTGAACCCGCGCTCCCCGAGCTCTTCGAACCAGCGACGCCGGTCTTCCTCTCGCCTATATGCGACAAACCCTCAAGTGAGTCACTTGCAATAACGTAATCCTCCAAGTTACTCTGACGAAATTGTAGAGTACCTTTATCAGAAGCACCGGCAGTCGCACGGCTACTCCCACCCTTCTTGCTGGTCACTTCAACATCGATGGCAATCACTTTTTTCTTCTTGCTTGGTTTTTTCTTCTTCTCATCTGGATCAATCCCAAGGTCGCGCAAGACACCTTCAAAGATGTTAGACCAGGAACTTAGCTCCCCATTTGAAGACCCTACAGACTCCTCGCTGGAAAGATAAAGAATCTCTTTCCCAACAGAAGTCACAGCTCGCAAGGGCATGGGGTTAGGTATATGCGCACCTTCGGTTGCGGTGGGTGGATTGGCAAAAGCTCCAGCAAGAGGATATATAAAATGACCTTTAATCCTCTCATACCAGTATTGCTCCCCTGGTTCCAGCGGGCGCACGCCCATGGACCCACCGAAGGTGGGGAAAGCAGCTTGATAAAGGCGCGCTTCTACATTCAAAATCAACAATTAAGCGAAACTAAATTACAAAAAGAGGAAATAATCAAAGAAGTAACTAACCTCTATATTGAAACTTCAACACGGGCACTTCAGTGCTATCTTCCGGCCATTGGTCACTCATATGCGCCGCGACCAGAACGTTTTCGCCGAAAACTCGATTAGGTGTGGCAGTGAGCTTCACGTACCAGTCTTCTTTCTTAGGAATCGCCAGCTCCTCCTTCTCGATCACATCCGGCGCACAGAAGATCATAGCAATCGGGATAACATCCTCTCGGATGAAGAAGAACTTCTGTTTCCAGTGATGGAAACTCTTCGGAGGATTCAGAAGGATCTTCTTGGCAGACCCCCGGTTGCCAAAGGAGTAGAACCCCATGTTCCTAATCAACTGATAGAATACCCTAAATCTATCCACCGTGGGCACTATATCATGGGATCGACATAAAAATTCAAAGTGTCTCACCCTCACCATGCCAGGTGGACTCATTTGTGAGATATAAAACCCATAATAGTGAAGGATATGGGCCATAAACTCCGTTGCCAGCAACTAGAAGTTGCCCTGTAGAAAGGAATCTTCGAAAAGGGTAATATACCCCGGCGGCGCGTCAGCAGCTGTTTGGTTTTGACCGGGATATCGTGCATCCCACTCCGGTGGAAACCGGAATCCCCTAGTGATTTGTTCGAATAACCCCTAACCCCACTTGAGGACGAGGAGGGGACCTTCTTAATGTTGAGACCCTTCTTCAGCCATGAATGCAAAGCAAACAAGAGAAAGTTGAATATCTTTGAACTTCTGAGAAAACTTGAAGATCTGCTAAAGAAAACTTGAAGATCTGCTAAAGAACTTGAAGACCTGCTAGTGTTCTTTGAAAACTTGAAGATTCAAAGAAGATTATAGAGCAAATAGAGGAACAGAAGAAAAGTTGTGATCTTCTCTCCCTATCATCGACTATATGTACTCATCGCATTTAATGCGATGAGTAGACGTGTCGGATAAACCGCGCGCGTATCCAATCAGCAGCTGCCACGTGCGTCGTAATTCCCGGAGTGATGGTTAGTGATAACTTGATGATGGCCGTGTCAGGAGCCAACTCAAACGTCGTCATTAACGGCATTTCCCACCAACCTGTCAGAATTCAAAATTCGAGGTTTTTCCCGCTCAAATTTACTACAAACTTCATGCAGAAGTTACCTAGGTTGCGCAGCATTCACAGTTCTCCATTGAACCTGCGCGCTTACACTCAAAGGCAGAGGATTTTTAACAGACAAATCTGGTAGTCGCGCCGTAATAATTGCTAGACAATTATACGCGCGCGACTCACCAAGATCCAACTAGCATTTTTCTAACCCATCACGTCCTTTTTTCTAAGTCCAGAGCTCCAACCACTCACTCTGCGCGTGATGCAGCACTAGACTGGGGGGACTTGAAGGGGTATGGTTCCAAAAGTGCCGCACAGATCATTCTGGTTGCGCTTTGGACCATACTCCTTAATCACTTTGGTGATCAATCTTTAGACCCGCGCGGGATGCTCAAGAAGAGCTTGACCTCGCGTGATGCCTAAACAAGAAATGACATCATCTTCTATACTTAACGTTCTGAATAAGATCCTTCACCTACTACAACCCTGCGCGGGTTACTGACGTGCTCAGTAAGGTCACGCGGGAGCCAAGGCGCAAGGCCACTTCAGAAAGTACCAAAGGTACATGTGGTAAAAGAACAAGCAAATCAGCGTCCTCTAGGCTGTGCTCAATCGTGCTCCACGATCGTCTGACGTGCAGGAGACGAAAAGTACACAAGGACGCCTATGTGGCACCAATCAGGGGGCGGCGACACCTCCCCCATGATCTCCACTCACCTGCTGATGGCAGAGGGACAACAAGTCCGACAACTGAGACACGTGGCCCCAATCACAGTGCGCCAGCACCGGAGATCTTCTAGAAGACACTAACGGTCGACACCAGTGAGACAAAGAGCATATTCTCTAGTAGTGGCCTTCTGGCCCAAGGCCAATCGGCCCATCTCCTCTTAACCTATCCGGCTATAAATAGAGACCTCCATATATAGGTTAACATTCCATTCCCTCTACTCTCACTCTTAACACTCAATTATTTCCTCAAAGCAAATGCTTATTCTCACACCGGAGTCTGGTTAAGAAGGAAACCCCCATATTCCCCTCTTAACGAGCTAACGGTGTTCTGTTTTGCAGGATTATCGGATCAAATCGGAGCTCAGAAAGTTTAAAGAAGATTAACCCTTTTGAAAGGAACATAAACCAAACTAATTAACCCAAAATTAGTTCTGTGTTTCTTCAAAAACGTAAAACGTAATGTTTTTAACGTAAAGTTTTTAACGTAAAACGTAAAAAGTTTAACGTAAAACGTATTAACGTAAAACGTAAAAAGTTTACGTAAAACGTAAAAACTTTAACGTAAAAAGTTTAATGTAAAACGTAATACGTAAAACATAAAACGTAAAACGTAAAGTTTTTAACGTAAAACGTAAAATTTTTAACGTAAAACGTAAAAAGTTTAACTAAAACGTAAAAAGTTTAATTTAAAACGTAAAAAGATTAAAAAATATGTTTAAAAAATCTAGATTAAAAAATGCTTTTATTAAAACAATTATGTTTAAAAAATAAAAAACTAATATAATAATACAAAAAGTAATAAAAAAACAATAAAGACAAAAAGAGTAACCCTACTAAACTACAATTTTGGATTAAAATATTAAAGACATAATAAGACAAAAAATACTTAATTTTTTTACTACTTTTATTCTCATCCATGTATCTTGAAGATCTAATGGTTGAAAAGTGGTTTTCTCGGTTCTTACAACTAGAGGTGGTTTTCATTTCAGCGGTTCCATATATATATATATATATATATATATATATATATATATATATAGGGGAAGGTTCAAGCGAAAACAAATTTTATTGTGAAAACTTGAAAACTAACTAAAAAACCTATAAAAAAAACATATCAACTTTTTTTTTTACAATTTTCTTTTAAATTTTCGCTACTTTATATATATAAAAAAAAAACTTTAAAAAAAATTGTAGTGCACATTTGCAATAATGCACATGTGAAGTACACATTTAATGCACATGTGTCAGTATTAGATTTTTTTTTGAAAAAGGTTTTTTTATAGATAAAAAGTAGCGAAAGTTTATATAAAAAAAATTGGCATTTTTTTAGGTTTGTTTAGTTAGTTTTAAATTTTTCACTTTAATTAGTGGTTTTTGATTGATAGTGGTTTTTCATTTTTTAGATGGTAAAAATGAGTAAGAACGAAAGGTTTATATAGGAAATAATTAAAAGATTTTTTTTTTAAATAGCCGTTGGCCAACGGCCAAACGGTCATCAAATAGTCGAATACTAGCCAACCATGGCTCGCCATTTCACCCCATTGATATTCTTAAAAATAAATTTGTACTCATACGAAAACGACGTCTAAACATTCTTTATCATACGTTGGTTCGGGTGACAAATAATTGCTTACCAGCAAATCGTTTGCAGTTTTGCATTCAAGAACAATATACTTCCTCCGTTTGTTTCGAGGGTGGGAAGTCACTTCATCTTCATCTTCAACAATAGCTTTCCCCACCATCGACACTGTTTATAATAATAATTCCGTCTCATCGTCGATGAGGATGACAAATCAAATTTATCATAAGAATCGCTTGAACTTGAAGAATCCATTATATATATATATATATATATATATATATATATATATATATATATATATATAGGGAGCCGCTAGAATGAGAACCACCACGAGTTATGAGAATCGCGAGAACCAAGTGCCACGGAGGGCCGTTGACCACGAATTTTTTTTTACACCTAGATCCGTATATTTTAAGACCGGGTGTAAATTTTGGGTTCAAACGGTGCGCCCGAGGGTGTAGTTTTTTACGCCCAAAGTTTGGTTAAAAAAAAAGAAAAATTAAAAAAACCCAAACTTTGGGCGTAAAAAACTACCCCCTCGGGCGCGCCGTTTGAACCCAAAATTTACACCCGGTCTTAAAATATACGGATCTAGGTGTAAAAAAAATTTCGTGGTCAACGGCCCTCCGTGGCACTTGGTTCTCGCGGTTCTCATAACTCGTGGTGGTTCTCATTCTAGCGGCCCCCTATATATATATATATATATATATATATATATATAGGGGAAGGATCCACTAAAAAGTGGATTTTGCCTAAGTAGCCTAAGAAGGATTGTGATGATGACATGTGGCACTCCTAATAAGTAGGAATGAAGGGCATTTTGGTCCTTATAAATAGGAGTGAAAATGACATGTGGCACCCCTTTTGTTTTTAAAAAATATAAACAAAAAAATCTAGTACAAAAAAATCTAGCACAAAAAATCTATCACAAAAAATGTAGTACAAAAAATATAGCACAAAAAAATCTAGTACAAAGAAATATAGCACGAAAAAATTTAGCAAAAAAATGTAGTACAAAAAAATCTAGCACAAAAAAATTGAGGAAAAAAATTTTAAGACAAAAAAATTCAGCACAAAAAATTTAGCACAAAAATATAGTACAAAAATTCAGCACAAAAATGTTATATAACATAGAAATACAACACATTTAAGTGGGTTTTTTTAGTCTTCATATTTTATATAGTAATATGGTACTCAAATTAAAGATAAAAAGACGCTCGATTTTACGGTAAAATTTTTATGAAAAAATAATGTCGTATAAAAAAGTTATGAACGTTTAAAAAATGAGGGTGAAATATGCATGTGACTTGCATGTGGAGAGAGAAAGTCCATAAATAGGATTTTCCCAAGATACATTTGCACTCCTCCTTTCTCCTACCCTTTCATCTTAACCATTGATTTGAAAAATGAATGATTAAGATTCCTTCTTAGGCTACTTAGGCAAAATCCACTTTTTAGTGGATCCTTCCCCTATATATATATATATATATATATAGGGAGCAGCTAGAATGAGAACCACCACGAGTTATGAGAACCACGAGAACCGCGCCCCGCGGGTGGCCGTCGGCGACGAAATTTTTTTTACACCTAGATCCGTATATTTTAGTGGGGGGTTTAAATTTTCGGTTCAAACGGCGCGCCCGAGGGGGTAGTTTTTTACGCCCAAAGTTTGGTAAAAAAATTAAAAAACCCAAACTTTGGGCGTAAAAAACTACCCACTCGGGCACGCCGTTTGAACCGAAAATTTAAACCCCCCACTAAAATATACGGATCTAGGTGTAAAAAAAATTTCGTCGCCGACGGCCACCCGCGGGGCGCGGTTCTCGTGGTTCTCATAACTCGTGGTGGTTCTCACCTAGGTGTCCTATGATTAATTTTTGTTGTAAATAAAATAAAGAAACGGATATTATTTTTACGCGCACATACTTTTCTACAAGTATATTACAGTAAAGAGTATTTATAAATGAGAATTGGAAAAAAAAATATATTAACACAAAACCACATATAAAACTATTTTGGTAAGAATTTGATTCGTTGTCATTCATCATTTTTTTTTTCCAAACATGATTTTAACATCAACTATTCATTACCTCGAAAAAAGCTAATAGTTTTTAAATTTGTTAACACGTACGTACTATTAATTGACACGTACTATTAACAATATAAATCTTATGGCATTAGTTAACACGCACGTACTATTGTTAATATAAATATTATGTAAGCAAAAGCTCGTGTGGTAAGAACTCTACCTACTCACCTCGTTTGCAAACCAACAACGCTCTAATCAAGATTCACGTGTTTAATTAATATAAATACTAGGTTATAACCCGTGAATACTCACAGGTTGCTAATCTATTTTTCAAAACAAATAAATATATACATATATATTAATAAACGAAAAATTGTATGAAAAATAAGGTGCATGAATAAATGATAAAACCGTCTGTCGCTGATTATATGAATGATTATCATAACAAAAACTGCATTTGAAGTCGAAACAATTATCGATAAACTTTGCACAGTGAATAATGTCAAAATTGTGTTATCCATTAAAACAAACACTAATAGTAAACTAACATATGATAAGATGTAATAACTTAAAATTCAAAACCATTAAACATTGTTAAAAAGTAATAGCTATAACAAAGTAAATCTATATCATATGAAAACCAAATATCCAAAACCTAAATGTAAAACAACTAACGAGTACTCCTTTTATGAGGTACAACCAATTCAACATTCAAGACTTGATGAGTGTCGAATACCCAACCTCCGACTGACGTTAGATGGATCTTCGGTGACGTCAAGAGCTTCTATCATTGCTTGCTACAAAAGAATAAACCGTTAGCCTCGTCACGGGGGTCCCCGGGAGGGGGATCTTGACCAAGCTCCGGCGTGAGAGTAAGTAAACTTGCCGGAAATGAGAGGAGCTTCTTCCGATGAGTATAGTCACCGGAAGGTTTCTTCTTTGGTGTGAATCTTATTGGTGTGCGTGTGTAGTAAATGTGAGAGAATAATGGTCGGAAGTTAATGAGAGGAGAGTAAATGAAGGAGTAGTAAATGAGAGGAAACCGGAGGTCATACCTGCCTTGGCTCTTTTTTCTTTCTTATATAATAGCAAGCCCTTATCTTTGTTAAGGGTTCTCCCATGCATGATCCGACGGTCTTTGGAGGTTCTTGGGAAGGTCAGACACGTGTCTGACCCCCAACGGTAGGATAACCCTCTTCATTAATGGTCTGCCGGATAAGTACAGTGACTTAGACCGGAGCCGCCTCTTGTCAAGCATTTAATGAGCTCTGTTTTTCTTAGCTGTTTCCCGCCCATTGTAAATAGAAGAAAAAGGCCCAAAGCGGTGGGCCTTTAAATAATTGGGCTTCTAGAGAAAAAGGCCCAAAGCGGGTAAAGTGGGTTTCCCCACTGTCCCGTCGTCAAGTCATCTTTAGTCCCTGGTTCTGAGACCCGAGGCTCATGATCCGGGGCTGAATCACAACTGCTTGAGAGAGATGGTTTCTCTATTGATGGGCCCACTCTGGATCAGTTATTGCTTGTCGTTCCCACTAATCATGACATCGCCGAAATGACTGTAGCGGGAATTAATCCCCTAGTTGCACGTGCCCATTTTTGAATTTTGAAGGGACCGCTGATGTGACGGTTACTTGTATGTCAGCGGTGTCCCTTTAAAAACCCTATTTGGCTTTTCCGATTTCCCATTCAAATTTTCTAACCCTCTTTTCTTCTCTGCAACTACTCCCCTGTATTACAATTTCTTATGACCATGAGTCGAGGTGGCCGGTCTTCGATAAGGTCTGTATTGACGGCGAAGGACTTGAGATCCTTTGTTGAGGCATACAACATCCCGGACCGATTTTCTCCTTCCTTGCCCGGCCCTAGTGAGTCGGCAGAATGTTCACCGGACAGGATTCCTATTTACACCCTTGCCTTTTCTTCCTGTGGGGTCCGATACCCTCTCTCTGCCTTTAAGGTTTCTCTGCTCCGTCACTTTGGCGTTCACTTCTCACAGATTCATCCTTTAGGGTTAATGAGGGTGGTTCATTTTGAACTGTCTTGTGCGGCCATCTCAGGGGAGCCCTCTGTTCCTCTGTTTTGCATGTTCTACCGTCTTATCTCCGATGGAGACTGGTTTACTTTCGCGAAGTGACAGAACAACGTTTCAAGGCCCTGTTACAGTTTTATGCCCACTTCTACTTATCCGAAGGACTGGAAGTGTAGATTCATCTTTGTTTCAGCCGCTATGTTGCCGGATTCTCCTTTGCCAAAGGATCTTGATGCTGCTATCGAGGACACCATTCCCACCCTTTCTGCAGCCGAGACTGTTCAGTGGAAAATGATGTGTGACAACCCAACGAGGGCGTTCACTTTCTCCGAAGGGATGCTTGCTATGGGGGGGCTAAGTCCCTCTTATCCAGTCCGCCCAAGGGCTTTTTTCGGCAAGAAAGGTACCTTTTTGTTCTTGCTTTGTTTCTTACATCCATTCTTCCTTTATGTCTTTGGAAATTCCGTAGTCATCTTTAGTGCCTTCTTTTTTGTGCAGAGATAACTTTGTGGAGGCTTCTTCAGGGTGATTCCAAGGATGTAAAGTATGTGGTTGATAATGAGGTTGATCCCAGGCTGAATGTGGAAGTGCAGGTTACCGGGGGATCCATCCGGGCAGGAGGTTCTGCCACCCTAGGTGGTGATGAGGAGAATCCTTCTGGTGAGGAGGAGAGTTCTCCCGACTTTCCTCCTGTTCATCCTTCCGGTCAAAGTGATGGCGAAGATGTGGAGATACAGTTAGTTCGTAAGAGGAGGTCTGCTAGCCCCCAACCGGCTCCTGCACCTCGTAACATCCGTCAGAGGCTCTGTATTGCCAGTGGCCAGAAGCTTCCCCCTTCCTCTAGAGCCGTTTCTGATCTTCCCCCTGCTGGGGTCAAAGGTTCCCTGTCTAAGCACTTGAAGTCCTCGAGCTTAGTGAGTGCTCCTTTGTTGGTAAGTTTTCTTTTTTCCTGTTTTTTCTTTGTCCTTCTGTGTAGTTCCTGATTGCTCCTTTTCTTACTTCTTAGGGGAGTTCCCTAGAGCCTATAGAAATTCCTACTGGTCCCTCTCCTTCCCGTATCCGGGATAAGGCCTCTGAGGTGGGGGTGGCTCGCTTTTCCTCAGCTTTCGAACTTTCTCCCCCACATGCTACTGGGACTAGCAGACCCACTACCCTCGAAGGCCCTGTTCATCGATCCCCTCTTGCCCCTCTGTTTGCTGACGCCCTCCCCTTTACTTATGTCCCTAAATGGAAGGTAACTGATTCTTCCGTTATAGGGACTCCTGAAGCTGCTAGGGACTTTCTGAACCATGCTGTCCCTCCCTCACATAAATTTGTAAACTCCGCCCTGAGGGATGATCTCTTTGAAGATCAATACGGTATGTCTCTGTGTGAAAGCTTTTTCAGGGGTGCTGGGATGCTGCAAAGGGTTGATGATCTGAGGAAGGCGAACGAAGGGCTTAAGGCTGAGCTTAAGGCTTCCCAGTCGGTTATTGCTGGGCTTAGGAGCCGGGTGGTTGATGCTGAGAGGAGATTACAGGAGGAGAAGGTGCATAGTCTTCTCCCCCCCTTTTTTTGTACATACATACTCACTGATTCTTTGCTTAGGGAGCTGGGGCTATGCTTGAGAGGAAGGAACGGGCTTGGGAGCGGGAGATGGCATCGTTGGTTGAGGAGAAGGAGGAACTTGCTGCTGAGCTGAAGCATTTGAAGGAAGTTGGCTCCGTTTCCCAGGAGCAGCTCAACACCACATATGCAGACTATGGAGTAACTTCCGATGATAATCAACGATTGGCGGGGGAGAAACATTGGTTGATTACCGAAGGTTTTGGGGCTTTTCTCGCTGCTGTTGCTCAATCGGGGGACTTTAAAAGCGGCTTGGAGGAGGTCTACAGGGCATATAGGGATGTTGGCTATCAGGCGGGGTTAAAGGATGGTTATGCCTATTCTGCCCAAGGATTGGGTAGAAAAGAGACTCCTCTTTATAATTCTAAGGCAAAAAGGAGGCTGTCCAAACTGAATGAGGAGTTTGGGGGTAAAACCCCAGCTATCCTTGCCAAAATCCTGGAGCATCCCTTGATCTCTATTGATGAATTGAAGACCCTGTTCTCCTCTGCTGGTCCTTCGTCTCCGCCATCTCGTTCCGGGGGTGATCCCCAATGAATTCCAAACATTTGATTCACTTCGATATGGTTGTAATAACTTTAACTTACTTTGGGATACTTGTGTGTTTTGCTTGACTATCGCGGGTGGTCTTTTGTGTTGGGGACCACTTCGACTTTTAACCGTATGGCTCATAGTTATGTATGGCCTTTTTGTTTTGTAGCCTGTTTCTTGCCTGTTTTGCTTTTGCAGGGGTTCTTTCCGGAGGCCAGTTTGGTGATTTCCTGGGGATTTTTAGGCTATTTTAGCGAGGAGCTATGTTTTTGTTTTACCTTGCTGTGTTTGCAATCTTGTACATTGCTAATCCTTGCCCAAGTTGTTAGGGCTTTTCTTTGTATATGTATTTTGTAGTAAATAAAGCAGATTCCCTTTCGTAGTTTTGTACATGTGGGTGTGTTTGCATTATTTGTTTTTTGTTTTTCGTTTGTTTGTTTTGTTAAACTGTGATTGTCTGTTCGAGGCCAATCGGTGGACAAGTTTATAACGCGGTGTTGTGTTTTTAACTTGTTTTGTCCGTTTCAGGTTAGCTAGACCTTTACTAGCCCCACGGCCGGGCTTTTGGGCATGCTTTGAATGCCTCATACACGTGTGTTTGTTTGTTCTAGTTTTAGATTTAATGGTGTCCCTAGGCATGTCTGCCCAGGTGCAATTGTCCATTGTTTTCTCAAAATGGGACGCTTTCGTCCGTCTTTCATTTAATCTTTGGGGGCTTATACCTCCCGTCATAGGTTGTTTACAAAAGGTTCATCCTCTTGGGGGAAGGCCCCCGTACATATAGTTATCTATTACAAAAGTGGCTCTTGGCCGTTTTCCTTGGGGGTACACCCCTTACATGTAATACTTCCTGAGCTGCATGAGGTTCCAGGTCCTAGGAACCTCCTTGCCTTCCAGCGTTTCCAACTTGCAAGTCCCTTTGCCATTCGCCCACGTGACTCTGTAGGGTCCTTCCCAGTTGGGGCCTAGCTTCCCGGTGTTTTCTTGCAGACTAGCCTCGTTGGCCCTAAGGACTAGGTCCCCTGGGACGATGTTGAGCTTCTTCATCCTGGCGTTGTAATAACTTCCCAGGAGCTTTTTGTATTGGGCCTCCTTAACTGCTGCTATTTCCCTTCTTTCCTCCAGCAAGTTTAGGTTCATCCTGAGGTCCTGCTCATTCTCCTCATCCCGAAGCTTCATTCGGGCAGTTGGGGATCCGATCTCAGCAGGGATGACAACCTCCGTTCCATAGGTAAGGCTGAACGGGGTTTCCCCGTTGCAACTTTTGGGGGTGGTTCTGTATGCCCACAACACAAATGGAAGCTCTTCCAGCCAGCCTTTCTGTTTCCTCCCAAGCTTACCCTTCATTCCTTTGATGACGCTTTGGTTAGCTCTCTCCACTAACCCGTTACTCTGGGCATAGGTAACGAAAGTAAATACTTGCTGGATCCGCATCTGTTCGCACCATGGTTTGAAGGGTCTTCCAGCAAACTGGACCCCGTTGTCACTTACCAACTCGTTTGGAACCCCATACCTGCATATGATGTTATCCAGTACGACCTTCTCATTTGGTCTCCAGTAATCTTTGCCAAGGGCTTCGCTTCAATCCATTTAGTGAAATAGTCAATGGCTACCACCACGTATTTGACTCCTCCCGGACCCTCCGGGAAAGGCCCAATTATGTCGATGGCCCATTTCTGGAACGGCCACGACGTCGAAACTGGTGCCATGGGGTGTTTGTGCCGGTGGGTCATCGGTGCATGCACTTGGCAGTTGTCGCACTTCTTGATTTCCTCAGATGCCGTTTCGTACATCCGTGGCCAGTAAAATCCCGCATTCATTGCCTTTCTTGCTATCGTTCTTGGTCCCGAGTGCATTCCGCAAATCCCCTCATGCATTTCCCTAACCACATATTCAGCTTCCTCCGTATCAACGCACTTCAGGGACGGGCCCAGACATGATCTCCGGTATAGCTCTCCCTCGATCAGTTCATACTGTAGGGCCTTGACCCTTATCTTTCGGGCAGCCCACTCCCCCTCGGGTAGGGCTCCATCTCGGAGAAATCTGACTATCGGGGTCATCCACGTTTCTTGAGGACTTTCGATCGTGGCAACCTCTACTGTGTTAAGGGAGGAGGATGTTAGGACCTCCACTTTGACTTCTTTCGCAAGGTGGTCAAACGCTACCGAGGCTAATTTGCAAAGTGCATCAGATTTCCTGTTCCTTCCGCGAGGGATGTACTCCAGCTTGAAGGTTTTGAATGCCTTAGCCGTCTCCTTAACTTTCCCCACGTATCGAGCCATGATACTATCCTTAGCTTCATATTCTCCTTGGTACTGTTTTACTACTAGCTGTGAATCAGTACTGGCTTCTACATGTTTTGCTTTCATTTTTTGTGCCAGCCTCATCCCTGCTAGGAGGGCTTCGTACTCTGCGGTATTGTTGGCGTTCTCGAAATCTAGCCTTACAGCATATGTCAGCTCGACCCCCTCAGGGCTTATCAGTGTGATTCCGGCTCCACTTCCCTCTTCACTGGATGCTCCATCGGTAAGCAATTTCCACACCGCCTCATCTTCCTTCTCTCTTTCTTCTTTCTCTAAAGCTTCCCATTTCAATAGTTCCCTTTCTTCGTCCTCAGGGACTTCTGCTAAGAAGTCGGCCAGTATATGTCCCTTTATGGCTGTCCTGGGCTTAAACTCTAGAGAGTGTTCCCCTAACTCCACAGCCCACTTAGCTAGCCGTCCTGACAGCTCCGGCCTCCTGAGTACCTTCTGAAGGGGCTGATCAGTCATTAGGGTGATCTTATGCCCTTGGAAATACCTCCTAAGTCTTCGGGATGCGAAGACAAGAGCTAATGCGAGTTTCTCCAATGGCATGTACCGTTCCTCAGGTCCTTTAAGCGTCCTGCTGATGAAATATATGGGTATCTGCCTCCCTTCCCTTTCTACCATCATGACCGCACTTATGGTCGTTTTTGAGGCGGATAGATATAGGAGCAATGGGTCCCCGGGTACTGGGGTGGCCAACATTGGGAGCTTGATGTGTGTAAAATGCAACCTATAAATTACATCAAATGAGGCATAAAACTAACCCTTTTTTAGTACTAATATTGGAAAAAGAGTGTTTTTGTCTTCCTTTTGTATTTTCAGGATTAAATGAGCTCAAAAAACGCAAAAGAAGCAAAAAGACAGCTAAATCCAACATAAATACAAGAAAAGGAACATTAGTGGACTGCCCGAACCCTCAACGGCACCTTCCAAAGCAAAATAGAGAAAACAGAAGGCTGAACACGCCCCGTGCTCAGCCAGCACGGGGCCGTGCCCATGAAGCAGCAGAAAAGACAAATCTATAGAAGCTTCTATTGCCCACCACGGGCCGTGCTCAGCGGACACGGGGGCGTGCCGAAAGTACTGCAGGCGCATTAATTGTAATTGCGAATTACAATTAATGAAGAGAGAGAGTGTCAGACGGGCACGGGGCCGTGCCCATCGAACACGGGGCCGTGCCCAGGCTTCTGTTCAGCCTATAAATAGGAGTGCTTGGTTTCATTGCAACTCATCCCTTGGCACACCACCTCTCTCACACTTCATCCACCACCCACCACCATCACAACACCATCATCCACCACCATCATCCATTGTCCATCATAGAGTGTGTGAGTCGTCTCGGGATCCAAGATTGATCGTAAGAGTTCTTGACAATCAAGGCCATGTTTGCCTAAGTTTCTTACATCACTTGGTGAAGACAAAGTGTCTAGTATAATACTTTTTATTTCTAATCTTTTGCACTTTTTATTTGGTTTTGTATTAATGACTTTAATAACTAGTTACTTATGTTGAAGGTGATCTTTCCTTATCGTTTGTCCGTGGTGTCTTGGCATTATTTTACTGTCTATATAAAATAAAGGATTTTCACCATTCATATCTCCACGGTCTATATGGAGGTATGTTGGCTACCTGGTAGGGGGTTAAGGGAACGGTTTGGTAAAGGTCTTGCCATTGTTCAGCGTTTAGAGGTCCTGCAATGGACCTGGGTCAAATTTAGTAGGACCTCCTTCAATACTTCACGGTATTGGATGGCGGGGGTCCAAACTCTTTGATCCCCTCATAAGTTAACTACTATTAATACTATAACCCGGCTACTTAGGACTGTATCCCTGCTGACTCAGACTACTTAGCCGAGGGTAACGTCACCGCCAAAAGCGGGGCCTACCACAATACCGCATTAATAACTTAATTCATTATCTTCCAATAATCCACCCCTTTAGGATTGTATCCCTGCTGACTCAAACTACTGGGGTGAGGGTAACGTCACCTTCAAAAGAGGGGCCTACTACAATAACTAAGATAATCTCTTAATTATGTGCAAAAGTGCGGAAATAATCA
Organism: Helianthus tuberosus; assembly: GCA_030545235.1. Lineage (NCBI taxonomy): Eukaryota > Viridiplantae > Streptophyta > Magnoliopsida > Asterales > Asteraceae > Helianthus > Helianthus tuberosus. The sequence goes on along the minus strand of CM060367.1, from coordinate 74,689,179 downwards.
AAGGTTATACTAGATACGAGTCGGAACCAAGTGATTCATCTTGTCTATCTGTTTTTATTTTTTTTATTTTTATTTTCAGCATTTAGTTAGTTTTACTTTTCTTAGTTTAAAACATTTTTTCTAAACTTTTGTTTTGGTTAGACGTTGAGGATAAACCGGTATTAAAAGCTCTTGTGTCCTTAGACGACCTCGGTATCTTACCAACGCTATACTACGTTCAACGATGGGTGCACTTGCCCATATGTGTGTTTAGTGTTAGTAAAATATCGTGTTTTATAAATTTAAAACTTGGCTAAAGTAAGTGTTAAAAAGGGCTTAAAATATACACCTAAAATATACGACACTTAAACGCGCATCAAGTTTTTGGCGCCGTTGCCGGGGAACACAAGGATTTTGAGAAAGTTTAAAATCGGCGGCCTAATCAGTTTTTTAAAACCTTTTTAAAACGCACGCACATTTTTCTGCATTTAGTTTAGTTTTGCATTTACAGTGTCCTGTACACGGGGCCGTGTTCACTGAACACGGGGCCGTGCTGCAGATTTTTCATAAACGCCCAGTAACAGTAGCTTGAACACGGGCCGTGCTCACTGAACACGCCCCGTGCTCAACTAGATCAGTCAATTTAATTAAAACGCCCAGATACAGATTCTGAACACGGGGCCGTGTCCACTCAACACGGGGCCGTGTCCAGCCTCTGTTTCCGTTTTTATTTTTGTTTTCTGATCCCGAGACTCAGTTGTGGTCTGCTGAGTGATTCTTATGGATCAATACTCAGGAGGTTACAACTACACCTATGATGAGGATGATTATAGGGGTAATTATTGCACTAATTGTCGTAATACACGTTCGATTCAAAATAATCACTCATATCAACCATCCAAATCATACACTTTCTATGAGGAACCCAGGTACAGACCATCAACTTCATACACATCCTATGAAGACCAAAGGTATGAACCTCCTCCCTCATACTCGTATTTTGATGAACCAAGGTATGAGCCTTCTTACTCATACTTTGAGGAACCGAGGTATGAGCCACCACCTTCATATGCTTATTATGAGGAACCTTGGCGTGAACAACCCACCTCATATGAGTATTATGAAGAACAAAATTACGAACCTTATCCATCATATGCTCACAATGAGCGACAATGGTGTGAACCATCAACTTCATATGGGTATTATGAGGAACAAAGGGTCGAACAACCGGATTCAAGCTTAGAAAATAATGATTCTTTTTCTATAACCGAAGTGACCGATAGGATATTAGAACACATTAGAGTTATCGATCGGTGTATAAAAGAAGCTCGCGCAAGGGAAGAGGAGTCCCGCGCAAGAGAAGAATTAAAAAAGGAAGAGATAACTAAAAATGAAAAAATGGAAGAACAAATAAGTGAAAAACCGACACATGAGTTAAACAACGAAGTAGGTGAGTCCGACAACGTTAAAATTCAAGAAGAGTCTAATTTTGAAGAAATTAATCTCTTGTCACCTTCTTTCGAAAATCATTGTTTAGTACCCACTCATGCTAAGTTTTTAAAAGAGTTAAACACTAACACTAAGATTGACGAAATAGTAAGTGTTAAGTTAACTAATGATCAAATTTCGCTAATAAAAGAAGACCCATTTGAAATTAACATCACACCGGTTCCATGTTTCTTTCAAAATTCGTTTATTAGTAATGTCACAATCGATAAAGATCTTTGTGTTAACATAATGCCCAACTACATTTTCGAAAAATTAAGTATTAGTGATTTTTCTCCACTTCAAATACCCATTTTTCTATCCAATCGGAAAGTTATAAAATCAATCGGCATAGTTGAAGATGTCTTGGTTCAAACAAATCAAATGGTAATCCCGACCGACTTTGTCATCCTCGATGACGCTCCTCTTGTGTTGGGACGACCATTTGTAAAAACTTACGAAGCTTTGAAAAACCGGAAGTTCAACAATTTACCTCTTCAATTAGGGGCATTTAAAAGAAGTGTCGATCTCGAACGATCAATGAAATATCCATTCGGCAATAATGACCCCCTAATTGAAGATGAAGATGAACCACCCGATACAAGTGAAGAGATTGACCACTTTGTTGAAGAAGAGGTCGCCATAGAACAAACTTTTAAAGTTCTTGATCGAAGTGAGCAACCAAATAAGGAGTCTCCTAAAGACCCACCACTTGAGCTCAAAGAACTTCCAAAAGGTTTGGAATATGCTTTTCTGGACAAAGATGGTAAGTTACCTGTAATTATTTCGTCTAACTTAGATAACATAGAAAAAGAAAAACTAATTAGTCTTTTGAAAAAACACAAAAATGCAATAGCTTGGAAACTTGTTGACATAAAAGGAATTAGTCCTTCTATGTGCACACACAAAATTTTGATGAATGATGACTACAAATCAGTCATACAACCACAACGTCGCGTAAATCCAAATGTTCAAGAAGTGGTTAAAAACGAAGTCATCAAATTACTTGACGCCGGACTTATCTATCCTATTTCCGATAGTCCTTGGGTAAGTCCCGTCCAAGTAGTTCCAAAGAAAGGAGGTATGACGGTAATTACTAACGAAAAGAATGAATTAATACCAACAAGAACCGTCACAGGATGGAGAGTATGTATAGATTATAGACGATTAAATGAAGCAACAAGAAAGGATCATTTTCCTTTACCCTTCATTGATCAAATGTTAGAAAGATTATCCGGTCATAAATTTTACTGTTTCTTAGATGGTTTTTCAGGTTACTTTCAAATCCCGATAGCACCCGAAGACCAAGAAAAGACAACTTTCACATGTCCCTATGGAACTTTTGCTTATCGACGCATGCCGTTCGGTCTATGTAATGCCCCCGCAACATTCCAACGTTGCATGGTAGCCAGTTTCCATGACATGATAGAAAAGACAATGGAAGTCTTCATGGACGACTTTTCTATCTTTGGGGATTCATACGACCAATGCCTCGATAACCTTGAACGAATGCTATCCCGATGTGAGGAAACTAACCTCGCCCTTAATTGGGAAAAGTGCCATTTCATGGTAACGGAAGGGATAGTACTCGGTCACAAAATCTCAAGCGAAGGAATGGAGGTGGATCGAGCCAAAATAGATACCATTTCTAGATTACCTCCTCCATCCTCCGTAAGAGCTATTAGAAGTTTCCTAGGGCATGCCGGATTCTATAGGCGGTTTATCAAAGACTTTTCAAAAATCTCAAGGCCTCTAACAAAATTACTTGAAAAAGATGCTCCTTTCATCTTTGACAAAGATTGCAATCAAGCATTTCTAACCCTAAAGGAAATGCTAGTCAATGCACCTATCATGATAGCACCCGATTGGAAGTTTCCTTTCGAAATCATGTGTGATGCTAGTGACTTTGCAGTTGGAGCTGTCTTGGGACAGAGAAAAGAAAAGCATTTCCACCCAATATATTATGCTAGTAAAACACTTAACGATGCACAAGAAAATTACACAACAACTGAAAAAGAGTTACTAGCTGTGGTATTTGCTTTTGATAAATTTCGTTCTTATCTTGTTCTTTCTAAAACTATAGTCTATACAGACCATGCAGCCATTCGATATCTCTTTAAGAAGCAAGACGCAAAATCACGTTTGATTAGGTGGATTCTACTCCTACAAGAATTTGACATTGAAATCAAAGACAAAAGAGGAGCAGAAAATACCGCAGCAGATCATCTTTCACGCTTAGAAGACCCAGCTTTGGAGGCAACCAGGGACGAGCAAATCAACGAAAAATTTCCAACTGAATCCCTGGAAATGGTGGAATTTAAGGAAGAACCATGGTACGCCGACTTCGCTAACTACCTAGCTAGCGGAATAGTCACAAAAGGTTGGCCACATCATCAAAGAAAAAAATTCTTTGCCAATGTGAAACACTACTTTTGGGAAGATCCATATCTTTTCAAAATGTGTGCCGACCAACTCGTCAGACGATGCGTACATGGTAGTGAAGCACGAAGAATTCTTCGCCATTGTCATGAAGGTCCATACGGAGGACATCATGGTGCAGCCAGTACCGCACGAAAGGTATTTGATTCAGGATTTTATTGGCCAACCATTTATAAAGATGCCCAAAATCTTGTAAAGACATGTGATGCTTGCCAAAGAACAGGTAATATTTCTTCCAAAAACGAAATGCCACAAAATGGCATTCTTGTTTGTGAAATTTTTGATGTGTGGGGACTCGACTTTATGGGACCTTTCCCACCATCAAAAGGAAACAAATACATACTTGTGGCAGTAGATTACCTGTCTAAATGGGCCGAGGCCGAGGCACTTCCAACAAATGATGGAAGAGTAGTGGTAAAATTTCTGAAAAAATTATTCTCCCGTTTTGGCACACCTAAAGCTTTAATAAGTGATAGAGGTACCCATTTTTGTAATCATCAACTTGAAAAAATTTTAACAAGATATGGGGTCTATCACCGGGTTTCGACAGCTTATCACCCTCAAACTAACGGACAAGCCAAAGTGACCAATAGAGGATTAAAACGAATACTCGAAAAAACCGTAGGGTTAAACAGAAAGGAATGGGCTGATAAATTAGATGATGCTTTATGGGCTTTTCGAACTGCTTATAAAACAACGATAGGTACAACCCCATATAAGCTAGTCTATGGAAAGAGTTGTCACTTGCCAGTAGAAATTGCACACAAAGCCTACTGGGCAATCAAAAATGTAAACTTAGATCTAGAATTTGCTGGTAAAAATCGATTTTGTCAAATAAATGAATTAGACGAACTTAGGAATTATGCATACTCAAACTCTGAGATTTATAAGGAAAGAATGAAAAATTTGCATGACAAACATATTAAACCTAATGAATTTCGGGTAGGAGATTTAGTTCTTTTGTTTAATTCACGACTTCGATTGTTTCCTGGTAAATTAAAGTCTAGGTGGTCAGGACCTTTTTCCGTCACCCATATTTTTCCACACGGTGCAGTAGAAATTAAACCTCGAAATGGGCCACCATTTAAAGTCAATGGCCAACGGCTGAAACTCTATCAAGGATTTATTGAGGATGAGGAAGAAGAGATCTCGCTTCAAACCGTGGAAGAATAAAAACATCATGCCTGGTAAGTTACGAACGATTGAGGCGGCAAAATAAAGCGGTAAGTTTTCTCAACCATAGCTTATGGAAAATGGGGCACTCACACGCGGACGAAAAAAAAAAAACAAAAAAAAAAAGAGAGCTCGGCACGAGGCCGTGTCCGCTGGACACGGGGCCGTGTTCGCGCTGCAGACGGGATTAAACCCCTTTTTCAAAACAGTTTCTTCATTCCACACGCCCCGTTTCCCCACGAAAGCTCTGGTTCCAGACGATTTTTCGCGAAATTCCAACGTCTCTTACCGATCTAACAACATCAAGATGGCCAGGAAGTTTACTAGATTCAACGCCAATGAGCTAGATGCAAGAGCTCGATACGAGCTTCTTCAAACAAGGCCGGAGGAATACCCAAGGCAGGCATGCACAGAACTACTAACCATGGTGAATCAAATTGACCGTTTCAATAACATTGTCACGGGACCACTCAGAGTCGCGCTAACAACCCGACTCCGTTCCGTCCATGAATGCACCTTGGAATTCTACAGCACCTTTGCATTCACTTCAAGGTGCGACCCGTTCGATGATGATGGGGTGTCATTCAGGTGTGGCGGAACGAGGTATTCGATCTCCATGGCACAATTCGGATCGATTATCGGGTTGTATGCGGAGGAGGATGCGGGAAACGAAGAAAATACAGGGGGGTTGAGAGAGATCGAAGACAACGAGCGCCAAGCCATGTGGGCTCAGATTGGGGAAGGGTTCTACAATCCGAGCAGCACTAAGAGTACCAAGCTGAGGGATCCGCTTTACAGATACATTCATAGGCTCCTCGGCTACTCTCTTAGCCAAAGGCATGACAGTGGTGGCGTCGTTGGGTTAAGAGATTTGCTTGTCCTCCATTGCATTCACAACCGCAGGCCGCTCGATGTTCCGTTCCTCATGCTCCGAAACATGCATCACAACCGCCTTGCCAGTGCACCAACTCCTATTTTCTTCGGGGGATGGGTGTACCGTCTCTTCAAGCACTTCACCCACATTCCGAGGTCATTCGAGAGAAGCCCATGGTCGGGTACGGTGGATATTCACATATGCCGCTCAATGAACCTGGTTTATGAGGCAGAAGACGGGACGGTAACCTTTCAAAGGATGCAAGGTCATGCATGGAACCCGCAAGAAGCACTCGTCCTCCCAGCTCCGCAACATCATCAGTACCAATACCCACCCCACGGTGATCCGGGCCAATCATCCTCCTCGGGAGGCAGTTTTCCTAATTTTCAAAGTTTGCATGATTTGTTGCAGGAAAACCTCATGTGTACTCGGAACACCTATAACATGGCGAGCAACACCTACCACCAGGTCGGAGCTATCGAGAGAAACCTATCCGAGATACAAGACGATGTCGGATACATACGAGACCACATTGAACGCCGTGGAGGGGATGACGACAATGATGATGATGATGATGATGCCATGGAGTAGGCGGGAGGAGCATAGGAGGAAGCGGTTGATTGATGACTCCCCAGGTTAACCCTTTGCAATCTTGAACAATTGATGGCCTGCGCGCCAAGTGTTAGACAATTTACTTTTCCTAACTATTTTCTGCATTTTATTTTTCTTTTACTTTATGCTTGGAACAATTGACTTTGGTAATATAGGATGTTTGCGTTGCTTGGTGTGGTATTAAGTGATGAAACAGGTACAAACCAAGGCTTAGGGTGATTAAGCCTCAGCACTTATCGGGCTAGAATGGAAAAACCGGAGGAAGAAACCTGTTTTTCAGGCTTTCAGACTGTCCACACGGGGACGTGTCCAGCCAACACGCCCCCGTGCTCACCTCCCTGACCTGCTGTTTGGGTTCTGTTCGGCAGAATTTTGTCAGACACGTGGCCGTGTTCAGTGGACACGGGGCCGTGTCCACCTTTTGTAAGTTCTTGTTACTGGCACCTGAACACGGGGTCGTGCCCACTCAACACGGGGCCGTGTTCAGTGCCCAGTAACACAAATTTTTGCTTTTTAAACACTATTTTACACATCTAATCAACCTAAAAATTTATTTTTGGGACACATTGAGGACAATGTGTAATTTAAGTGTGGGGGGGGATGCTAAAACCTTGAATTTTGCAAGTCCTAAATACAAGCCTTACACAAAACTCTATTGGAACCGCTAATCACCCCAATTTTTTTCAAAAATTTCATTTTTTTTTCTTGTCTAGGTTTAACTCGGGAAATTCAAGTTCTCAAAAAGGTTATATTTTTACAAATTTACAACCGATAGCGTAGTGATAAAAAAAGAACCAACATAAGAAAATTATGAAAAGGCATGACAAACTCATTTAAAATTTGATTATATATACTTGATCACATAAAAACCCATTCCCACAAAAGTGAGTTTTGAGCCTTTATTGAGCACACAATTCCATATCATTTGACTAAATGCTCATTTTTCGTTTCTTGTGTGAATAGCCGCTTGGTTCTTACGACTCTAGAACTTGCCATGACAATACATTCCCGGTCCTTATCAACTTAAACCCGAGTAAGTAAATGATGGAGGCATTAGGACTAACATTTTTCATTTCTACACCATTATTTTTCTTTTTCTTTTACCACCTACCCAAAAATCCCCCTAGTTAGCCCCTTTGAGCCTAAACCTTTTCGTTTCATCACCCAAAACAAAAACCCTTTCACCCACCAAAACCTTTTTCATTTTTAACCCTTTATTTTAGTAACAAGTTCGGTTTTTCCTTAAAAAAAAAAAAATTTCGATGATGATGAAGCAAAAAGAAAATAAACAAACAAAGTAATCAAAAATAACTTTGTTTGAATAAAAGCTTCATCAAAAATAAAAAAAAGTTGTAAAAATACGAAAACCGACACTTGTTACGCTTTTAGCCCTTTTTCTACTAACCACTAACCCAACCACCTACCTTTAACCCTAACCAACCCTTAACCCACAAAGTCCTCTTGATATCTACAAAGGTATAAAAGTTAAAAAGGAGGAGGATTGATTTCTTGGCAAGCCTATGGTAGGAATAAGTTCCATGACCGCTCTCGAGTGATTCACTAAAAATACACTTTCGGCCGAGTGTGAGTGATTTCCCCGCGAGGTATGTGAACTTGTATATAAATAGAATTTTAAAAAGGCATGTTATGCCCAAATAAGTAATTTCTTTTATGAACAGTTCTAAATAAATCATTACGAATAGGAGTGTAAATAAATAAAAATAAAACCCAAAAAGATCTTGGAAATCCCGACACTCTATGACAAGCCCAAAACCTTCTCTTCTACCTATTCCATTTGGGAGTGTAAGCCACATATTAAAGAGTTTTGCTTGAGGACAAGCAAAAGTTCAAGTGTGGGGGTATTTGATGTGTGTAAAATGCAACATATAAATTACATCAAATGAGGCATAAAACTAACCCTTTTTTAGTACTAATATTGGAAAAAGAGTGTTTTTGTCTTCCTTTTGTATTTTCAGGATTAAATGAGCTCAAAAACGCAAAAGAAGCAAAAAGACAGCTAAATCCAACATAAATACAAGAAAAGGAACATTAGTGGACTGCCCGAACCCTCAACGGCACCTTCCAAAGCAAAATAGAGAAAACAGAAGGCTGAACACGCCCCGTGCTCAGCCAGCACGGGGCCGTGCCCATGAAGCAGCAGAAAAGACAAATCTATAGAAGCTTCTATTGCCCACCACGGGCCGTGCTCAGCGGACACGGGGGCGTGCCGAAAGTACTGCAGGCGCATTAATTGTAATTGCGAATTACAATTAATGAAGAGAGAGAGTGTCAGACGGGCACGGGGCCGTGCCCAGCGAACACGGGGCCGTGCCCAGGCTTCTGTTCAGCCTATAAATAGGAGTGCTTGGTTTCATTGCAACTCATCCCTTGGCACACCACCTCTCTCACACTTCATCCACCACCCACCACCATCACAACACCATCATCCACCACCATCATCCATTGTCCATCATAGAGTGTGTGAGTCATCTCGGGATCCAAGATTGATCGTAAGAGTTCTTGACAATCAAGGCCATGTTTGCCTAAGTCTCTTAAATCACTTGGTGAAGACAAAGTGTCTAGTATAATACTTTTTATTTCTAATCTTTTGCACTTTTTATTTGGTTTTGTATTAATGACTTTAATAACTAGTTACTTATGTTGAAGGTGATCTTTCCTTATCGTTTGTCCGTGGTGTCTTGGCATTATTTTACTGTCTATATAAAATAAAGGATTTTCACCATTCATATCTCCACGGTCTATATGGAGGTATGTTGGCTACCTGGTAGGGGGTTAAGGGAACGGTTTGGTAAAGGTCTTGCCATTGTTCAGCGTTTAGAGGTCCTGCAATGGACCTGGGTCAAATTTAGTAGGACCTCCTTCAATACTTCACGGTATTGGATGGCGGGGGTCCAAACTCTTTGATCCCCTCATAAGTTAACTACTATTAATACTATAACCCGGCTACTTAGGACTGTATCCCTGCTGACTCAGACTACTTAGCCGAGGGTAACGTCACCGCCAAAAGCGGGGCCTACCACAATACCGCATTAATAACTTAATTCATTATCTTCCAATAATCCACCCCTTTAGGATTGTATCCCTGCTGACTCAAACTACTGGGGTGAGGGTAACGTCACCTTCAAAAGAGGGGCCTACTACAATAACTAAGATAATCTCTTAATTATGTGCAAAAGTGCGGAAATAATCAAAGGTTATACTAGATACGAGTCGGAACCAAGTGATTCATCTTGTCTATCTGTTTTTATTTTTTTTATTTTTATTTTCAGCATTTAGTTAGTTTTACTTTTCTTAGTTTAAAACATTTTTTCTAAACTTTTGTTTTGGTTAGACGTTGAGGATAAACCGGTATTAAAAGCTCTTGTGTCCTTGGACGACCTCGGTATCTTACCAACGCTATACTACGCTCAACGATGGGTGCACTTGCCCATATGTGTGTTTAGTGTTAGTAAAATATCGTGTTTTATAAATTTAAAACTTGGCTAAAGTAAGTGTTAAAAAGGGCTTAAAATATACACCTAAAATATACGACACTTAAACGCGCATCAGAGCTTGCAGATGTATGCTTTCATTTTTGAAAGGCTGCCTCGGCCTCCGCGGTCCATTTAAACTTGTTTGTTTGGAGGCAGTCTTTCAATACCTTCATAAAGGGAAGGGTCTTGTCAGCCACCTTCGACAAGAAACGGTTTAATGCTATCAGTCTTTCGTTTAGTTGCTGGATGTCCTTCAGGGACCTGGGGGATCGCATCTCAGCCACCGCTTGGGTTTTCTCCGGGTTTGCCTTGATCCCACCCTTGGTGACCACTACTCCCAGGAAGTTCCCCTCCTCTACTCCGAAACAGCACTTCCCAGGGTTTAACTTCATGTTCACGTCCTGCATAGTGTGGAGAGTCTCGGCTATATCGCTTATCATAGCCGTCTCCGTCAAGATTTTGATAACAATGTCGTCAACGTATACCTCCAAGTTCCTTCCTCGTTGCTCCCTAAACAAGGCGTTCATGAACCTCTGGTATGTGGCCCCAGCGTTCTTGAGGCCGAAGGGCATCTTGGTGTAGCAGAACGTCCCTTCGTCTGTGATGAAGGCGGTTTTTTCCTCGTCTTCTATTGACATCTGAATTTGGTGGTACCCCTTGTAGGCATCCAGGAAGCACTTCAGGGGGTATTGAGACAAGGAGTCCACCTGGGTGTCTATCTCCGGAAGAGGATAGCAGTCCTTGGGACATGCTTTGTTCAGGTCTTGGAAATCGATGCACATCCTCCATCCCCCGTCTTTTTTCTGAACCATGACTGGGTTGGCAACCCAGGATGGGTATTTGACTTCCCTGACTATCCCCGCTATGAGTAGTTTCCGAGTTTCTTCACAAGCAGCCCTTCTTTTATTAGGTCACATACTCCGCTTCTTTTGTTTCACTGGTTTTGCCCATGTAAAGGTGTTAAGCCGGTGTTCCGTTAGACTCCTTGGGACCCCCGTCATATCTCCATGTTGAAATGCAAACACATCTATGTTATGGAGGAGCAACTCCTTCAGGGCACTCTTGCATTTGTCACTCAAGTGACTCCCCACCTTGACTGTCTGTTCTGGGAACCTATCACAGAGGACCCACTCTTCCACCTTCTTTCCCTGGGATTTCCCTGGTTCTTCCCCTTTAGACACAGAAGAAACTACTTCGTAGGCGGACTTAACCCATGCGAGACCTTTTGGTGTTTGGAATACCAAAGCTCCGTGGGGGGTGGAGGCCTGTGCCTGCAGATCACCAATTCCGGGTCTTCCCAAGATTGCATTGTACTTAGAGTGTGCCCTGACTACTGTGAAGGTCAGATCTATCGTCCGGACCCGGTCCCCTACGCCAACTGTGAATGGGAGCCTGATCTTTCCCAGGGGATGTTATACATTGTTGTTGAATCCTACCAATGGGATCGAATCTTCCTCCAACCTGTCCCTTATGTCCCTGTCGAACCTAAGAAAGCAGTGTTCGTATATTACCTCAATGCCTGACCCTCCGTCCACATGTATCCTAGACACCTTGTGTCCAGCTATCACAGCTGAGATGTTCAGCGGGAGTCGTTGTACCTCACTTTCTTCTAAGTATGGCATAAGGATGGGAGCTTTCATGCAGTTCGGGGAGCCTAGGATTCTGGCCTTTACACTTCGGGTGGTATCAAACTCATTTCTCCTTCTAATCATATCAACGTCTGCCCTCCCCGGCTCCCGTGTATCTCTCCCCTTGCGATCCCCTCCCCCCTCCTTGATTTCCTTGACCAAATGGGCCAGTCTCCCTGTTTTCACCGCAGCCTCTATCTCCCTTTTGAGGTACATACAGTCATTGGTTTTGTGCCTGAAACCTTTGTGGAATTCACAGTATTCGTTTGGTTGTGCCTTTGGTCCTGGCTTTATGGGGGGTGGCCTCGGGAAAGAATTCTTTACCCTCTCTGTGGCTAGTATCTCACTAGGGGTTTTAACGAGAGGGGTGAAGCTATCGGGGTAAGGAGGGGGACCTCTCCCTCGGGGTCTATAGGGGGAATATGAGGGCCTTACCCTGTCATGTAACATTCTATCGAAGGCAGGTTTCCGGGAATAGAGTGTACCTTTATCAGGAGGTCTTGCAGCCGGGGCAATCCTCCAAGGTGTGGCGTCCGTCTCCTTGGCTTTGCTGACCGTGTCCTTTCCCCGGACAAAAGCCCGGACTCTGTCCATAAGGTTGTCAAAGGAGGGTGGAAACTCCTCTCCCAGCTTTTCACATAGTTGTGCATGTTTCAGCCCATTTATGAAACCACTAATCTTCATGACCTCCGGGACGTCCTTGATGTTCATACTTTCTTTAACGAACCTCTCCATGTATTGATCTATTCGTTCGTTATCCCTTTGCCTGATATGAAGGATTTCGTTCGGATTTTTGACCACCTTCCTCTGTTGGCCAAAGTTCCTGGGGAATTTCTCACTCAGTTCTTCATAGCTGTCGATACTCCCTGGGGGGAGACTATCAAACCAAAGCCGGGCTCCTTCCGTTAGGGTTTTGTTGGTGCATTCATCTGTCGTCTTCGTCTTAGGTCGAGTCTCGGGTTCGTTGCGCTGCTGAACAAGAGTGATATCATCATATATGATGATGACATCATATATATGACATCATCATATGCATCATCATCATATGCATCATCAAGTGAAGACAAAACTATATTCTAGATGTAACGTTTGAAAGTCAAAGTTATAATTGTTTTGTCATGACCGTTTGAGATTGTTGACGGTTTGAAGGGTTACGTTTGAAAGGGTTCCGTTTGAAAATGTTGTGTTATTTTCAAACGGAAGGGTCATCCCTATATATATCCTTCAAACGAGTTCATTTGTAATGTTCTAGTTTCCGACACCGAGGTGCTGTCGAAGTGTCTCCAGTCCTGTAAACGTTCAGAGATTAATAAACGAGATAATTAATAGTGAATACAAGCTAAACAAAGACCGAATCAATGAATTCCGCCTCTGATTCGGTCTGAGCACTCTTCTGATCTACTCGTTAGGTCGTTTCACGATCCTACAAGTGGTATCAGAGCTCAGGAGGAAGAGTTCTTACCGTTTAGCTCGTTTTTCACTCATAATTCTGATTTCTACATCTTCTTTCATCAGTTCAGGGTGTTTTACCGGACAAAATTGGATCAAAATCTCATAGATTGTGTGTTACTTAACATAGACAAAGCCTTGAATATTTCAGCTTAAAATTCGAAGAAAAAATGGTGAAAATTGACTGAAAACTGATGACCGTTTGAAGTTTGGGTCACACCGTTTGAAATCTATCGTTTGAATCCGGTCCCATCGTTTGAAAACTGATGTCAATCGTTTGAATCTGGTCCCATCGTTTGAAAATGATGTAATTTCAAACGTGACAGGTCTGTTCCGTTTGAACTTATCGTTTGAAACACAACCTGACTGTTTGAAAGTATCATTGAACTGAAACATGATCACCGTTTGAAAAGTTATCACGTGAAAGTTGTTCATGACATTTAAAAACGTGTCAGGTTGCATATGATATGTCAGTACATTAATTCAAGAGTTAGCATGTGAATTGGGTTTACAAGGTTGATAAAGTGTCTCGGGTCTTCAAACTGGAAAAGAAATCACGTGTGGAAAAATTGTCGGTTAAACATCATCACTTGAATTTAGGATAAGTATCATTTATAATTGCATATGTCTGCCACTACATAGTTGAGGTCCAATAGAATGATTTTGGTATAAATTGTTGTTGGAAGACTTAAAAAAAATCAATCAAAAATCGATTTACATGTAATCTGATAGGTTAATTTTGAGGCCCAATGATATAAATTGATACTTGATGGTTGTCGGCCACTTTAAATAGGTCAAATCAAGTTTATTGGTCATTTATTCTTTCACGTGATTCTAGCAATCCATTGATGTCATTGTGTTAATCTAAATGATTGTCGGTTATCAAATTGTTAGCCAAAGGGAATAATATTGCATTTAAGATTCACGGCCCAATTATAGTTGTCAAAGTTGTCAGATTAGTGGATTAAAGATCACGACCCAATCTTTGTGTAGTGTAGTTCACTTCATACTTGAAAAGTTGAAAGTGTGTTGTTGATTGAAATTTGTCGGATTGGTTTGAAAAATGGACAAGATGTTTGATGAAATGGAAAATCATGATCTTGAAAGGTTAAATGATTGGTATATGGGGTATTTGGACGATAGTTATAGAAATGTGAAAAAGGTTGGATGGGAGAAAAGATTTAAATATTTTGTGTGTTTAAAAAATGAAAAGTTGGATGATCTGGCAAACCGATATACAGTCTTAACTGAACATTTGAAAGAACATGAGATAAGACTGTCAGATACTGAAAAAGTATCAAAGTTTGCTGATGCATTACCAGTTGAGTGGGATGAATTTTTGGAAAATCTAAGAAAGGATTCAATTTTTTCAAAATTACATATAAAAAGATTCATTAGTATACTTAAAACCCATGAATTTGAAAATGGAAAGAAAAGGAAAGAAGTGATAAATGTTTTAGAAAATCATTTGATGAAAATGGATTTGAATTTGATTCTTGAAATGAAAAGAAGAGTTAATGTATGTCTTGCTGCAAAAAGTAATCTAACATACGATATGAAAAGGGGTTGTTATATTGATGAGAATCTGAATCCTCTTGATTTCGTTAAAAATTTTTGTGCAGGAACATACAAAACAGAGATAAAGGAAATGTCAAAGAAGGAAGAATCTGTAAAGAAGGAATCTTCAAATTCTACATCAGTGTGTTTTACTTGTGACAGCTTAAAGACGGAAAATGACAAACTCGTGAAAGATGCGGAAAGTTTGATTTTGGAAGTCAAAAAGCTGAATGATAAGAAGCAAGCTGATGATAAACAGATTCTTGGTTTGAAAGAAACATGTGTAAAGATGAACTTTGAAAATGACAAACTGTTAAGTAAATTGAACAGTTTGACATTGGAAAATCAGAAATTGAAAGAAAAAGCAAATGATTTTGAAGAGAAAGAGAAAAGTTTTGAAAATGAAAAATCAAGAATTGAAAAAGATTTTCAAAATCAAATAAAAATTCTTGAAGATGGAAGAGATGTGTTTAGCAAAAACAACATCGAAAAGCAAAAAATGATAAATTCCCATCTTCAGAAAATTATCAAACTTGAAAAAGAATGTGAATGTGCTCGAAAGAAAATCAAAGAGTTAGAAGAAAAGGAGTCGAATTCAGAAAATGAAGATTTCTGGATAAAGCTTGAGAACAAAAATTTGAAAGCAAATGAGACAAAATTTCAAGAACAGATAAATGTTTTGGAAAATGAAAAGTCTGTTCTTGAAAACATGAAGAATGAGAATGAAAAATCAATCAAGTTTCATCTTGAAAGAATCTCTCAGCTTGAAAACGAAGCTGAGAATTCAAGAAACAAGATTGATGAAATTGAAAGGAAATTGAAAGGTTTTGTGACTTCATCAGATAGTTTGAATTTTCCTTGTCCAAAACCGATCAATTCCGTTCCAATAAGTGACAATGTCACAAACTTTGACAAAGTCAAAGTTGAAGATTGTGATGAGAAATCTGATGATGAAAATAAAAAATTCGAAAAACAAAAATTGTTTTTGAAATTAAAAGAAAAGTTTCAAGAAACTGTTTCACAATCAACTGAAAAGGGAGAATGCTCTAAGCAAAAACCTTTGAAGAAGAAAGTGGAACAAAAACAAAAAGAAAAAAAATTGAAAAATGTTCAAAAAGATAATAAAAGCTCATCAGATCAATCATCCAATCGCAATGAAAAATTACAAAAATCGAAAAATGAAAACTCTAAAATTGTTGGTAATAAGTGGTGCAGGTCGGACCACAGTGCGCAAAAGCCAAATTCAGCTGAGAAGAGGAGAAACGACTACCACGAGGCCAAACAGTGTTACGACTTGAATGTTTGGTACGAAGGTGGTAATTGGTACGATAACAGGGTGTGTTACAGATGCGGTTATCAAGGACACATTGCTGTTAACTGCCAGAGTCTGTATTTTGAGACGAGGATATATTTTAATTGCAATATCAGAGGTCACATTGCCAGAGATTGCCCAAGGAGATCAAATGAAAGATTGAGGGTTAATTCTCAGAATTTGGCAAAGAAACCAGTCAATGTCAAGCCCAAAGAACAGAAAGTTCAAGAATTTAAAGTTCAAGAACAGAAAGTTCAAGAAAAGAAAGTTAAGCTTTCTCAGGGGCAAAAAGACAGACTGAGGAAGAAGAGGAAGAAGGCGAGAGAGTATCTCGAGAAGATTTTGTCCTCGGGTTCACCGGATAGATCGAATAAGAGTTCTGATAAATCGTCTTGCTCTCCAAAGAATGAAAAATCAAGCAAAACGCATTCATCAGATACAAATTTGAGGACGAAAGAAGAAAAGAAGAAGAAGAAAATGGTCGGCGATGAATCTGATGTGTTAAAGTCAGACAAGCCACATTCAGGCAATGATTCTGGTTCGTCAAAGCCAGAGGAGCCTGTTGTTGAGGTAAAATCTGAGAATTCAGGTTTAACAATGGATGATGAAAATTTTCCACCATTGTTGAACAAGAATTCAAAATCACCTAAGGACCGTCAGGCTTGGGTGAAACTCTTTAAATGAAAAACCTGACTTTTCGGAGTTCCCAGGTTGGTAAGCGTGGAACATGAATCGGCACATTTCTTGAGAAATTCACGAAAGTGATATTTCGTCTTACAAGTGGTAAATCAGGGACATTAAGTTGTACTTGATTTTCTACAAGTGATGTTTGTGAATTGATCTTAAAAATGTTAGTTTTTACAAGTGATTGAAGAAAACAAAGTGTTGAAAGATCCCCGAATTTGTGAAAAGACACACAAAATTTATTTTCCGGAAAAACCATTTTGATTAAAACAAACTTAAGTGTTTTGAAATCATTATGGGAAAATAGTTTGTTGTGAGGGGGAGTTCTGATTGTTTATGCCTAGTGAATGGAGAATTGAAGTGATTCTCATCATGTTGTCATTTTATTGTATAGTTTATTTTCAAATTTCCTAAAATGTGTTTGCATTTTAGGGGGAGTAAGAAATTTTAGAAAATCCAAAAACATTTGAAAATTTGAAAATGTCAAAAACATTGAAAATTTAAAAAAATGAGTTTTGTTGTCAAAAAGAGGAAATGATAGTAGATCAGTTGGACTGTCACAGCATGCTAAAGAAATGGAAAGTCTAATGGTGATAAACGATCTCACTAAAGATGTGACGGTAGGCTCAGCTAGACTAGTAGATTTGCGATAACGATACAAACTTAAATGAAAAAGCCTAGTTCTAGTGGGAAACATGATTGAAAGCATAGTACTTAGTTTTGTCCTTCTTGACTGTGTACCTACTCAGTAATCGCTGATTGTCGAAAGACATAAAACTGGTTAAGTTTGTGAACTTTCACAACTTTGCTGAAAAGTCGCTGTGATTGTGCATTTCTTTTTGCAAAGATTTAAACTTGTTTTATTTCTTTATTTTGTTTAAGCATCGGACATCCTCTGCGTATACGTGAGTATCGACCTGGATGTTGTTGCCTAAACGTTCTGCTTTATTTTCTTTAGTTTTTCGTTTAAGCTTTGGATCACCTCTGCGTATACGGGAGTATCGACCTGGTGGTTAAAGCCTAAACAACTTCAACTTATTTTTATTTTCTTATTTTGTTTAAACATTGGACTTTCTCTGCGTATACGGAAGTATCGACCTGATTGTTAATGTTTAACCATTCTGCTTTGTTTTCGCACAAATCACAGTCGATAAAAGTTTAAAGGCATTGCTTGAGTCAGTGTATTGCATGATGAGGGGATATGCTGAGATCGTGGGGTCCATAAGAACTTAGTGCAATCTTAATATACATTAAAGTATCGCTAAGCAGATTGAAAGTTTTTAGATTGAGTTTAAGTGGACAACAATATCGTCAATCAACGTGAATCGTTTAGAACTGAAAATGTTTGAAGCTTAACGGTGCTAGTGATTGGTCACAAAAACTGATATGATCCTCTTGCACAAACTCACAAAAATATTATTTGTAAATATTTCTTTGATGCATTTCATTATATTTCATAAAAACCCAAAAAGATTTTAGTGTGTTTTAGCATAAATTTTGTAAAATACAAAAAGATTTTCGACAACTGATGTTGAAGAGCTGATTTTCAAAATTCCAAGTGCTAAACAAGATGAACTGGTTTGGGAGTGTGATTTTAACAGAAGAAAATTTGTTTTGAGAAAGAAAAGTTTGTTTAGTTAATCAGGGTCATTAATTTGAACTTGATGTAACTATTTCCAATAAGTTTTTCTTATTGATTTAAGTAAAAACTTATGTGGTGGTGAGAAATTTTGTGCAGGAGTTGAGCTTAAACAGAGATAAAGCCAGAGATTGATCTCAAGGTGATAGCTAATTCCAGATGGAGATCCCATCATGATGAGAGGGGGAGTCTGACGAGGTTAGAGCCAAAGAGAAGATCCTGGTATATGATAAGAAAGAAAAGAGACTGATAAAGACTGAAGATGCAAAGACTCGACACTTAAGACTCGTCAACATCTGAGGGGGAGTCTGTTGGTGCATTCATCTGTCGTCTTCGTCTTAGGTCGAGTCTCGGGTTCGTTGCGCTGCTGAACAAGAGTGATGTCATCATATATGATGATGACATCATATATGTGACATCGTCATATGCATCATCAAGTGAAGACAAAACTATATTCTAGATGTAACGTTTGAAAGTCAAAGTTATAATTGTTTTGTCATGACCGTTTGAGATTGTTGACGGTTTGAAGGGTTACGTTTGAAAGGGTTCCGTTTGAAAATGTTGTGTTATTTTCAAACGGAAGGGTCATCCCTATATATATCCTTCAAACGAGTTCATTTGTAATGTTTAGTTTCCGACACCGAGGTGCTGTCGAAGTGTCTCCAGTCCTGTAAACGTTCAGAGATTAATAAACGAGACAGTTAATAGTGAATACAAGCTAAACAAAGACCGAATCAATGAATTCCGCCTCTGATTCGGTCTGAGCACTCTTCTGATCGACTCGTTAGGTCGTTTCACGATCCTACAGGTTTGTACAAACATGTGGCACCATACCGGCATAGGCCATCTTCCTAGCTGCCCTGCTCCTCTGAAGGCATGCAGGTGATCTTCTGGATCTCTCGTTCTATCATATCGATCAAAGCCCGGTGGTAGTTTTGTCTTGGGAGGCATAGGTGCTTCTGAGATTCTTCTTGTGAACTTTGAGACCTCGGCCAAATCTCGTGGCAAGTATGGTTGGTCCAAGCCGCTGTCACCAAAGTTATCTTTCCCTTTTTCTTTCTCCTTGGACTTTTGGCCTGTGATCAGATCCTCCCTTTCCTCAGAGGACATCTGCCTCAGGGCTGACATAAACGTTTCCAGCTGGTCACCACTGTTGTTCTTGTTCTGAAGGTTCGCTCCTTCTTGGCTGGGGGGTGTGTCAAAAGAAAGCCTGGCCCTGACGCTGTCGAGTCTTTCCTGTCTCTTTAAGTCTTCCAGACACTTAGTTAACCATTCCCTGTGCATGGCCACGAAATCAGGAGTGATATGTTCCGTTTCTCCCGGATTTCCTACCTGATTCTCGTTATCTTCTTCATGAGTAATATCCTCTACAGTGACTTTATCCAAATCGTTTTGTGTCGTCTGAGTGACACGCAAGTCATGTGGGGTCGTCATGTTGCTCCTGATAGGATAAGCTGCTCTTTGGACGTCGGGTGTTAGTGTGGGAATACCGGGCGAAGCTGGCGTCCCACGGATGGCGCCAATGTCGAATACCCAACCTCCGACTGACGTTAGATGGATCTTCGGTGACGTCAAGAGCTTCTATCCTTGCTTGCTACAAAAGAATAAACCGTTAGCCTCGTCACGGGGGTCCTCGGGAGGGGGATCCGTGACCAAGCTCCGGCGTGAGAGTAAGTAAACTTGCCGGAAATGAGAGGAGCTTCTTCCGATGAGTATAGTCACCGAAAGGTTTCCTCTTTGGTGTGAATCTTATTGGTGTGCGTGTGTAGTAAATGTGAGAGAATAATGGTCGGAAGTTAATGAGAGGAGAGTAAATGAAGGAGTAGTAAATGAGAGGAAACCGGAGGTCATACCTGCCTTTGCTCTTTTTTCTTTCTTATATAATAGCAAGCCCTTATCTTTGTTAAGGGTTCTCCCATGCATGATCCGACGGTCTTTGGAGGTTCTTGGGAAGGTCAGACACGTGTCTGACCCCCAACGGTAGGATAACCCTCTTCATTACTGGTCTGCCGGATAAGTACAGTGACTTAGACCGGAGCCGCCTCTTGTCAAGCATTTAATGAGCTCTGTTTTTCTTAGCTGTTTCCCGCCCATTGTAAATAGAAGAAACCTTAGCGAGCAAGGTTATTATAACCGGTGGGCCTTTAAATAATTGGGCTTCTAGAGAAAAAAGACCCAAAGCGGGTAAAGTGGGTTTCCCCACTGGCCCGTCGTCAATGAGTTCATCAAAAGAAAAGTGAACCGTATCACCCTCCTTAATGCAAGCATGTTTCATGAATCTTGACCATTTGCATAACGCATAACGAAAACCTTCTCCTTTCTTTTCACGTCTGGTACGGTTGGTAAACTCCTCTTGCTCAGTCAGATGCAAAAGTCTGACGGTCATAGGTCTTAAATCAGAATCAAGTTTAGCCATTCTTGAAACATTATCAGGCATCCGCTGTATTGTTTTTAAAATAAAATTAATAAGAAGAAGAATATAAAAAGAATAATGTATTTTTATGTGAATAAAAAAAATGTAATATTTAATATATAGTAGTTCCTAAAATAATATTAAAACTTACGAAATCTTTAAAAGCTATACGAACAAACTTATAAACACGACCATCTTGTTGTTCATCAATAGCTGGCTCTTCAACTGCATCAATATGTGCAACTACAGGCTGAAAATCAGATATAACATTTATTAGAATAACAATATAGTAATTAAATATATAAAGAAGCAAGCAAATGTATAGTTACCTCATCAACTTCTACATCAGCAAAATTTATTCAACACCATTTTTTCCAAGAATTGTTAAATGGAAATAATTCCCAAAACCTCTTGTGAATATTAAATAACAACCGGCCTCCAATTGAAATAGATTAACAATTACATCAATACCAATGGAGAAACCGACTTTATCATAAAGCGCTTCAATCTTGACGTGAAAGATTTTGTTGCCTATATCTATAATGGAAATTATATCATTTGATGTATAATCATAGTAGTTGGGCAGGATGGACTCGGGAATGACCTGTAGAAATAATAACAAAAATAATAAAAATGTTAGTTTTGTAATCAGTTCATAAAACGTAAATATATTAACATAAATAAAATGAAAGTAAAAAATAATCTTACAATAAAGTTACATGTTTTAGATAACAGCGATGTCCAGAAAGAGCTTTGAATCACACCATCAATGAAATGTGTTACTGTGAATGTAGAAAAATCGACAGGATTGAAGAGCACCAAACATCCTTTTTCAGTTGTAAGTGTTTTACAACATTTGACCAACCATGAAAAGAGAAATGTTTTCCTTTGGCTTCGCTTAAAGAAACATTAAATGTTCGACCATCTTGACTTTGTATCACAACATTTGTAGGTGCTTTATTGTTACCCCACAATTTGGATGCAGCGTCTGAAGGAATCGCCTGATAAAGCAAGGAATCCAAAATAAGTTATAATTATAATCATAATTTATAAACCATAACATAATTTTAAATTGTATTTCATGATAACAACAAAAACAAAGTATAATTAATGTCTGAATTTAGAAAATACCAGTGAAAGTTTGTCCGCTCCATTCATGTGTCTACAAAAGAGCGGTTCTCTAATACTGATTGAAAAAAGAAGATATTAATAAAATATAACTTGTTAATTGTATTATTCGCAACAAATGATAACATTAAAAAGAAAAAAAATACCTTGAAGAACTTTCAGCCATGTTAAAAACCTACAAACACATGTAACGTAAACAAAACAATTAAGATTATCTATTATAAATTTTCAAATTAATTATCAATTTCAGTTATAATATATGTTGATTACTTTAAAAACATATATGAAATAAAATCAAATAAAAACACATAACGAATCCTTATCAACCATGTGATAATATAAGCTTATTAGTTTAAAAACATGTTACATGATCCATGCTGATTAGTTACATAAACAACAATGTGATGGAGATGTTATAATAACAGTTTGTTATACATTAATAGGTTTCATAAACATTCGGTTTCATAAACATACAGAATGTAAGAAACGTACCTTGTAGATTTGCTTCACGATCAACAACAGGTAACTTGATTTTGATTCGGAAAACTTAGATATATAAACAAACTGTTTTGTTATCATACAGAAAACCGAATTCCAGAATATATATATATAGATAGGTGACATATACTAAGATACAACAAAGCAATTTTATTACAAATCTTTTAAAAATTTATATAATAAGTAACGATACATATTTCCAAATATGTATTGATAGAAATCAATTGTAATTGTTTCCTTATAATTTGTTACAATTATGTGGAACATTCCAAAAATATCATATCAATACGAAAATAAAACCATTCTTGAAGAATCATGATAAAAGTCAAATGTTAATGAATTTAAAAAAACAGATTTCTTCATAATCGACAATATATTTACTTTTTATTTATTTATTTTTTATTATTAAGGTTATATGGTAACAAAAACTGCATTTCACGCTAACCACATCATAAGCATATCAACAACATATACATATTAGCAAAATACTTGTCTAACAAACCATCAGTACTATCCCAAAGTTTCAAAACAAACCAACCATAAAACCACATTTAATATTCATGCTTAACCATCTAACATAAACATAATAACCAATATTCACGAACGGCCTCTTTTCTTTGTGATCTTGGGTACGACTTTGGTCAACATCAAACGCTGAGAAGACTTGACGTACGTAAAGAAAAGAGTGGAGCCAAATTCGATATAATTCAATTTCAAGAAAGCTGGCCACTTTTTAAAACCATACCTGAAACCCTTCCCAGACTTCTCGCCTCTGAACTGTAAGGAGTTCACATTTTTCGTTCCCAACTTAAGGAGTTCACATTTTTCGTTCTGAACTGTAACATGGTGCAATTTGTCAAGAGAAAGGATTAATTATCTGATTGATTAATAAGTCATGTCTCTTGTATTATAAAATTTGAAGGAAAAAATTAATATTATAAAGTTTACCAGTCTGCTTTTGGCTTTCTTGGTGAATTCAATTACATCAGTTTTTTTGAACTTTTTTGATGTAGAGCATTTACGGCCAACATGAAGGGCAGTAGATGTGGTGGATCTGAATGACTTACACTTTGGTTTAGCCTACATAATTGAATAACACACAATAAGTGTAAAAATCATATAGATAAAAGTGTAGAACAATAAGATACACGGTTCTTTATATAATCAGAGATAATTTCATGGTTACGGTATCTTACTTGTTTGTTTTCAGCAGGAGTGATTTCCTGAAGAAGCATACAATCATCAAGTTTGAGAACCTTAGAACGTGTACGATAACCCATAAGAGAAGTTGATGTGAAGGATGTGGATACCTTAGGCTTTGGTTTACACTAACAATTTGAAAACACACAATAAGTCTAAAAATTTGACAGAAATGTAAAGTTTTGATATATAAAGTTTATTCAAACATTAAATGTAATTATATAAATGCCACGATAAAGTTTAAAACATAAAAATGAATATTGAAAATAAATATTAAATAATATTCTTACTTGAGAGACAACGTGAGAAGACAAATTTTGCTCACAAATAAAATCAGTTGATTTTCCTTTTCGTTCAACCTAAAGAAAATAAAACAATTAACATATTGATATAGAATGAAATAATTAAAAGAATTATATAATAATTAAGCATGTTTTTATACATGTAATGTATTGTTTGGTATGAAAAAACTATCCAAAACAACATCAAACTGGGTTTTCACATTAACAAACGAAACTTCAAATTATTAATTATATTTATAGAAAAAAAGCATCAAATTATATTATCGAATCATAAACAACCTTTGTCGAAAGCCCTTTATCTCCAACATAAAACTTTGATTTGACTTTAGGATGAACCTACAAAACCATAAAAGATTTAACATATTACCATTAAAAAAAATTATTCATTAAAAGGATTAGATAATGGAAAACAAATACACCGAATAGAATAAAAATTATATTATATGTATTGAAAATAAGTATTAAATTAAATTAGTATATAACAAACAACCTTCGGAGATACAGTCTCATGACCAAATAGAATCTTTGACTTCCCTTTTGGGTCATTCTACATAACAATGAATAATGAGCATATATATATATATATATATATATATATATATATATATATACACATACATATATATAGAACAAAGTAATTAAAAGCGTTATATAATATATAAGGCACGTTGTGAACACTTACATGAGACCGATAGGCATTAGAGGAAGATGAAAGGCGCATAGACTCACCAACTATATCACCACCAAGATCTTCATCAACATCACTTTCGTTGGTAATCACCTTCTCTTTGTGTTCCGACTACAAAAGCATAATATTCAAAAATACCGACAATGTTAACTTCAAGATTAACTAATAAGCTCGTATTAGTTAAATAATTAAGAATAAGCATAATAACACTAACCGCAAGCAGTAAATCAAATCCATCATCTCCGTAAATAGGATCATCCTACACAACAACGTCAACCTTCTTGAAATACATTTGAGTACCAGTTTCATGATTAAAAACAGACAACTCAAAAGTCTCGTATCCAGCCATTGTAAAAATAAAAGTTGTCCGGGTATCTAATGCAAGATCCCTAATCAGCTTAGACCATCCTTCAGTGAAAGCACATTTGTCTGACAACGCCTCCATCTTCACATTCCAAAACCTATCACCCACATAAAGAGTTGCTGATCCACCTTTATAACTGTTGCCATAGAACTGTCCCTAGAATTTGTCCGCCATGAGCTGTACAGTTGTTACAAACTAACTTAAACAAAATATGCAAAAAAAATTGACATACAAAAAAGTGATTATTTCATATATAGTACTTACAACGAAATCATCATCATCTCTAATAGAAGTGATAAAAGAGTTATCCAAAACACATGACGTAAAGACATCGAGATACCATGTAGATGGTCCAAGAGTGTTGAACAACAGATAATCATTTTTTTGTAAACCACTGTCGATAATGACTTTAACAAACCCATCACCTAAAACAGGACCCAACACATCTTTTTCAATTTTGACAATCCATAAGTGGTCAGCATAAAAAATTTTAAGACAGTCACCATATGGCAATTGATCTCCCCACACTAATGTGGCAAAATCATACGGTATTTCCTATAATTTG
This sequence comes from Helianthus tuberosus, assembly GCA_030545235.1. Lineage (NCBI taxonomy): Eukaryota > Viridiplantae > Streptophyta > Magnoliopsida > Asterales > Asteraceae > Helianthus > Helianthus tuberosus. The sequence continues at coordinate 74,663,696 of CM060367.1, read as the reverse complement.
AAACAAAAGACATATAAGTATCAACATAATTTTTAGTAAACATAATAATAAAAAATACATACCACTTTTCCCAGATGATGAACATCGATTAACTTCAAGAAAGAACAATTATTGCTATTTAGATACATATCTGTAAAAGTAGTATCAACGTTTTGTTAGACCAAACAATAAAATCATAACATCACAAAAGAATCACATTCAAAACATACAAAATATTGTTTTCTTCAAATTAACAATGTGTAAGTTTAAAATTATTACTAATAATGAAAAAAAGTATAGACATAAAGCAAACTACAAACAATAAGCAAATTTCAATAACCTATTTTCTTTGATGGAAAATTTTAATCAGATTCTTATCCAATAATCACGGTTTCAAATGAAAAATGAAATTTAAAAACATAAAAAAAAGTGGGTAAATCTTGTAAACATAAGATAAACATTGAAGTCAGCAAGATATCACCATCAAAATTGGGTCTCACAGTTGAATGTACAGGCGAACATTGAATCTTGATTTGTAATGCATAACAAAAAGAATAAAAAGTATGAATAGCCGGATTAAAGATGAAAGCCATACCTTTTTCGATTGATTGTAGTGTAGAACACGGATGAACTTGTAAACCCTACAAAAATGGCGGTTAGGAAGAGACAACCGAGTGAAGAAGTTTGATGGATAATGATGTTCTTTGTGATATGATGGTTATTTTTTCGGTTGCATCAATTTTAAAGTGAATATAATACAATTACACATTCACCCCTTACTGATTTCTAATAGTTACACAAATACACTTACAAATAGTGGAATATAACAAACTACTAAATTACTTTAAAATAATAGTTCAACAAAAAGTATATAATTTGTAATATTTATATTTCAGTAATAGTTTACAAATTGTTTAAACGATTGAAAAATATGGTAGGTATACTTAAATAATTTAATTTAAAAGTAAGAAACAATAATAATGAATGAAGATCTAAAATCAAATCAAGTATTTATATAAAAAAGAAACTTCAAAACTTACAATTTGAAAATAAACTTTAAATTTTCAACTACAATTTCCCAAATATTTCTTTGTAAACAACATTTGCAGTTTTATTCATTGGCCTTCCATCTTTGTCAAATATTAAAAGCTTCACGCCATATCTGGTCTTTACTCTCGACAACGCAACATAAAGCTGACCATGTGAGAAAACGGGGTCTCTTAGGTATAGACCAAATCTGGAAAGAGATTGTCCTTGACTTTTGTTAATAGTCATGGCAAAACATACGGTTATTGGAAACTGCCTTCATTGATACTTGAAGGGTATTTTCTTGTCCGACGGTATCATGCTAATTCTGGGAATGTAAGTTCTTGAACCAACATTACCTCCCGATAGTATCTCAGCCTCGATAACTCGTTTACCAAGACGTGTAATCTAAAGACGCGTACCATTGCATAAACCATTTTGCTGATCAATGTTCCTCAAAAGCATGACTGGAACACCCAACTTTAACACTAATCTATGATTTGGTAATCCAGAAACCATGACACTATTTAACACATCAGGATTATACAAATCTTGGTGTAATGGATCATTAATTTCCTCAGTTGGGCATATACTATCTGAGCTAAGATACTCTACATCTTCACCGGGAAATAATGCAAGCAAACGATCATTGATACCATGTACAACTTCATTTTTATGAGCAAGTATGGCTCTTTCCGAAAAGTAGTCACGATCTTTAAAACGGTCAAGAGCTGATGGATATACAAAGTCAATCAAGCTTTGAATTGGTTCAGTTGAATCAGTTATTAAAAGATCGTTTGGTGTTTCTATAGTTGACTCGCCATCGTTACCATCACCAATTTCAAGAAGCCATTTCGCAAAATCGTTTATCTCATCAATGTTTGAACTACTCGTTCCAACAGATAAACGTATATTCCTGGTCAATTTTAAAACCTTGCAAGTGGACCAAATGTAAGATGAACATAAAGAGGCGTGTACGATGTCTTGGCTGCTCCCATTTTGTACAACCGGTAGGATTTGCCTAAAGTCACCACCAAAAACAATAGCCTTTCCACCAAATGGAAGTTCAGAATTTCGTGAATCAGAGACACTCAAAACATCTTTCAAGGTATGGTCAAGAGCCTCAAAAGCATGTTTGTGTACCATCGGTGCCTCATCCCAAATAATCAACTTGGCTTCGTTTAGAAGATTAGCGATTTCAGAATTAGGCTTGATATGGCAAAAGGAATCTTCAATAAGATTAATCAGAATATGAAATCTTGAATGGGCGGTACGACCTCGTGACAACAACAATGATGCAATCCCGCTTGAAGCAACATTAATAACACTATATGTCCAATGCATCTTATGGAAGCAGCTAAAGTTTTCCACAGAAATGTCTTACCTGTACCACCGTAACCGTACACAAAAACAAAAACCCACCTTTCCCACGTCCAACATCAGCCATAATCTCGTTATACACTGCTCTTTGATCATCATTTAAAGAATTATGAAGCTTATTGAAATCAGCCCTAACTTCATCCTTGTCCCAAGAAAGCTCCTCATTTATCAGACGGTTGGTCTCGTATACTGTGGAATCTTCGTCTGGAACAGCCATTGGTGAGAATCTATGCAAGCTGGATCCATTACGAATAAGATAGTTTTCGATTTTAGACAACGTTATATTCTTTAAATGCTCATCTGAAACAACAAAGCCTACAATAAAAAGTAAATTTAATTAATTTAAGAACACACTTTGTTAATATAAGCATAACTGAATAACAAAAAACGAAAGATTTTATGTCACAAAAAATATTAGAAAATTAAAAAAAAAATACCACTAAACCCAGAATCCTTCCGCATATTGTATAAAATGTCCTCGAACAAAAACTCCCACGTCTTCTCCCAAACAACTTCTGGTCTTGAAAGCGTATTAGACAGAAGAAGTGTACCGAACAATAAACGGAGATAATGACCATTTCCTGTAAAACTGGCTTCTTTAATACACTCAATGTATTCGTTGTCATCTTCTAAAAGGCCACGTGCATAACATGCATCCCTAAAAGTAGGATAAACAACACCCTCATAGGTTCTAATTTCTTCAAACGATTGTGGACCCTTGACCTTGGTTAGAAGAATTCTAAGGTAATAAGCCTCACCAAGGGAAGGAGACACAGAATAGATTCTCCCAACCACAACATAATTTTTACGCGGCTGCCAGCAACGATCCTGTAACTTCCAAACATACTTTGATGATGGAAACTCAACAAAAGTAAGTTTCCTTGCTTCAGGTTTGGAATTGTTCATGTTCATCCACTCCAGAAAAATAGAAGAATTAACCTGAGGTTTGTTTAGGACATCTTCAATATCATCTTCACCACTGAATACTACATTTTGCTGGTCTGGAAGATGAAATGGTAACCTCATAACAGACGGATACCTATAGTGAACGTCACATGAAAATATTCTCCAGCTGGCTTCACATGCGGAAACATATCTAGCCTCGTCATATTCTTTTATTTCATATTTGGTTATCTCCTCCTCAATTCCTCTGTCTGAATCTATAACAGCAACAGTGGCTCTGTCTGGTCCTTTATTAATGCATTTAAACAAATACTTAATTGAACCTGCCTGATTGCACCACTCCATATTAATGTGCGCCTGATATCTTCTAAGAAGCCTTTTGTTGTATGGAACGATGCTCCTGTTGTCCAATGTGACACCCTTCTTCATAACTGTGTGACTGTCATCTCTTCGCCTATAAAGGGGAAATCTATCTGAATCAACAGAAGTAGCCTCCAAAAACTTCTTTGGAAAATTCTTACAACAATGGTTGCCTACCATGCATGGACATTTCAAGTTAGCCTGTCCACATGGACCATGAATCATGAACTCACACACCAGAGAATATAATTTAGGATCTTCATTCTTATCAGGAATCTCAGCTGAGATAAAAGGGTCGATATGTTCAACAGTAGGAACCTTATGATCAACTTTCATAAAAAAACATAAATGCAAATGTGGCAGACCACGCTTCTGAAATTCGACGGTGTAAACAACTGTAGAAGAAAAAAGATCAGCAAATACACATAAAATAAGTGTAAAAAAATAATCCACATACCTGCATTAATATCGCAAAGAATTTTTTTCCTTTAGGTCTTTTATCAATGCATCAAGCTTCATCTTAAACAATCGACAAAGTATGTCGGGTCTGTCTTTAGGCTTAACTAATGAGTCACCAATAAACCTTACCATCTCGGGCCATTTCGGATTACATGTAATAGTTATAAAAAAATCAGGATACCCATAAGTCCTACATAAAGCCATAGCATCCAGGTAATTTTGCATCATATAGCGAGCTCCACCAGTAAACGACGAAGGTAATATGACAGGTTTTCCAGTATGAGACAAATCACTCTGCCCAACTTGCTGAACATTTTTTAGATTGTTAAACGATTCGCATCTTAATTTTGTTTGCTGAAATCGTATGTAGTTTAGCCTCTTGCTTTCGATCATTGTGTATGCGTCGAGTATAAACTGCTGATACAACCTCCTCGCATTAAGGATTAGAGAGAACTTGTTGTCCCTATCCTGCATCCTATAAGCAAAGAACTCTCTCATCGTGCAATTTGGACGTGTCTTCTTTGTGTTTGGACCAAAATCCCTATAAGGAATGTTAATCCTATAGCCATCATCTCCATACGGAAAAAGAATTGGATATTGTAAAGCAAGGTATGACGGATGTAACTCGCTAATACGTTTAAGCACTCCTGACTGTTCTTCGACAATAATATCACGTTGTTCCACGCTTTGATTTTCATCGCCAACAATTAAACCAGCAACTTCGGATGACGTAGGTAAATTTTAAGTCCTGCCGTCTCGATCTCTCTGATAAATCAACCGAAGCCTAAGAGAAACGTTATCCGATATGTTTTTACCAACATTTTTTTTGAATCTAACATGTCGGTAAGATACTTTAGGAATTTATCGTCAAGCTCTTTTGCTCTGGAAGATGACTGAGTTGTTGAATCCCTGGTAGAAAAATTAAAGATATTTAATAATAAGTAGAATATAGGCAAAATAATTTATTAGGAACAAACAAAGGATTATATATATAGGTGCTGAAAAAAAGTAACATACCCAAATAAGGTCTTCCTATTGGAAAGTTCATTCTCAGTATCGTAAATATAACGTTGTGAAAACTTTGGTTGGTCTCCGGGTTTAGGAAGAAGGTTACCCATACTATATGCATTCTGACCGCTGATTCTATAAACAAAAGGAGCATTACCTTTGTTTATCTTAGTATCCACTTTTCCTCCCATAGAAGTAAAGGAAAACATTGAATTGTAACGTCGAATGTTCTTTAAGAAAAACTTGCTATCTTAAAGATCGAAAAAGCATCTGGTAAGATGTGTCAGATTCTTTATAATCAGGTAAGTCAACTTTACCATAACCACAACATAAGCCATATGTTCGCTTTTCAAGTGTAATCCGACCCTTTCCAGCTTTAGTTGGCAATAACTTTGCAAAGCATAACCCACAACAAAGAGATTGGTCACCATGGTCAAGGTAATCTGCACAGTTTAACACAAACTTAAGACTTGAGAATGTAAAAAAATAATGATTATAATTTTTTTAGGTTACCTGTATATGTGCCTTTGCTGACGTCTTTAATCACTTGTTGAACACGATTTTCATCGTCAGAATCAAGATCAGCCATTCGTATGGGTTCTATTTCAATTGGTTTATGAGTAAGCTTACGCCTTCCAGAAGACATCCTTTTTACCGAAGACGTTTCCCTCGTCAAAGATGTTGCATTGCGTTTGCTAACAATCTGCGGAGTAATAAAATAGCAATCGGTCAGTGGTAAGTAGATGACGTTGCAATATTCTCTGTTATAACAAATAAAACATGATTTAAGAATAAGTATATAAATTGTAGCAAAAAAAAATATAAAAATATATAATTTAAAAATATAAAAATATATAATTTAAAAATATACCTGGAGAAATACGATTCAAAGAAGACATAACATTAGTAAAATGTGAGACATTAGGAATTTCCGAACGTATATTTGTCATACAGGAAGCAGGTGTTATGTTTTCTTTGTTTGCATTATTTGTACTTCGCGTTAATGTAGAAGACTCTTGCAATATGACATTGGTCTTCCTATTCAACCTTAAAACCGATCCAGATGAAGACGTCACCGTTCTTGAAGAATTGAAATTATTTCCTACCAAAAAAAGAAGACAAATATCATATTACAAATTACCATTCAAACAAAAGGGTATTGACATATATCAGAATGATAAAAAAAAAATTATCAAACATCATGCATTAATAACCTTTTTTTTTTGTAAACAAACCTGGTATTATGTTTGATACATTTGACAACGGTGTACGCTTGGGTGTTGTATAAGGGTCTTGCACCGCTTTTCCGTTCTTCTTCATAGTAGAAGGTGTTATAATGGAAGTTCCTCCGTTACCGGAATAATTTAAACGATTGCCTAATACAAAATAAACAATCATTATTGTAAGTAAAACATATAATACAACCACTTTTGTATAAGGTGTAAAACAATATTGTTGTACTAATAACATGGTTTTACGTAAAAGTAAACTTATTTAAAGGAATAACAGGTGAACAATTTGTAGGCAAGCTTGTCATTGAAGAATTGGGTGTTATATTTTCTTTGTTGTTTAAAACGATCCGTGTTGCTGATGAAGACGTTGAATCCCCTTTTGAAGGAATACATTTTCGAGTAATCTTTGATCTCTTACTATCAAGATAGAGTTTTCTTAATCTACGCCTTTTTTTGCCTCGGCAACTGCAATGTTAAAATGGTTAAAGCAATAAAATATGACATAAGAAAAATTAAACAGTACTAAGGATAAGACTACTATAAAAATAATTTTTTAACAAACTTTGGAGAAGTATACTTATAATTTGAGTAAGTAAATTAAGTATGTATATAGATAAAAATAATGATAAAGAAGTAACCTTTGAGAAAATAAGGATGAACTTGTGTAGTACATTTTGATCTCTTATTATCAAGATATAGTTTTCTTAACTTTCGTCTACGCTTGGCCTCGTCAGCTACAATTACAAAATAATTAAAGAGGTCAAGGAAGGAGTAACAAAAAATTAAGAACCAATATAGATTAAGTTTTAAAACGTAATACTACATTTAAAATTGATAACAACATTAAGTTACCTTTCATAACGTAAGATAACCAACGTCTGTAATCTAAAAGATTTTGGGAAAAAATAAATTCATTACTCTCTTGAATTTTTTTTAAAAATAATATATGATAAAAACAAAATAAAGAACCACACTTACAGTCATTAACTACGGCATTCATGGGAAGTTCGGTAGAACATGAATATTGTTGTTTGAACCTGTTATCCATTTTCTAAACACCAACAGAAAGCTAAAATGAAACATTATAACTTACAGTCATAATTATAGAACCAAAACTTTTATATTCTAAAAATATTTACTAGTAACAAAGGTTTATCATCAGTAGCTAACATCAGAATAGGTATAAATGATAGTACAACACATTAGAATACATAAAAATGATAGTACAACAATTGAGAACTTACTGAAAATTTAAAGAGTGATGGAAAAAAATATTACAACGTAGGAGAATTCTGAATCAAGATTCAAAGAAACTTGAAGATGAAATGAAGAAATGAGTATTTTTTTTTGTATTTATAGACATAATCTATTTAAGGAATAAATAATAGAAATCATTGTAAATCAATTACAATAAGATTGATGACCTTAATTATAGAAAGAATGTTAAATTTAGAAACTATACAAAATTTTAGAAATCATTGAATAAAACAATCGAATTTGCATTACCTCTAAATTTGTATACAATATATTAAAAATTGTAACTTATTAATACAAAGAATTTAAAATAAAAAATTGGTGTTACTTTCATGCTAAATATAGTAAGGGTAAGAGTAATATCGAATTTTTTATTTTAGTTTTGATCTACATCATATGAGTAGATTAGTAAATAAATAATGTAATCTAATTCAATAAGAAACATAACCAAACATCATTTAAAACCAAACGACACAATAGATAACTAAAGATGTCATATTACATAAGCAAACCATATAAATGTTTTAAAGCACCACCAAAAAAAATTCAAACCAAACTGTCAAACATCAAACCAAATGTTTCTTATTGTAATAATCGATTAGTTGGTTATTAATTCTTGGCATGATCCTCATCAGAACAAATGGTATCACCACTTATGCGAGGTTTACTTGCCGACGATCCCACTACGTCTTCACTCGCATAAACATCACCAAGGTTACGCTTCAAATTGGTTGATGATTGATTCAAGTCAGAAGCAAAATCCTTTGAAACAGGTGTAGAGTTATCACCAGTGTAAGAAACACCACCCTTTATAAAAAAATAAATATCAAAACCAAAGCATTTTTAATTTTATATTACAATAGTTTTTAAAAGCTCAAACCTTTGCACTTTCACCGCCAGCATCTTGGAAATCAGACTGACTCATAGCAAACGAATCAGAGGCATCAAGCTGTAAAAAATGGAAATCAAAATACAATTTCTATAAGGATCATTTAAAGGAATAAAAAAGTTAAAAGACATTTAATATAACAAACTCTTACTTGATCAATTTTCCATTTTTTGTTTAGCTGGTCCAAGATATCAGCATCATTGGTCACAACTGATATACCATAATTCTCAATAGCATTCGTAATATTAAAGTCTGTTACTCGAATAACGAAAGCACACTTGAGGTTAACCAATGTGTCAAACTCAATAGGATATGCTCTGGGCACTTCATTGGTCTTGAGTATCTATATTGAAAATATGTCATGTGTGGTCAGGATATATATGAAAAAAATAATTTAAATAAATCAGACAAAAGTATTATATTTACATCATACTGAATTTGTATAAGTTCCTTTGCAGTTTTACCAACAAACTTCAACGCCTCATGATCAAACAATGTAAGTGTCACCGTACCGGTTGAATCTTGAACTCGAATTGGTATTTTAAACCTTAAAAGCGTATTTATATAGTTAGCAAAGAAACACAAACCATGTAATATCATAAATGTTAGTTGTTGTATAAAAACAACAGAAGTATGAATAACAGTTATTCACCTCGACATTGGGAAAACATCTTTTCCTTGACAATCCTTGTTGGAACATTGGTATACCTTCTCATCTCTAACATCGCTTATACCATCCTTCTTATCGTAAGTTTCAAACTTTTGCTCAACTTTGGACTTGCAATAGTTACATCCATCATAATACAACATCCAATCAGAAACAATTGCTACAATAGTTCCCACAATAACAACTTTTTTTGGCTGTTTAAATAGTTAAATAAATGAAAGCGTATTAAGATTATGATAGTAGTTAAAAAATAAAATATAAGTTATTTGAAATAACTTGTATGATTGAACCAATATAACCAATTGGTGAGAAAACATCATTGTTCATAAATTCATCTTCAACAGAACATATCACATACGACCCAACATGGCTACTTGACTCGGCTGAAGCAGAAAGTTTTGCAATATACCTAATAAAAAATAATTTAAGAAACCATAATCTAAAACGAACAACAAAATACAAATAAAAATTTAGTTGATGCAATTAGAAAAATTAAATTAATTAATTTTGCTCACTTTTCCTTGAATGTCAGCATCTGATCAAAATTGTCGTTAACGAAAAGCCGCGTACCATCAAAATTATTAGATATCCCCCATTTACCTGTTATTAAGTAACATAAATAAACATCACATCTATATATATATTGTTTAAATTAAATCTTAGACTTAATAAGATACCTTTGTAGGTTTTAACAGCACCAAAATGAACAGCAATGACAACATGGGCTTCACGATCTTGACTAAGCATGTACGAACACATGTCCTTCGCATAATCATCCCAAAGAGTTAAATCAACCTCAACATCTATAAAAAAGAATATAGGTAATTAATTTCAGATTAACAAAATTAGGTAAAATTTATAAAATATAAAGGAAAAAATAACGTAAATTGTATTACTCGAGATCTTGAATCTTAAGATTGAGGCGTTTTCCTTTAGTTCCATCTTTTTTGTTAGTGTCCTCAATCTTATAGCAAACAACAAAGTAAACGATGAAATCTAAGATTAAAACATGTCACATGTTAATATTAAGTAAACACAATATACTAACTTAAATGTGAAACAAATGTTGTAATATAGAGATTTTGTAAGAATTAACAATAATACCTATTGTTGTACCCTCCTTATATCTCTGTGACACAACATCCTTGAAATCAACAAAATCGAAAACGAACTGTGGACCATCCCATTTACTACACTTTTCGACAAATGTACGGCAATAAAAAGATAGCTTTTGATTGTTAGGAACAATTTTGAAAGATGCAGTGTTCGCAGCAAGAGATGGCCTTTTTATTATAAGGCTTTCATCAACATTAAGATGTCTCTCAAATTTTGAAAACAACCTATGTAAGCAAGAAGCTTGAATCTTGGTACCCTGTACATAAATAAAAAATAACATGCAAAAAAAATGTTAATATGACCTTTAAATCATATAAAAACAACAAAGATGAACAAATAATTAGTTAAATAATTTACCATCTCATCCATTAGTATCATATCGATACGATATGTCTCTCTTTCATTACCTTTCATCTTCTTTCTCCACAAACTAATAATCTTCACTTTTATAGTGTAGTTTGTACTAAGAGCGTCAATATCATTCAAAAAGGTAATTTCACCTTGGTCTTCCATACCTTACCTCTCAAACAGTTACTCAAGAAAAAGAAAAGTTATTGTTTGGAATAAATTTATGAATGAAGAACAAATTAACATGAATTTATATGAAAACTTCTAAGATCATATTCTTAGAAACAATTTTTCCGAAAAAAAATAAAAAGAAAATTATGTAAACATTTCATGAGTAAGGAAAGTGTATGATTGACTAACATAAATTTACATAAATACATATTTATAAAAAAAATTATAATGGTGTAAATAAATACATAAAACTACTGGAAATAAAGAAATATATGTTCCTTGTAATATGAACAACATGAGAAGTGAAACTTACCTGCATAACACAACTTCGATAAAAAAAAAAACTCATTTTGAAATAGAAAACTATGACAATAAAAAAAAGGATTTTTTTTATTAGTACTCAACAAATGATCATTATATATTATATATATTATATGTATTATGATAAAAAAAATATTTACATCAGAAATATTCCCTCATTATATTGTAGTTTTCATTTTAGTTATATATGATTGTCAATTAATAAAGAAACAAATATATCTAAAATAACTTTTCTATGATATTGCATTATAAATGGAATTATTACTTTACAAAACTTTTGAAAATAGGAATAGAAGAAATTGACAAAATAATTTAACATAAATAAATGATCATTGTTTTGTTAATTGTTATAAATATGTATAAGTTTCCTAAAATACATCTAAATAATAAGTTACTAAAAATATAAGATATACATCTACAAAATAAGTGAACAAAAAAATTCAAACATCATCTGATTGAGTAATCTCAATTGTTGTATTTTTCTCAAAATATAACAAACTAATTCTAACATGCTTTCACATCAATAAAATATTCAATTGGGAATGTTATGTTTTCACATCTATAAGATATTAAATTTTCCTATTTTTATCAAAATATAAAAAACTAACACTTGGATTGAAAACAATTTTATATTGGTATTAAATTAATATATTTAGAGGTTCGGATGTTTGCGTTGGATGCATGGATATTAAAACAGTAATATGATTGCTTGTGCAAAGATAATAATAAAATTGACAAAAAGAGTAGTACCAAAATTATGTTCTAATTTAAAACATAAAACAACTTGTTAACTTTCTTACAAAAGAGGCGTGTTTAAGTACTAATTGTCCAAACAAAAACATAACTAACATCAGACTTGGACCATACTAACATCAAGCAGAAAATATGCAAATAATTATCAACCCACTATTAACTAATAACCACCAGATCACCAAAACATATACAAAACCAACTAACAACCACAAATGCAAACAGTCAAGCACGACCTCTTTTCTTTGTCGTCTTGTGAACAACTTTGGTCAAAATCAAAAGCTGCAAAGACTTGACATATTTAAAGAAAAGAGTAGCGCCGATGTGGATTTGATTTGATTTCAAGAAAGCCGACCACTTGGAAAAACCATACCTGTAACCATCTCCATTCTTTTCTGTTATCGTCTTCATGTTTGTTACCTCACATCTAAGGTTTTGGATCGAAACATCACGGAGGTTGTGAATAGAATGAGACAACTCATCGGAAACAGCAGACGGTAAACGCTGAAAGACACAAAACAAATAATTGTCAAAGTAATCTATAACATATCTTATTACTTGAATAAAATATATAAAATTTAATAATATGAAAACATATACCATTCTGTTTTCGGCGACTTTGGTGAACTCAATGATTGAAACTGTTTTCGACCTTTTCAATGTAGAACGTTTAAGGCTAACAGATGCAGTTTCAACAGTCATGATCTTATCAACAACAACATATTCATTTTTGTTTCTAAACTTTGAACGTGTACGATGAGCCATAAGAGACTCATCGGACACCAACATAACTGTTTTACATTTCCGAGTGGCCTAATAAGTTCAAATAAATAATAATTAGTTGTTTTTATAAGATATAAAATTAAAAGTAAAAAAAGTTATATATGATACTATACCTTCCTCTTTCTCGGCAAAACACTTTGACCAACATCAATTGTATATTTCGGAATGGTCTAAACAGGTAAATAAATACATAAGTAACTACCATTATTGGAAAACATGTAGAATCAGAAAAACTCACATCAGAAACAACTATGGAGGACAGACTCGGTTCAGAAAAAAGAACATTTGTTTTTCCTGTAGGATCAACCTAAATAACAAAAAAGAATAAAAATATTAATATAGAATGAATTAATAAATTGTATTATATAATACTTAAGTAAGTAGATATACATGGGACTTATTCTTGGGTATCAAAAATTTGTCCAGATCCGTCTCAAACTTGCTTTTGTCCTGAAAAAGGTAAACATATATATAAAAAAATGTAAAGTAATCCACTTAAATTGATAAAAATATAATTAAGTAACTGAAAAAAAACCTTTAAACTTAGATTTTCATCAACAACAACAATTGTTTTCCCCTTCGGATCATCCTACAAAACATAGAACATTAACCTTTGAAAATAAAAAATAAACGTAAAATAATTCAGTTAATTATAAACTCCTATAATTTAGTAAATGAACACAAACCTTTAAAGTTAAATTTTCATCACAAACAACACTTGCTTTGCCTTGCGGTTCAGTTTTTGTATCCAAATCATCTTTGAACTACGTATAACGAAAAAAATTGTTTAACAATATAGTACGAATAATGATTAAATTTAATAAAGTAAGGAAAGAAAAAATGACAAAAAATTACCTTCTTCTTAAGTTCTCCCATTTCAAGTAAAGATGAGAAAAACTTATCAAACTTCGAATCATCAATATCCTACATAATTAACGATAGACAAATAAAATTTATAAATACACAACAAATATATTTTTGATAAGTTTTAATAAATTAGATTAAAATATAGGGATTTACATTGAACACAGACTCAAAAGTTGCTAACTAAAATTTGTCGTCTTCACATTCCACAACAACACCTTCCTGAAAGTCAGTTCCGGCAGTACTACACTTCTCCTTATGTTCGGACTACAAAAAAAATAAAAAATAACAATGTGTTAAATTCAAGATCTACTTGTAACCTCGCGTTAATAACTAAATAATAGTATAGATGTATAATTCTAACCGCAATTTCCAAATCATCACCATCATCACCATAGATCGAGTCATCCAAAACAACTAACTCAACCTTGTTGCTATGAATTTGAGTACCGGTTTGATGATTAAACACTGAAAGCTCGAAAACTTTATATCCAACCATTGAAAAGACAAAGGTAGATCGCCTGTCTAAGGCAAGATCGTTTAGCATCTCAGAACATCCATGAGTAAAAACACAACTGTCAATTAATCCGTCCATCTTAACGTTCCAAGATCTATCTCCTAAATAAGAGTTGATTGACCACCTTTGAAATTTTTCCCATAAAATTGCTTCCAAAATTCATCAGCCATGACCTGCATAGACAATGATAATTAAAAATTAATTTAAAAACCAATATAAGAAAGAAAACATTATTCATCATACTGATTGTATAAAATACTACTTACAATAACGTCTTCGTCAGCTGTGATTTTGGATTTAAAGCAGTTTTGATGAACAAATGATTTAAACACCATTAGAAAGAATGTTGTTGGTCCAAATGACTGAAACATAAGATAGTAATTTTTTCTTACACAACTATCCCGAACAACTTTGGTGAAGCCATCAGCAAGAACAGAGCCCACATCAGTTTTTTCCAGTCTTACAAACCAGAACTTGTTGCCATCAACAATCTTAACTGAATCTTTGTAAGGTGGTTGGTCTCCCGAAATCATTGAAGCAAAGCCATTAGGTATTCGCTATGAGTTTAAAACAAAATAAAAAAAAGACAAACATTAGTTTACTAAAAATATGATTAGTAATTAGAATAACAATAAACGTACCAAAAATATCGGGTCATCTTCCTCAACAAGCTTTAAAAATGAAGGACTGTTGTTCATGGGATCCATATCTGAAAATTAAATATGAAGGTTTTTAAAAAAAATTAAACGGTAAAGTATTTATAGAAACACAATCAATATTCCTCAATAAGCTTTAAAAGTTAATGTAGTCATGGGATAAAATTAAAAAACCAAAAAAAAGGAATGGTTTCAAAAAAAATTAAAAAGTATTTATTTTTAGAAACATAATCAATATACCGAAAACAAAACATTATACCGGATGAAAAACTATCAGAACACTGTAAATCATCATCAACAACAAACTAAAAGACTGTAAATAAAAACATGAGTAACGTGAGAACACAATCAAAACATCAAAAAAATATTATTTCATATGATTCGAATCGGATAATGCAAAATCATCATCAACAAAAAAAAAATCATCAATAACTATTGTAATTGTGAGAAAAATCATTTCATATGAATCATGATGAAAAAGAAACTATCTTTGTTGAAGAACAACAAACATTAGCAACTGCCAAAACGGTTTTCAACATCAAAAACTTAAATTTTGTTGAATAAATTGAAGATCCAACAACATAAAGAAACAATATTTAACCTTAATCATGTACTTTTACCTTATATCTTTTTATAGATTCTTGATTAAACACACCTATATCATGTTTGATCTACAAATTAAAAAAAAAAAAAGAAAATTCATCAAAAATTGACATTAAACATTTACAATAAATAAATTTCTACTATAGATTACATACCTACAAATTATGTAGAATGATCTACAAAAAAACAAGAAAAAAAAACATTAAGATCGGCGGAAAGATTCTTATAAGATCTAACAACATAAATAAACAGTATTTAGGTTTGATCAAGTACATTTACCTATAATTCTTGAAAGATTCGTCACCTAAGATGATGATCGGCTATAGTATTTTGATGATCAGAGATGGTATGTTGATTTAGGGTTTGTAATCGAAGAGGTAGAAGAGAGAGAACATAGAGAGAAAGAAGATGATTCAAGAAGAATGTTATGCAAAATAATTGAGTGAAATCAATTTAAAGGATCCGAATTCAATATGGGTTATTTGGATAACCCGAAAACCGGCCCATTCAATTCCGGATCCCCCGTATCTTTGGGTTTTTGGTTTGAGTTTTGTGAAACTTGGTTTGTTTATAGAGAATTACATCAATTCCCTCCCAAAATCTAACTACACTAAACAAATGGATGCCACATCAGCCAAATGGCTTCACTATTCAAGGACACATAGCCCAAATCATCTCATTTATTAATATATATAGATTATGTAAGCAAAAGCTCATGTGGTAAGAACTGTACCTACTCACCTCGTTTGCAAACCAACAACCCTCTAATCAAGATTCACGTGTTTAATTAAACTAGTGTTACTACCAGCACTTCACGGCGAGGGCGTGACTAGGTAAGTATTTGTCGGTACATTATCGACACTTCGTTACGTTAGTACCCCAGAAACTAAAAAACTCAGAGCAAACCATAAAGAGATGATGAAGGTTTCATAACCGGAACAACCGTTGGTAATATCGAAAACAATTAGAAAGTGTAAAACTATATATCACAATAGAACACACTTATGCGAACATAGATGGATATCAAAATCGACATTTAATATCCAATAACTAAAATGAACAAATGCTCAAGTTATAAAAAAAAGTAAAATGGTACCTTCTTGTTAATGATAAGGGGGAAGGGGTGGTCATCACTTGCAAAAATTCCATCACTCATAACATCCAATCAAGTTCCGCCATATCATCAACCATTATTCCATCACTCACAACCTTTTTTTGTGCCAATGGTCATCACTCACAACACTCAACAATAAACCCTCACACCTCCTCACATCCAATTATCACATAATAGCCCATAACGCGTGAATTTTATCACGGGTTAAAAAACATCACGCGTTATGATTTTGGTGGCGGTGGTCTTGTACATTCTCCACGCGTTGAACATTGGTTTATCACGGAACAAAAGTGTTCCACCCCCACTGCCCTAATCTAGCAATCTGTAAAACGGAACCTTCTCTTTGATTATGTCCTCTTGTATAACTCGCTCTAGAGTGCCATGATGAATTAGTGTTTTAGAGACATCAAATTCTTAGTGGAAAATAAGAACACAAATGCTAGCCTCTTTGTGAAAACCTAAAATCAATGTTTCATTTGGACTATTTTTGTTGGTATCAAAGTTAACGGGTCCCAAGACCATGAGGATCGAGAGTGAAGATGAACACACTCGTACTTGTAATCAGCACATACATTGCACCACTTCATTATGAACAAATGTAACAAACAGAAACAGAACTAAAACTAACCAAAAGAAACTTGATATCGAACTTATGAAACTTCAACAACAAGTCACTGTTTAATTAAAAACCGGAATAATGGAGCCTATTTATACTTGCCGAACAGGTGTGTTGTGATGGTGTACGTCATTCAGCGAAGGGATATGTCTATTCCCCTTGATAACCGCTTTACAGTTATATCGAGAATCACACCGGTTCGCATGAAACAAGGCCCAATACTCCATGACCCAACATAGCCTAATGGACTTAATGTTTTCGACACAACTGATTATTTTGGTGGCCTCCGGCCCAAACAGAAAAAATAAAAACATAGTAAATAGTTCGACCCAATTAAGACTAAGGCCAGGCGGGGCGGTCCGTGATGGACGCCCGGCCACGAGTGATTAAATCACGAACACCGCCGCCTCCAAAGTTGTCACGCATTATTTTTGAAACGCGTTGAATCGGTCACACGTTGAAAAGTTTGTTTTGTAGAGATTGTTTTGTCGTTTATCTAATTGAATTAATAGAACTTTGATGAAAAGTTCAAATTTAGCCCCTCAACTTTTGTTAGCTATTTTTAAATAGCTATTTTCTATCACTAGTGACCACCCCCACTACATTTCTATCACTAGTGATAGAATATTGGGTGATGACATGGCATGAGTTGATTGGATATTGGGAGTGATAGAATTCTATCACTAGTGACCACCCCCTTCCCTAATAAACATAATCTATATATCATTTGGAATATTTTAACAAAAAAACACAAACATTTACCATTAAAGCCTTCCATAATTGGTCTTAATCTTAATTGCCTTGGTGGTTAACACCGAATACATAAGTTCTATGTATATACATTTGATGCGACAGTTAATTGCGGCAGTTGATGATGGTTAGATTTTTGGCACCAATAACCGTCTAACAAGAACCACCAACTATTAAATTGTTAATTACCAAATTAATTACAATAATACTACATAATAATCATTGATTTAGATTACATTCCAATACACACCCCTAAACTAATCTTCTTTGGTGTTTTGGGAAGTGACTTGTTTGCTTCATCCACAACCTCAGCTACTTGTTTGTAATCGAATTTGCGGCTCTTACGTAGCTTCTTTTCTCCTTTCCAATCACAGACGTGAAACATAGCATAGCTCCTCATGTCTTGACCTGCATCATATTTGACCATTTCATCAAATTTTTCACAAAATTGAGTCTTAAATTTTTCTACATACGATACATCTTCCAATAAATTCTTGAATTCCCTGCAGTTCTCATAATTATTGAATTCAAAAACTTGAATAATCATAACATTCCAATCCGGTTTTGTTGAGAATCATCCTGGTTTGCAGCGGAATTGAGAGGGGCAATTGGATTCATGTTTGTGTTTCACAAGAACAAGTATGTGCAGACTTGTTAGAGTAAATGGACAATTCGAATAGAATTCAGAATGTCTTGGTACCCGACAAAGATTGCCGACAAGTGTCTTATATACATCATGAACGACGGTTATGTGGTGGTTGATTTTAGAGGGAACAACCGTCATTTAAACGGTGTCTAACCAACCGACATAACTCTTCGCTAATATTGTCACATATACATATAATCCTAAGTTTAATTATCTTAACAATACATAACATATAACTATAATTAAGTTTACATACTAACACACTCCCCTAAATTATACTTTTGAGAATGCATTAGAACGCTCCGGTTTGCTTCATCCACTATCGCAACCCCCGCCCCTAACTACCCGGGAACGGGCGGCCGCGACCAGTATTAGTGGTATCGATATTTATTAGTTTGGCAGTGGAATTTACATCAGGACCGTAGTTAGGAAATATTTTATCAGAGTAAAATACCACATTTTTATAATATTAAACACATGGGAAATTCCCAAGTTTCTATTACAAACATTTTCATAGGGGTAAACCCTATTTTATTAAATAGAACATCTTATTTATTTAGGTAACTTTTATAACCACTTTTCCAAGCCTTCACTGCTATCCAACTGTCTTCTATCTGGCTTTCACATTTTGTTACCTGAAACGCGTTTAAAAACATTTTATCAGTGGGAAATACTGGTGTGTGAATCCCAATTTAATCAAGATAGGTAAATCAGTTTTATCATTTTACAGTATTGAGAGTGGTCGCGCAATTACATTTGTTAATTGTTCTACTTTAATTACCACACACGGTACTGTCAACCCGATTTGTGGTCATGTTACTACTCACAGTGTAGTGACAAATTTTGTATACAAAACCCCAACATACCGACGATAATTGTAGAATACAAATACTCAATCACTGTTTAATATAATGTAAAACATTTGAGGTTTTGTAAAAACAGTTTGCAAAAAGGCTCACAAAAAGGAGATTACTCACATTGCTACTTTAGGGTTTTTCCTGTGATTTTAATGGTTATAATCTATTAATTAAACAATGCACACGCGTTAGTATAATAACCCAATATCTACATTAGTTATACCCTCCCTGAGACAGAACTCCAACGACTACGTCGGGCAGAGCCTCGACAGCCGTTACGGAATCCTAGATCAATCGGGCAGCATATCTAATACGTCTACGGGGGTTATGATACTGACAATGAGGGAGATCTTCGTTATTTAGGGGGGTATAATGCCCGGGCATTACTTCTAAACTATAGAAATTGAGAGAGTTTTGAGAATTTTGAACGGTTTCGACTGACTGCCGATCCCATTTATTTATAGGGTCTGATCCAGACTTCTTCGCGCCCCGCGTAAACCACACAAGGGGCCCTCACTCCCTGTGACATAGGGTACGTAGGGCCTAGCTTTGATTTGCCACAGACTAGCTTCGACACGGATTGGGACACGTGGCACGCTAGGGTTCTACCCGTGGTTTGAGCTGTCGTGGCCTGCGTAGGACGAAGAGATGGTCTTCGCGGCCTGCGAGCGCCCCTTAAAACTTGATTTTATTTAATTTTTATAAAAATAAAGGTATTTAGGGCCAATTTACGTATACGGGGTGTATTTTAGGACGTATAGGGACCTTGTAAATATATTAGGAGTGTCAGAAATGTTTTAGGAGGGTTGTTATATCCACTGCCTTTTCAACTTGCTTAAATCGAACCTCCTTCTTTTTTGCAGCCTTTTCATCCCATGCCAGTCATTACCTGCAAAGAATGCATAGTGTTCTCCTCCTTGTTCAGCAATGCAGTCACCTCTTGAGTTCT
This sequence comes from Helianthus tuberosus, assembly GCA_030545235.1. Taxonomy (NCBI): domain Eukaryota; kingdom Viridiplantae; phylum Streptophyta; class Magnoliopsida; order Asterales; family Asteraceae; genus Helianthus; species Helianthus tuberosus. The sequence continues at coordinate 74,643,478 of CM060367.1, read as the reverse complement.
TCTCCATTTTATCAGCAACCGTCGCTTGTTTATCATCTTCTTGACTCCGACTTCGTCTCACATCCACCACATTCTTCACTGTCTCTTTCTCAGATACGTTCTGCTGTGTTGTTTTAAACTTATAGTAATAAACAAGAACATCAAGATACATTGGATACATTAGCCTCATGAATTCACCATCTTGATAATCGAACCCCATGTCTTTTGCAACCACAGCCCATAAGTTTTTTGTAGTAATACATATGTGTCCTCCTTCTCTTTTCACCAACATGTATAATTCGAGTAGATTAACTTTCCGATTATCGGATGCATATGCCAGAATAGGCCTAGTTGATATTTCCAACTTCTTCGTTAAGAACCAGTCTACCATTTCATCGAATTTACTTTCCAGACTGTATTTGTATTTTCTAACATAATCAACATCGTCTAACATATCAAGCAATGCTTTACAATCCTGAAATTCATTAAACTTCATTGCTTAAAGGATCATGATGTTCCAATCGGGTTCATTGGAAGACAAGTTCAGATTTTTGAAATAATTGTTCAAAAAATTTGTTTTGTATTCATCATGTTCCAATTCCCTGTTGATTATTGAATGCTTTTCCTTCGTACCGATCTCATCCTCTTTCGTTAAACCGGAAATATGATTCCTTTTGTTTATGACTGGAACACTAAAAGTGGGAAAAATTCTGCATTTTTCTCCAATGATTTTAACCGTATATCCTTGAATTACTAACTGGTCCAGACTCAGTATATTCCGATCTAATTCAGGGGTGTAGAACACACTTTGAATTCGAAACTTATCATTCCCAGACATTACATCTACAGCCCCAATCCCTCTTATAAAAAAGAAATTGTTTTCACCCGTTTTAGTTTCTACTCCGAACATGTTTTTAATTCATTTAATGACATCTAAATTGCCCGCGTAATGGTATTTAAAATTGGTGCTTACATACCAGATTTTGGACCACAACCCTCCTTTTGTTCCGGTGACTATGAATTCCAGTCTATGATCTTCATCTGCTTCTTGTTGTTGTATGCGGGTGTTGATGGCTTGACGAATTAATTGAGTCGCTTCATCATTGTCCTTCGTCTTACATGAAATGATTTGATGACCGGGTTCATTGCAATAATATCTTTTGTGTAGTGAATTCGTCTTCCGTCATTCCTTCTTTTCATCAGAACAGTGCTTGCAGGGCATCACAGATGATGTCGGATAGAGAACATCATCATGTTCAACCGTGGCTCTGATACCACTTTGTTGAGAATCATTCTGGTTTGCAACGGAATTGAGAGGGGGAATTGGATTCATGTTTGTGTTTCACAAGAACAAGTATGTGCAGACTTGTTAGAGTAAATGGACAATTCAAATAGAATTCAGAATGTCTTGGTACCCGGCAAAGATTGCGGGCAAGTGTCTTATATACATCATGAACGACGGTTATGTGGTGGTTAATTTTAGCGGGAACAACCGTCATTTAAACGTTGTCTAACCAACCGACATAACTCTTCGCTAATATTGTCACATATACATATAATCCTAAGTTTAATTATCTTAACGATACATAACATATAACTATAATTAAGTTTACATACTAACAGGTTTATGAGAGGATATATCTAGTGCCTTATGATATGGATTCAAGTAATCGACTATAATTTCATCATGTATATTACCCATTGCCACAATTGCATCTCTCTCCAAAATCCCTAATTCTTCATTAGTCGCTTGATTCAAGTTCTTATCTTGCAAGTTTATCAGGAGCAGGAAACATTGGTGATATTTTACGCTTGACGCCATCAATTTTTATTATAAAACCTTGTAAAATCAAGTGGTTCCTACTTAACACATTCCTATTCAAATATTGGTGTAGAAAACACTAGGTACATAAAGAATTCCATCTTCTGTGTTAATTGTAACCATCCAGTCCTCTTATAAAAAGATAATCCCTTTCCCTTGTTTTGGTTTCTACCCCAATGAATTTCTAATACGCCAACCATTAACATTGTTAATTATCTGATTACTTACAATAATACTAAATCATACAAATAATAATAAAAGATTTAGTTTGCTTTCTAATATCCTCAACCCCTATAGCAATTTCCCATAAGCTTTCAACTAATCACACACAAATAAGCTTAAAAAAACAAACACATCTAGTTCTACACTCAACTAGAACTAGTAGTATACCTGTCCGGTGGACGAGTTTTTTAGCGTTGACATAAGAATTTTTCTTTGCATTCTAAACAAAAATATTATTTGTTTTTAAAAGAGCCAAAATGTGTGTTACCAATAATCGGTGGGAAAAGAATATTTTTTATCCATCCAGGACCCAGGTACTTTAATGTCATGATCGCATCACTAATACAATTGCATTTTAAACAAACCCATTTTGTTTAAGACCAAAGTACATCCCGTTAACATAAGTAGTCAATAAAGGACCGACTACATAAGCCAACAAAGCAATCATAGGAAGTAACTGTTAAGCAACCTAAGACCGCCCGTAGTGTGGCGTGTTTTTTAAAAATTTTTCAAAAAAAAACGCCCTATAACGCCCGGGTAACCACTACACCCGGCGTTACCGGGCGTTATTTTCGAAAAAAAATTGGTTCGGCGTTTTAATTAAAACGCTTAAAATGAGGGGGGGCCACCTTTTTTACCGTTGACAAACGGTCATATTATTTATTTATTAATTTTTTTTAATTTAAAATATTACCCCACTATATATATATCACCCCACATTCTCACATTTTTTATAAAAAAACCCACTTTATCTCCTACTTTCTCTCCCACTTTTCTTCTATTTTTTATAAAAAAAACACCCACTTTCTCCTACATTTTTATACAATCATGCATCCATTTCGACCCCCTTTTGGTGTCCCCGCAAGACCCACGAACCCGAACACAACTCAACCGCAAAACCCGTATAACCTTCAAGACATGGACCCGAGCTTTTTAACGTACGCGGCTTACTTGAGTGGCGCCACTCCGTTTGTGCCTCCCACTTTCGGCTATGATCAAGCCGGCGGGTCACAACCCGAATCCGAACCCGATGTCGAAGTCGTGCCGGAGACGCAACCCGAACCGGTGCAAGAAACATCGAAACGCGGCAAAAGGTCGCATAAGAAGAAGGAAAAAGACGCACCACGGCGTACAAAAAATATCATTAAATGGACGAAGGAAGAGGAATTCACGTTGACTCGGGCGTGGCTCGACATTTCGGAGGACGAAGATACCGGTAACCATTTTATATATATATTATTTTACTTATTTTGTTACTATATCTTTTAACATACAACTTATAATTTTTTTTTTAATTTGTAGCAAACTTACAAACGGGCCCGGTTTTTTGGGATATGGTTCGTGCACTCTTTTTTAGCACTCTTTAATCGCCCGAGCGGTGAAGGTGACGTCGGGGTTTTAACGAAGACTTTGGAGGAGTTCGAGAGGACAAAATGCCCTTTCACGTACTATAAGTGTTGGGAGCTACTACGAAAAAGTCCAAATTGGGCGGTAGTTAATCCAATGACGTCCAGTAGTAGACGTCGGGCTAAAAGGTCAAAAACATCATCCTCCGTTGACCCGTCAACTCCGACATAGGATGCCCGCAATGTTGATTTAAATGAGGCGGTGGACGTTGACGAGGGAATTTAAGAAGAGTTGGTCCGACCCACCGGTAGAAGAAAGGGAACCGGGAAAAAAACGATCGAGTCGTCTTCCGATCTCGAGTTAAAGGAAGATTTCAAGGAGATGAACCGTCGTCTCCAAGACATTCGCGACCTCGGCCACCAACGTTATGAGATTATGAAGGAACGAGTGGCCGAAACCAAAAAATTTAACGAGATGCAAGAGGCGAGGCAAATGGAAAAGGACATTGAGTTTTTGTCCAAACCTATCGACCACCTACAAGGCGATGCATTGATCCTTGCGCAAATGCGTCGCCAAAAAATTAGAGAAAAATATGGACTCTAGATCATCTTATTTTTTTTTTACTTTATTTTAATTTTTTCGGTTTTTTTTATGTTTTTTTTTATTTTATGTTTTTTTCAGTTTTTTTTATTTTTATTTCAAGTAATGTAATTTTTTTTAATTAATGAAGTTTTTTATGTTTTAAATTAAAATAAATAATTGTGAAATGATTGAATGGGGGTTATTGGCATAATGCCCCACTACGCCACTTTTGCTATAATGCCCCATCGCTGACTAGGACGCCACGTGTCGGATAATGCCCCATGGTAGGGGTATTATAACACATTATCACTACATATGGTCTAAGTATAACAACATATATACTCAGGTAATTAAGAAAACAAAAGCATCAGCAAGAACACATAGCAGAATAGAAAATTGCAATAAAAGAAAAATGTTAACTAAATAAACCGATTAATGTTTTGACCTTGGTAGTAGATGCAATACCCAACCATAAAGATAGCAACTGAGACCCCCCACCAAATGGATCTGTTTCACAAAGCCAAATAACCAAGATTTAAATAATGGTTTTAAGTAGGGATGAGCCCGATACCGAAAATCAACAAAAACGGGTACCGGTACCGGATATCATTTGTTCATCTCTAGTTTTAAGTCATATGAGAGATTCAACTTGTAGACCTTCCATTTAAACCCTGTATATATTTTGTAACCTTTTAACCTTTTTATCCAACCGTAATTTATACGTGGCTACTCATACCTTTTTTTTCTTTTTTAGCTATTAAAATGATTTTTAATACACCTTTGCGACGTTCTTATTTTTTCGATCTAAATTTAATTTGAAATCGAGTTGCACATGATAATGTACATGAACTACAAATTGCATATGATAATGTACATGTCATCAAAGTACAAATATACAAGTCATGTTTTCTTTTACGACATGTAATCTAATGTACATGAACTACAAATTGCATATGATAATGTACATGTCATCAAAGTACAAACATACAAGTCATGTTTTCTTTTACCACATGTAATCTAATTGCATGTGTTTCCTTTATTAAAGTTAAGAGGTAAAGCTTGCCTTCAGAGTTTGTGAAGCATTTTTCATCAACAAGAGCATTGCGTCCATTAATCGTGACTGGTAAGGCCTAAAACATCATAAGACACATGTTACAAGAATAACACCAAGTTTGGAGATGAATGAAAATATTCAATAGACAAATTCTTTTTTATCATTTTCTATCTACTGTAACATATAAACGAAAACTAGTGCACACCTCAACCGTTTTTTGAAGTGCATCGGGCACCTCAATTTCAACAAATCCTAAACAAAATCCCTGTAGCTGTGATGAGTTTCACCAAAGTTAAAATACGGTTCAAAAGATTAGAAAAAATAAAGTGGATATGTACCCTGTTGCTTCAAACTTGAATGCCATTCGGCTTAATAGGACCAAATATCTTGAATACTTCCTCTAACAAAGCAAGTGTAGCGTTCATTGGGAGACCCTTGATGTAAACAGAATAGCCATCAGCTGCCCAATACAAGCAATTCGCATTTAAAAAAAGAGCCCTACAAGTTTAGTAATAAGAACTATTCCTAAAGATAATATATTAAAGAAGTTCGCATCTTGAATCATAACAACAATTTATAAAACATAGTAGAGGCATGGTTCAGATAACTATAACCCTAGGTTTCAATCAAAATAGCACAAGTAACTAACATAACTTTAAAAGTTTAAACAAATGAATTAACATAGAAAAGGTTTGGCTGATTTCAAAGTGCTTCTCAAAATTTACTACTTAAAACAGGAAAGTGACTTTTTAGAGATCTTTTTTTCTTCATGGTTCATATGGCATATGAGAGCACACTGCAATTACAAATAATTATAGGGCATGTTTGGCTAAGCTTATTAGAGTTAAAAAGGACTTTTGGGAAAAGGACTTTTGGGAAAATGACTTTTTGAAAAGGAGTTTTAAAAAAAAGTGTTTGGATTAGCTTATTGGTGTAAAATGACTAAAATGGGTATTCTTTTAGATATAAGGGGGTAAAGAAGGGGTAATTTAGTAATTTCATTTTTGAAAAGTCACTTTTGGATCCAAAAGTCATGAAATCTTGGCTTTTCAAAATCTCATTTTCCTTCTTTGCAAAAAGCTATTTCCAAAAGTCCTTTTAGTCTATCCAAACACAAAAACAACTTATTGGCTTCTTGATAAGTCAATAAGCCAATAAGTTGTTTTGAGAAGCCCATCCAAACATGCCCATAGCATGAAAAAAGCTAAGATAAAGAGCTTACATTTTGACCGAATGCAGATTGACCAGAGAAAGGCTGTGAGTTTGACTATTGTTGTTGTCCAGATGCATTACTCCCTCTTGACAAATATATACTTTTTCACACGAACAACAAATCCAAACACCCTAAAATTTACTACAATTCCATAGATTGAAACCCTAACCCATTAAGAACAACAAATCCAAACACCCTACAATTTGCTACAATTCCATAGATTGAAACCCTAACACAGTAACGCGTAAATTACCTGAGAAAGCTTGTCACAATCTGATTTGAGAACATCAGAACATATCAATTGCGATGGCCGCTGGCGATGGAATATAATAAAAGCTCTCTGGTTACGGATTCACGTGATTTGAACAACCTACATAATGATAACCGCCCAAAAAAGAGGAGAGAGAATGCTCAACTCCAACAGTGGCGGATCCAGCCAGTTTTTTTACTGGGTTCCTTTTTTCAAATCATACAAGGTTTACACTAAAAAAAAAAACGTTCTTTTCCAAATCATACAAGGTTTACACTAAAAAAAAACGTTTTTTTTTCCAAATCGATTGGGTTCCTGGGACCCGGTAAACCCCTCTAAATCCGCCCCTGACCTCCAAGTACCGCATGTTTTACGGTTTTTTCTATGAGTTTAAACGGCAGGGATTAAATCTTTTAGAGATCTGAAGGTGGTAATTTCATTTGATAGCGGTTACAAACCACACTGTCTATATAATATATAATAAAACAAACGTACTTGAGGGGACGAATCCTGACGGTTACAATCACATTGAACTTGGACGTTGAGAGGGTTAAGTTGACGAAATCAGAGGAGAAATATGTGGTTTGGAGGTGTGAGCTTTAGTACGGCGAGCATTATCAGTTGGCTGGTTCCGAGGACTATTTGGAAAGGCTCTCGGTATCCACACATCCCCTCTTTTTATTTGCACATCCCTAACCCTACAGGAAGTGTATTGGGCTATACGGTTCCTCTGGGTCAAAGCGTATTGATCTATACGCTTCCGATACGTGTACTTGAAGTACAACTTTTCAGACACTTTTCATGTAATGATTATGGGACTAGAGGAACCGTATAGCCCTATACGCTTCCTATAGATTTTTTTTTTCAAAAGCAGCATATGGCTCTTATCATCTTTTTTTTTTTATTTTGAACGAAAAGGAACGAGTGTCAACCACCGTGACACCGGGCGCTGTGGCCAAGGTCGACTACTCAACCGCCACCAGCCTCTTGGCTCTCCCAAATACGCGGAAACCCGACCTCTACCCGCCCGAAGGAATGGCAGTGGAATAATCGGTAAAACCTCGCTTCCCATCCAAGACGAACCATATTGCCATATACGCTTCCTATACTTTACTTACTTTACTCACATGGGAAACGTATTGCCCTATATAGCCCTATACGCTTCCTATAGTTTTTTTTTTTTTTTTCAAAAGCAGCATATGGCTCTTATCATCTTTTTTTTTGTTGAACGGAAAGGAACGAGTGTCAACCACCGTGACACCGGGCGCTGTGGCCAAGGCCGACTACTCAACCGCCACCAGCCTCTTGGCTCTCTCAATTAATTTTATTTTATATAAAAAAAATTTGTAATTAATTTTATAATTATATAAAAAAATTTATAATTAATTTGGAAAAAAAAAACACAAAGTTACGACCTAAAAACACAAATCTGTGTGATCCGTGTGAAATCCTTTTACCCAATGAAAACAAAGCATCAGGATTGTTGACTCTTGCAAACCCGATGGGAAGCGTATAGGCCAATACGCCTCCTGTTGAACTCAGTTTTCAAAAGTTGTTAGTACTTTTCAGGTCTGACTATCTGCACTTTCTGCATGGCAGAGGGCAGGAGGTTTCAGCAAGCGAATAGGAAGCGTATTGGCCTATACGGTTCCTATTGGTTTAGCATTTATTGCTTTTAAACCTATAGGAAACGTATTGTGCTATACACTTCATATTGAGGGATGTACACTGATTTTTGGGGGTGTCTAGATACCATGACCCTTTGGAAAAGCTATCATCATGAGATTTCAATATCAATAAATGAATACACTCAATAAACATATTAAATCAGCTAATTACAACCCTGACGAATTGCTATCAAATTAAATCAACAAATATAATAAATACGTGGCAACAAATAACGTTAGCTACGCCTACGTTATCTCTAACACCATGCGTAGTGGTTTTATCAATAATGCCCCCATTATGGGGCGTTTTCTGCTATGTGGCAGTTCAGTCAGCATGGGAGTATTATTAGGGGTTATTGCAAAAGTGCCGAAGTAGGAATAATGCCCAACAACGCCCATGAAATCATTACACAATTATTTTTTTTTAAATTTAAAACATAAAATTCTTCATTAATTTAAAAAAAAATTACACTACTTGAAATAAAAAAAAACCGAAAAAAAAAAGTTAAAAAAGAGGATGATGATCTAGAGTCCATATTTTTCCCGAATTTTTTGGCGATGCATTTGCGCAAGGATCAACGCGTCGCCTTGGAGGTGGTCGATCGGTTTGGACAAAAACTCAATGTCCTTTTCCATTTGCCTCGCCTCTTGCATCTCGTTAAACTTTTTGGTTTCGACGACTCGTTCTTTTATAATCTCACAACGTTGGTGGCCGAGGTCGCGAATGTCTTGTTCATCTCCTCGAAATCTTCCTTCAACTCGAGATCGGAAGACGACTCCATCGTTTTTTTCCCGGTTCGCTTATCCTTTCTTCTACCGGGCGGCCGGGCCAACTCTTCTTCAAGTTGCTCGTCAACGTCCACTACCTCATTTAGATCGACATTGCGGGCATCCGATGTCGGTGTTTCAGGGTCAACGGAGGATGATTTTTTGACCGTTTAGCTCGACGTCTACTACTAGACGTCATGGTCACTACGCCCGCCCACTTTGGACTTTTTCGTAGTAGATCCCAACACTTATAGTACGGGAAAGGGCATTTCGTTCTCTCGTACTCTTCCAAAGACTTTGTTAAAACCCCGACGTCACCTTCTCCGCTCGGGCGATTATCGTAGTTACGTTGGTACACTTCTTGGAATGAGTGACACTTGTTGTTGATGTCGGTCCATTTGCTAGAAATGGAATCTTTGTCCCGATGCTCGCCTTTACCCCATGTGCTATAAAAGAGTGCACGAACTCTATCCCAAAAAACGGGGCCCGTTTGAAAGTTTGCTACAAATTAAAAAAATAAAAGTAAAATATAAGTTGTATGTTAAAAATAAAAGTAAAAATATAACTAAAAAATAAGTAAAAAAAAATATAAAAGTTACCAATTTCGGGGTCCTCTGAAACCTCGAGCCATGACCGAGCCAACGTGTATTCCCCCTCCTTCGTCCAATTAAGGTAAGAATGCTTACGTCGAGGTTCGTTCGCTTCCTTCTTCTTATGCGACATTCTGCCGCGTTTCGATTTCTCTGGCTCCGGTTCGGGTTGCGTCTTCGGCACGACATCGACATCGGGTTCGGCTTGTTGTTGTGAAGGTTGCGACCCGCCGGCTTGACCAAAGCCGAAAGTGGGTTGCACGAATGGAGTAGCGCCACTCAAGTAAGACATAAAGTTCAAGTTGCAAATTAAATTATATAATAATATTTTATACAACATACATTTATACTAAGGGTCTGTTTGGTATGGGGTAATGGAATGGACGCGGAAAATGAATGGAAGAGGTAATGGAATGGATGAGGTAATGAAATGGATCATTACCCTTCCATGTCTTGTTTGGTTGGCATGTGAGAATGGAATGAAGCATTACTTTTTGTTGTTTGGTATGCGAAAAAAGACGAAGAAATAAAATCGGATGGCGGTGGTCAACGATGGGCGGTGATGGTGGGTGGTGATAGGTGGCAGTTGTAGCAGCAGCGACAGTGGTGATAGTGGGTGCCCGCGGTGGTGGGTGGTGGCGGTTGATAGCGGTGCTGGAGGTTGGTGGCGACGACGGCGATGATCGAAGGTGGCAGCGGAGATGATCAAAGGTGGGTGGTGGCGGTGATCGGAGGTGGCAGCGGCGACGGTGGGTGGCGGCGATGGCGGTGGCAGGGACGGAGGTGGTAGCGGCGGCGGCGGCGGGAGGCGGCGGTGGGTTGCGACGGAAGTGGGTGATGGCGGCGGATGACAGTGGTGGTGGTGGGTGGTGGCAACGGTGGTAGGTTGTGGTGTGTTTAATGAAGGATGAAAAGAGAATGAAATGGAAAAAAACAAAAACAGGGGGGGGGGGTGAATGAAATGATTTTGAGGGAATGGAAATTTGGAATGGTCGATTCCATTAAATTGACCAAACAAACACTCTTTTCTTCATTCCTTCACAATGGTCCATTCCATTCCACCTCTCATTCCTGTATAACAAACGCTACCTAAGTGTTTCAAGGAGAGACATACTCCTCTCTATCTAATCTAAGAGGTATAGAGTTTAAATCATACAAGGTGTATGCATTAAATTATTTTAAAAATATGTTAGTTTACTTTTTAATATATTTCTTATGACCATTGTGTACTTCACCGGATCATTATACCTTTGCAATTTTTATTTGTATTACTAAAAGGCTTATTGGCAAACCTTTAGATTGAATCAAGTTATATTTGTAAATTTGTAGCTATACACAAATTCATTCTCATGTCTATACATATTTTGAATATTTTAACGTCAGCTTAATCCTCGTAGACTATCAAAACTAATAATTACTAGTCTAGCATGCTTTAGACTACGATGCATCATTCTGATTCTTCACAACTTTAAGAGATGGCGCACTTTCTCTTACAATGGATCTCGAGAACACCGACTCCAAAAAACCCGAGAACCCAGAGAAAGTTGTGAACCCTAGTATCTTTGAAATCATAGAAACTCGAGAACCCTTATAAATCTTTCCAGATAATTGTTCAACAAACAATCTATACAATTTTGGGATTGTTATCTTTCGTAAAGAAAAAAATTCTACATAATCTTTTTTAAATTATTGAAAAGATTGTGTATATCTTTTCACACTTTCACAAAAATCACCTAAGCAGATTGTGACTATTCCTATAATCTGCAACGACGTCAACCAAGAAACCGAAGAACACGAATATGAATTAGTAGAGCTCTTCGATTTTTCCAGCAAAACACTTCAAGAAACTTACAAAAACACAATACCAATACTCGAAAACTACCTAGAACTAACTAAAAGAGAGATCTGAGAGTTTGAGTACTCCAAAGATAGCCTTGTAATTAATTCCAAAAAGAATTTTGAATCCTTGATATCTACCAAGCCTCCAAAGAGCTATATTGCTTTTAGGGCTGTAAACGAACCAAACGTTCGGCGAAAAGTTCGTGAACCGTTTGGCGGGAAGTTCTTTTGTGTTCGTTCGTTTATTAAACAAACGAACACGAACAAGAAATTTCGTTCGTTTAGTTAAATGAACAAACATGAACAGAGGCCGCGTTCGTTCGTTTATGTTCGTGAACGTTCGATAACGTGTTCGCTTGTGTTTGATAGTTCATTAATATTTTTAGCTTCTATATTTATTTAAATATATCAAAATTCTGACAAATTAAATATTTAATAAGTGTCAGTGTATTATATATTCTGTTCATGAATGATTGTTTGTGTTAGTTTATTTCCATTTGTGTTCATGAACATTAGTTTGTGCTCATTTGTGTTCGCCAACGTTCATTGCCTAAAATTAACAAAGAAACACAAACGAACACGAACATGTTCATTTTCTTAACAAACGAACACAAACATAAAATCCCGTTCGATAAGTGTTCGTGAACGGTTCGCGAACACATATATTTTTTAACAAACGAACACGAACAAGGTCTCGTTCGGTTTTTTTACAGCCCTAATTGCTTTGGTACAATTGTAAGTCCCAAAATGGATCTTTCAATGATATCAACGAACACCAAGTTTGTGTGAAATCTAAACTTGATGTGATTCAATAACACACCCATGAAGAACAGAAGAATCACTTTAACACGATTCTATTAATTGACAACAAAATCGCCAGGTACTAGGCTATGAATGAACCGAACCCATCATCCTGTTTATATCTTACATGGATTTTGAGATAACCTAGGCCCACCATAAGCTTACGGTTCGGCCCAAATACCCCTAACTAGCCCAAACACCACTAAAACCTCTATAGTTACTATTCGTTTACAACCGGAATCAAGACATGATAATATTTAGAGTTAACTGCCATTTTCGTCCCTGTGGTTTGGTCACTTTGGCAATTTCAGTCCATTTTTCAAAAATGCGCCATTTTCGTCCCCCACGTTCTGGAAAGGTGCCATTTCAGTCCAAAAATCATAACCCAGTTAAGTCGGTTAGTAAATAAGGACTGATTGTGTAATTTTGTAACATAAAGGACTGATTGTGTAAATTTGTAACACCACCACCACTAGCCCTGCCACCACCACCACTCCGCTGCCACCACCACCACCACCACCGCCACCACCACCACTCCGCTGCCACCACCACCACCACCGCCACCACAGCCACCACCGCCACCACAGCCACCACCGCCACCACAGCCACTGCCACCACCACCACCACCACTCCGGAGGTGAACAATGGTGGTGAACGATGACCGGAGTGAGGTTCAGGTTAAGTTCAGGTGGTTATCGGGCACGGTGGTCTCGAGAACTCCGAACTCGGATTGTATTCACTGTGGCAGTTAACTCTAATGTGAAACCATGTGAAACCACAAACTTATTTTGCGAAACCCCCAAAGAACTGTTCTTGGGAGTATCTAAATCTTTGTATATCATTGGTTCAAAGTATGGAAGTGCAAGCTCTTTCAAATTTAAATCTTCTACAACTTCATAAGTATTAGACCTGCTTGTTAAGTCATATACTTTGTTTAAAACGAACATAGGGAGCTGATTTTCAAGCATGATGAGATCACGTTGGAGAACGGGTAACATCCACCTCTGTATTTGCATTGACTTCTTACTGAAATCGATCTCCCTGGTCTCTCTAAGAAGCTGTATAATGAAGCAGCTATCGACAAGCATCATGTATATGACCTGGTCGCTGTTCATCTTCAAATCTTCAGAGTAGAAACTACGAGCTTGCTGTTCCATTTGTTTCAGTTCCTCATGTACTGCATTTAGATTAGGACGATTGGGCTTGCTTGGATTAAAGAGGTCATGAAAGAAGTTCCATTTTGTGATCTCCATGGCTTGCAAATGAGCTGCTCCGTGATGGTAAGGAACGATTGAAACAATATTGGGTTCATAAGCTTTGGGTTTGACTGATCGTAAATGGGCTGGAACTCTTTAGATGGAAGCACCGTTGCTGATCTGTGTTCGAAGCTGAGCATTGAGCTTTTCGTGTAGCACAACTGCAACTCTGTCATCACCACCGTTCACCTCTGTCATCACCTCCGTTCAGTAAAATCGACAACCTGCAACTCATCTTCATCAATCATCATCACAGTCGGAGAGAGAGAGAGAGAGATAACGAGAGAGAGAGAGAGAGAGAAGGAGGCGGGAGAGAGAACCGGCGACGGTGGTGGTGGCGGTGGTGGTGGCAGTGGCTGTGGTGGCGGTGGTGGTGGTGGTGGCAGGGCTAGTGGTGGTGGTGTTAACTGCCATTTCAGTCCATTTTTCAAATTTACACAATCAGTCCTTTATGTTACAAATTTACACAATCAGTCCTTATTTACAAACTGACTTAACTGGGTTATGATTTTTGGACTGAAATGGCACCTTTCCAGAACGTGGGGGACGAAAATGGCGCATTTTTGAAAAATGGACTGAAATGGCCAAAGTGACCAAACCACAGGGACGAAAATGGCAGTTAACTCTAATATTTATACTTAATCCTATAAAATATGCTTGTACAAATGTGGTTAGACATTTGATTACTGATATAGTTGTCATAGGCTAATAAAAGAAAGTATTTTCCTTAAATACCAATAATACTACGGGTAAGTAAGGTCGTATCCACATAGAATTTGTGGTGAGTGTTTAGTACTAATTAGTTAACTACTATTATAGAAATTCGGGGTTTGTTTGATTGAATGAGAAAACATGAAAATATTTTGAGAAAAAGTTATCAGATTGAAGATTGAGATGACCCCTTCGGTAATCTGCCTTAAATGAGATGACTCATTAATTTCGGACATATGGATATGATCGATGTTGATTCACCTTTATGGTTTATTTAAATCTGGATTGCTACATTACAAGAAAAATGAATAAAAGATTTGAGTCTGTAGTACTTGAAATAAAAGATAAACACAACTTCAAAAAGTTTATTAATGGAAATCCAAAATCAAGGTTGACATTCAAGCATGGTTAGTGGTTATGAAACCACTACAAACTAGAAACGAAATTTTTATTAGGTTGCAAGAACTCCTCTAAAAGTTCTTGAGACCTGCACACACCGGATCCAAACAAACATACGTAACCATGCATGCACACAAATTGAAGATTGAAAATGCAGTTATAAATAAGAATATTTTTAAGCGATGGGAACCAGCTGAATCTTGATCTCTGAAATGGTGGCATCATCTGTCCCTGCCCTCGGTACCAAAGTAACCAAAACATACTCATCACCTTCAGCTTCAATGTCCTCCAAAAGCTCGGTGATCCCAAACGCCGCTCCACTCCTCATGACCATCTTCTCTCCTCGGAGGCCATGTGGCACCTGAGCGAAAGTACCCGCAAACTCGCTTGAAGAGGCGGTGGTCTCGATCCCATCATCTACGTCATCCACCAACACATCAAACTTGAAAAATTGCTCACTGTTGTAGTTGATTCCGTTCAAAAACAGCATTTCAGTAGCTTTCTTCTTGTCACTCTCACTCCTATTTGTAGCTGGCCTCTTCACCAGAATCTTCACTATCTTGTCTAACTTCACAGGAAACTTAATCTCCTCCGCCTTCTTCACAACTCCCACCGACTTAGCCGCAACTTTCGACGCCTTAACTCGAGCAACCGGGCGACTCTTGATCCATGGGATTCTTGAATCTTCATAATCATATCCCATCTTGTTGATGTCTACACAGTCTTTGTTGTAAACACGTACAAGATTTTTGTTTTCATCGTAAAACACATACGATGCATTATTCCAGTCGTCGTTATCTGGATCTTTGTTTGTAGAAGGGCTCAAATCCTTCCAGACTTTCCACATGCGGTCGACATTAGCATGGTGGAGGTAAAATGCTGGGTCATACCCTGCCGAGTAAAAGTTACCCAAGTCCTCATTATTGGTCATCCTAGGGTTACCCACCCATATGTGAACCGCTGTGTGAGCACCACGCTCTATAGTGCCAGCCGTACTTGCGGTCACCGGGTCAGGATTAGTACCAAAGAAGGCATCCCTAGTTGTGGCACTGGAGACCATTTGAGTGTACATTGTAGACAGATTAGAGCTTATCTGGTCTACACAATAAGCGCCACTTTCCGTACCTCTATAATTAAGATCAAGGATAGAGGGAGGTAAGTGTGCGACATTCCGATAAGGGTCAAATAATGAGTTGAATTTGGGATCGGTTCTATCAGTCTTGCTGCTCGGGTCAGTGACCGGGGTCTCTAACATGGCAGGAAGCAACATTCCCATGGGACTGTCCCAATTCCAGTACGGTAAAGCGAAAGTCTGATCACTAATTAAGCTACCCAAGATCCGCTCGTAAAAATAGAGGTACCAACGGTGGAAAGGATAGAAGAGTGAGGAGTTGTGAACCTGGAGTTTTAACTCCTTATGGCCATTCATTTCTTGACTATAAGCTCCATTGCAATAAGCGCAGTGGATCTTACCTTGTTGTTTCCAACTGCGTGGATCGTCGTCAGGGAGAGCCTTCATGGCCGCAATTGCTGCTCGATACTTGTCGATGTAGTCGGAAGTGAGTCGGTGTGCGGCAGGTCGAACACGAAGCTGGGTGAAATCAGGCAAGGAGTAAGGAGCTGGGGTAGTCTGTGAGGATGGAGGGCAACAAGCTACGCCTCTTACCGCGTTTTCGGGGTCAGTTACGCCAACAGTTGCAGCAACGCAGTCTGAAATATTGTCCGGAGCAGTGATGGGGTATGCTAAGGCCGACCCGATGCTGGTGAAGTTGGCCGCACCGTATAGACCGCCTAGCCCCAGGAGCATGTTTCTCCGGTCTACATTATTATTCTGCATGGGGTTAATAGGGTTGTTTTCAGAGTTTGTGAGACGCTCATCTGAAGAACCGTTGCATGAGACTTTGAAACGATGGGTGGATGTTTTGGAAAATAAGGCTGACCGAGAGGATAGTGAAGTTATGGTGGTGGGAACAGTGGACAAGCTAAGAGAAGCCATTGTTTTTGCTTGTTGTTGGTGCTCTAAGTTGTCACCAGAGACCCAGTTATATAGAGATAATGTTGTAGAGATATGTACGCTAAATCGAAAGATTACTAAAGGTAACTGGCTAGTCTATTTGGCAAAAGACATATGCTTTTTAAAATAAAGGTTCTAGTTTAAAACCAACCATTTAATGTAATTTATAATAACTATTCTGGTGTAATTAAAATAAAGGTTCTAGTTTAAAACCAACCATTTAATGTAATTTATAATAACTATTTTGGTGTAAATAATAGAAGTAGAAGTAACTACTGAGGGGAACGCCGTAACCAAGTCTAACCAACCCAGCACGGACCCGATTAAGAAAACGTAATCTGGACATATCTTTGTTAGGGCCGTCGTTTAGGCAGTGTGACATTGGGTCACTCGAAAAGATACTCACTGTTCAAAAAAAAAACTTTTGTGTTTTGAAAAAAGTATAACTATTGCGGTTTGAAAAAAAAGTATAAACCAACAAATAATAAATATATATTTTTATCCATGGATTTTAATTTTCATTTATTTTGTCATGCGTAACTTTTTTAAAGGTTGTGCTTGACCCCTTAGGCTAGTCGGTATGGGCTCCAGCCCCGGTCCGTCGTGGGTCGGCGACGGCGTGCACACCGTGCCGCCCCCTCCGTCTTCGCCCCGTCGCCGTCCAGTCAGCGTCGTCTTCGTCGGTATTCCGACGTTCAGGACGGAGCAACACAATGGGTCCCCCTCCGTCGCCGGTGTGCACACCGTGCCGCCCCCTCCGTCTTCGGTCCGTCGCCGGCTTGAGCTCCGTCACCATACCGAGCAGCCTTATGTTTTATAATAATTCAATGGATATGATTTCTTTCGAGTATGTCCTAGCTAGTTAGCATTGCTCTACACATACAGTGATTTTTTTAGAGGACTTTAACACGTACATGTTCCAGCCTTTCAGAAGTCACATTGTGGGGACTTTAACCCGTACAAGTTCCAGCCTTTCAGAAGTCACATTGTGGGGACTTTAACCCGTACAAGTTCCAGCCTCTCAGAAGTCACATTGTGGAAAACTGATAACGTGTATTGCGTTGCATTTGTAAATTAATAAAATAATTAGAATTGTTTTTGCAGATTTTTTGCAAACTTTTAGCCAATTTTTTGTAGATTTTATGTAGATTTTTGGAGTACGAAGACTTGCTGGCGGGTCTGATCCTCTTGGTAAAAATGGGGGTGAAAAGACTAGTAGCTCATGTAGCAAAAGAACATGAAAGAAATTATGAGCAAGTTCGAATCCTAAGAAGTGCATCACATTAAAAGAAGCAGTAACACGCCAGACGACGCGCTCAGTAAACTTGCTTTAACATGTTTTGCGCATTTGGCCAAAGAAGTACGAGTAGAAATACTTATCGCGCCATCTATCTCTCGAAAGGAAGTTCTCATGGTCCATGAAGTAGAAACGTCTTGGATGGCCCCCTTGTCATTGGCAAATGACATTACATGAAGAAAAAGACAATGCTTCTGTCAACTGGCAAATGACATTGCCTGAAGAAAAACAAAAAGCTAGAAAGCTACAATGCAAGGCACTAGAATATGAATTGCACGATGGGGTTTTGTTCAAGAATTCTTTCATGTGTCCGTTACTAAGTTGCCTTAGTCCTCAAGAGGCATTGTATGTTTTTAAAGAAGTTCATGAGGGGATATGCGGAATGCATCTAGGACCAGGCATGTTAGTTGCCAAAATCATGAATACGGGATATTACTGACCAAGAATGCACTTAACGACGACAGAGGAAATTCGAAAGTGTGACTCGTGTAAAAAAATGCTAATCTAACCTTACGCCCAAAGAATGGGTTCATCCTGGTTACTTCTGCTTGGCCTTTTTAGAAATGGGCATAGGATATAGTCGGACCTTTCCCCGAGGAGGTGGGAGGACTCAAGTATCTAATTATGGCAGTCGACTATATCACGAAATGAGTAGAAGCTAAATCGCCCGCGACTATCTCTGCCCTACTCGTTAAGAAATTTGTCTCGGAATTCAAATCTGTCAGTTTGGTCTGCCAATGTACCTGATCAGTGATAATGGCACACGGCCAAAAACTCAAAAATTGATATAAAGAGTTGCAAATCCAGCCAATTTTCACCTCTGTTACGCACCCACAGGCCAATGGTCAAGTGGAAAAAATAAATGGCAACATTGTCAAGGTCATAAAAATCAGGCTAGGTAGGAGGGGTAAAGGCTGGGTTAAGCAACTGTTAAACGTACTTTAGGTACGCCGAACATCAAATAAAATAAGTAATGGTGAAACACCATTCAGTCTCATATATGACACTGAAGCTGTAATTCCACAAGAAATAGGAATGCCAACAAGCCGTGTGTTGCATGTCCACAAGTCTGAGAATGACAGAGAAAGGAGATATGATCTTGATCTACTCGAGGAAAGGCGTGACATATCATCCATATTTGAGGCTTAATACAAAAAACAGTTGGAGCGCTATTACAATGAAAGAGTCAAAACCACGCATTTCCGAGTAGGAGACTATGTGTTCAGAGATAACACCGCAAGCAAAGCTGACACACAGGGGAAACTTGCACCCAGTTGGGAAGGTCTGTACGTGATCAAAGAAGACCTTGTCAAAGGGGCATACAAGTTGGATACTCCAAATGGCAAGATGGTGCCCCGAGCCTGCCATGTCTCACATTTACGCAACTGATACGTGCAGGGCGACAACAAAAAGCTGTCGAATAATTAAGTTATCACCTAATTTATCGAAAAGAAGGCTCTACAAGCCAAATGTCATGTTCTCTGCGAAAAAGTAATGAAATTATGTTTCTTTGTGATTTACTTATTTTCACCTAGAAAGAACAACTATTACAAATACGCTAAACAATATAAACACTATCAATACGTATGAAGCGAGTAAAATCGATATGCAACGCGGATACTTGACACATAACGATAATTCCATGCAACTATTTAAGAACACACAAAAAAAAACACACGCGCACCACATGTTCATAAACCCTAAATACGACTGATCAAGTAAAGAAAGTAATGAAAGACACAAAACATCAACAAACATGATGACATAGTTCTTGCAGCAAACGCATCTTAAAAAGATCTAATTCACGTTGGTTTCGTCCTCTGATGGACTCATCAGGAGGGCGACATCACCCCTCGACCAATGGTGCATCCATCATTAAAAAATGATAAGGCACGTTCACTTTTCTTAAAAAGAAACGGATGTGGATAAGAGAAAGGACGACATAAACTCGTACCTGCATACATGAAAGAAAAAAAGCAATACATCATAGGAAAAGTTTTGTGCACAAGGTACTCAGTCACGTAACCAAGTCAAGGAAAATAATTGTCTAGGGAGTAGGTACATGTACCCAGCAAATGGCCCAAGGCCCTAATGATCCCTAAAAATAGTAAATAAGTGTATTGTTTTCTTTCCCCGTGAGGACAATCCCCTTAGCAAGGGAGAAATTGGACAAAAAACTATAGAGTTAAAAGGCCAAGGAAGCTGTAGGTCCCTATCCCGTATGGATCGTAACAAAACTGACAATCTACCAAGGGTGCGGAATCCCCTTGATAAACCTATCAAACAGAAACAAGAACACAAGACGGTTTACCAACTGATCTTCTATGATTATCCAACGTAAACGTTTACAATCACTAAAGATCTCCACGAACTCACAGCCAATGATCTGTGTATCCGAACTCTCTCTCAATTGCCTGAAAGTCTCCAAAAGTATAACCCTAAAACTCTAGGTAAAGGTTGTTTATATAGCACAACCTATACAATTCGAATTGGGCTCATCCCATACGAATTCTGTTTACAATTCGGGCTAAACTAGATAGACTAAAACTTGATACAAACTTGGACTAGATTGGGCTTCAACAAACTCGAATTCCATTCAGTCTTCATAAGTCTTCGCGGCCCAAACTCGTTTAATATCCAAAGACCAATCCAACGCTGTTGTCACATAAAATGCACCAACAAACTCCCCCTTGAAAATAGCTTGCAAAGGAAACTTTAGTCTTCAGAATCTCACAGTCTTTGGTCTTTGGATAGCGTCAGCTTCAACATGAATTCTGTCAGCAACAGACTCCCCCTAAGCTGATGTATCCAATCACCAAATCTTCCAAGTTTTGATTCAGCATTCCAAGTAAGTCTTCACAGCATCTATGCTGCATTGTAGAAGGAGGATTCTACCAAGCAGCAACAAACTCCTCATCTCTTCACAGCAACTCTTTAGCAACACACTACTTCAATCTGAATATTATAAAACAAACATCTCGAGAAACCATAAGAATTTTTCAACAAACGTTAAACAAATTATTATTATTCAAGAGATAGTTAAACTGTATCACAGATTAAACACTTTTCTATTCAGCACCAACACGCAACAATTTTTAATCAAACCCTTATAACCTGCATGATTTAAAATTTTGAACCCACTTTCTATCACCGTCTCCCCCTATCAGTAATAATTCCTCCAAGAATAACAGTTTTCCGTACGTGAAGAATTTTAAACAGAAAAAGACACTATTTTTGGATTTTTATATTTTTCTGAAAGCAAGTAAATAACAAAAGCAATAAACACTCTATTTTTGTGAGAATCACCGGTAAGAAGATCATATCAGCACAATCAAACTGTTTTCACACTATTAGATAATTCTTAATTTAATTTTCGTGAAAAGCAGTCCAAGACGATTACCAGTATGTTTGTCCACCTAAACAAATGCATGAACATTTCAAGTACCATTACCGTATGATACATTAAGATAATATTACATCTGAAATATTAGTGTGTCCCACTTCAGGATATACCCCCGCGATCAAAGTATGCACAAAGATTCATCGTGGTAGGTGAGTATACTGAATTCATCCGTTTTATTTTTCAACGTTTAGATACTTGGTGAACAAGTCAGTACTTCCGTACAGCTGAGAGACCAAAATATCTAACGAGGGCTAAGACAAATACCATTTTTGGTACGATTTGTGCTTTTTGCACTTTTTGAATGACTCTCTTTGAGAGCTTCTTCATTTAAGGGTTTTGGCATTTTTAGCTCTTTTAAGATATCCTGGGTGTGTCTAGGTCAGCATATATCTGGATGCAGCAGAAGGACACCCCTGATATCCCCAGATGAAATAACAGTATAAAGACCCAAAACTTCAGATTTTGGCAATCTATCAACGCAAGATTTAAGGTCATTAAACCATACACCACTGATGTGTTCCCCACTCATACTCAGTGCGTTTATGTTTATATCACATAGGTAAGTTGATTATTTCATGCTTTTGCCTACTGGTACATCATATGATGAAACTGCTATCACACTTAAGCATTTTAATTCAGTTTGAGTGTGACAGTCTAACTTGCTGATGTACTATCATTTCTTCTCTTTTTCACACAGTAAAAACTCATTTTTGATTTTCTAATTTTTATGTTTTTGATTTTTCAATGTTTTTGTATTTTTTATTTTTAAGAAAGCAGTAAACTATTTACAAAATTCTTATGAAAAACCAGTTATTCAGGATTCCTCATCCCGTTGAGTTCGACTAAGTGTTCAAAGCGAGCTCGATCAAAAGCTTTTGTGTAAAGATCAGCAAGGTTATCTAGTGTGTCGACTCGGTGTAATTCAATGAGCCTCTTTTCAGCACAATCCCGTATAAAGTGATGACGTATGTCAATATGTTTAGTTCTACTGTGCTTTACGGGATTGTTTGTGATTGATATAGTGGCATTATTATCTATCATAATAGGAGTACGAGTGAAATCCAAACCGTAATCGCGCATCTGCTGTTCAATCCATAGAACCTGAGAGCAACAGCTACCCGCAGCAATATATTCAGCTTCACACATAGATGTAGACACACAGGATTGCTTCTTGCATTGCCAAGACACGATCCTGCCTCCTAAGAACTGACAACCACCTGTTGTTGCCTTTCTGTTTGATTTGCATCCTCCAAAGTCTGAATTAGTGTAAGCAACGAACCTCAAATCACTATCAGCTGGATACCACAACCCAAGTTTAGGTTTCCCCTTCAAGTAACGAAGAATACGCTTCACTGCTTTCATGTGTGACTCTTTCGGATTCGCCTGATATCTGGCACACAAGCATACGGCAAACATGATGTCAGGTCTTGAAGCAGTCGAGTACATTAGAGAACCAATCATCGCCCTCTATTGAGTAGGATCAACATCTTCAGTGCTTTCATGATCTGGGCCGAGATTGTGATTTTCGCAAATAGGTGTGTTGAAAGTAGAGCAATCATTCATTTTGAACTGATCCAAAATGTCATACACATACTTCGTTTGATGAATAAACATCCCATCCTCCTTCTGCTCAACTTGTAATCCCAGAAAGTAAGACAGCTCACCCATAGCGCTCATTTCAAACTTGCTCTTCATCACCTGTTCAAACTCCTTACACATGTTCTCATCTGATGACCCAAAGATAATGTCATCCACATATACCTGTACCAGCAGAAAATCTTCCTTCTTCCTCTTTATGAACAGTGTACTGTCAATCTGACCTCTTTCAAAACCATTCTGGAGCAGATGTGTAGACAGTGTCTCGTACCATGCCCTGGGAGCTTGATGTAACCCATACAAAGCCTTATCAAGTTTGTGCACTCGATCTGGATAGTCTGGATCAACGAACCCATCTGGTTGTGAGACATACACCACTTCTTGGACTTTCCTGTAAAGAAATGCACTCTTCACGTCTAGTTGAAAAACTTTAAAGCCCTTGAATGAAGCAAAAGCCAGAAACAAACGAATTGCCTCCAACCTAGCCACTGGTGCAAACACCTCATTGTAATCTATTCCTTCTTGCTGATTGAAACCTTTTACCACTAACCGAGCCTTGTTGCGCGTGACAATACCTCTTTCATCCTTCTTGCACTTAAATACCCATTTAGTGCCAATCCCTCTTTCACCTTTAGGAAGGTCAACTAACTCCCAAACCTTCAACTTCGCGAACTGCGCCAATTCCTCTTGCATTGCTTCAACCCATGAATTATCTTTAAGAGCCATATGATTATTCTTCGGCTCCTCTTGGGAAATAAAGCAACTATACAAGCATTCATTCACTATCCCAGTCTTCTCAATCGAAACAAATAAACCCGAATTAGCAGCTATGCTTCTTCTCGTCTGAACACCTGTAGTAGGATCTCCCAGTATCATATCAACCAGATGATCTTTATTTGCTCGTGTAGTAGCAACTGCCTCAACTTCAAGATTATCACCCAGGTTTGATCCAACCTCCCCCTGTATATGCTGGTTCGCAAACGGATTAATGAACTCCTCCCCCTGAATAGGTTCAGAGTCACTATCACTTGAATCAGGATCAGTAGCACCTTGGGAAGTCTCCGCAGCATCTGACATATCAACATTCGATCTAGGCATGAACTCGCCTTCATCATCTTCACATACCACTGTTTGAATCAGCTGAGAATCATCTGCATCAGAAACCTCAGGAATATTAAATGATTTAAACACACTTTCATAATCATATAATATAGCAGGACCACTCGTTGATTGTTGAGGTTTGTAGGAAGTAATTTCCACATTAAAAACAACCTCAATTTTACCAGTTTTGAGATTAAAAACGCTTTTATTCGGTGTGCCAGGCACGTAACCTAGAAAGTAGCCTTCGTCAGCCACCTCACCGAATTTTTGTTTATCTTTGTTTCGCACAATGGTGCAGGGTAATCCAAATGGTTCAAAGCCTGTTATGTTTGGTTTTTCGTTAAACATCAACTCATGACAAGTTTTGTTAAAACGTTTAACGGTCAAAACTTTGTTTAGGACGTAGCAAGCTGTATTCACAGCTTCTCCCCAGAAAAGAACTGGTAGCTTTGAATCAGAAAGCATAGTCCTAGCGGCTTCAATCAACGTCCTGTTTTTCCTCTCAGCGACTCCATTCTGTTGAGGAGTATAAGGAGCAGAATATTGATGTTCAATTCCCTTTCGAAGACAGTAGAGATCCAGAATCCGATTCTTGAACTCCGTGCCATTATCACTCCTTATCCTCTTGATCCTTGCATCATGGACGTTTTCCAATTTTGTAAAAACATATAGCAACATCTCTGCTATCTCATCTTTTGTACCTAAAAAGAAAACCCATGAATAACGTGAGTAATCATCAGTGACAACCAGACAGTAGTACTTTCCACCTATGCTCCTCACGTTCACTGGACCGAATAAATCCATGTGAAGTAATTCATAAGGGGCATTAATGGAATTTACTATTTTAGACTTATGAGGTTTCTTGTGTTGTTTTCCCTTTTGACATGGAAGACATTTATCTTCCACTTGAAACCTCAACAATGGAACCCCTTTCACTAGCTCATTCTTAATAATGTAATTCATTTTGCGGTAGTGAATATGGGCCATGCGTCTGTGACACAACATAGATTCTGCTTCAGATGCTTTTGACAGTAAACACGCCACCGCAGTAGTTGGATCCTTGGCACCCATGTCCATGACATAAGTATCATTTTTCCTTGGTGCACGCATTACTATCCAATCGTCCGGAATGACCAAACCCGGTTTCAACACCAATGCCTCCGACTGTGTAAAATGGACCGAGTGACCCTTGTCGCAGACTTGTGACACGCTCATCAGATTGTGTTTAAGCTGCTCAACATAGTTCACTTTGTCCAAAGTGATCTTCCCATTCGTCACTTTTCCTCGTCCAGTAATCCTACCACCTTTAGCACCAGCAAAATTTACATGTACACCATCAAATTCTTCAAATTCAGAAAACAACCTCGCATCCCCCGTCATGTGCCTGGAGCAGCCACTATCAACATACCATAAGTTGATAATCCTCCTTAGCAGCTCCTGCACACACCAACCAAAAGATTAGTTAGTTTGGGGGACCCAAGCCTTAATGGTCTTGGGTCTTCCAGATTCATCAACTACAGGAACATCCATCCAGTATCCATCACTCCTAACTGGAGTCTTGGATCTTGGACCTGTTGATGGAAATGTGTTTTGATTTCCATAAGGTCTCTGGTCCTGAGGGTACCTATTTGTGGTTGGACTATTTGGCCTTTGAAAATTTTGATTTTGATTCCAAGAACCTTGATTGTAATTTCTAAAGCCATTGTTATAAAAAGTTCGACCACCATTATTTTGGTATCGATTTTGATATTGGCCTTGACTTCTGAAATTATTTGTGTTTTGATTGTGCATTCTTGGTGAACTACTTCTAGGTCTTTCATATCTTCCTGATGTAGATTCAGGCTGAAATCTTGGTTGATTTCTTTGAAAACGAGGAACTTGTGGAGTTCCTTTTTCAGCCTTATCTACACTACCGGCAACATTCTCTGGTTGCTTTGGAGCAGATTTCTTTGGAGAACTTAAGACTTTCTCCTCATTATCACCTTTCTTCTCTAGTGATTTCCCTCTTTGTTTCTCACTAACTTGTGCTTCAACCTTTTTGTTAGGACAGCAGCTAGCTACATGTCCCTTTGTGTGACACTTGAAGCACGATCTCCTTTTCGAAGACTTATTAGCTGAAGCCTTTGAACTAGATTCTGGTTTCGATGATGATGCCTTAGAAGGATTTGGTTCAGTTTGCTTAGTTTCCAAATTTTCCATGTTTTTATTTTTAGCAAACTCCACATTTGATTCATTTTCTATAACAGCTGTTTCGTTTTTCATATCACTTCCTTGAACAAAATTAACCTTTTTAACAAAAGTTTGATTTTTGTTTTTAGAAGGTGTATTTTTCTTTTTCAAAACAGGTTTGCTATTATTTTCCTTCTTAGCATCATTATCTTCAAACACATCACCTTGACTAGATGCGAAACTACTAGGTGATGTTGACAGAAAGTCTGTGAACTCATCTTCATCAGGTAAGAAAGAATAGTCATGACTAAGAGGAGGTGGGACTTCATTGAAGCCCTTGAATCCCACACTGGTCTTGTCATTACTCTTCTTTAACCCACCCATCATGTGTTTCATAACAAAAGTAGAATCTCTGAATTGACCTAATTTCTTTTCAAGTTCAACAATTTTGAGTTGTGCATCTGACAACTCTTTGCATTTTTCAGAAATCTCTTTTGTTTTCTCAGCCATCATGTCATGTGCTAAGTCTATGACTTGAATTTTTTCATTTAATTTGCAGGTTAAAACTTCAATTTCAGCTTCATATCCTTTTATCTTTTTCAAATATGATGACTCATTTCTTTTAGCAAAGAAATTTGATTCCTTTACATTAGATATTTCGCTCACCAGACTTTTGTTTTGAGTTGACAACCTGTCAACCTCACCCTGTAATTCACGACACTTTAAACAAACAGAAGTAGCAGAGTTACTTACCTCTCCTGTCGATTTGTCTGAGTTGGCCATAAGAGCAGCAAGTTGAGCTTCCATTCTTTTGATGATTTCATCTTTCGCTTCATCTTCCCTTTCTTTCTTAGCTTTTGGCTTTTCTTTTTTAGCATCTGTTGTCTGATCAGCCTTATCTACGTCAACTTCACTTTTCTTCTCAACCTTAGTATCATCTACTATAGCTTCACCTTCATCAACTGGCACAATCTCTGCCATGAATGCCTGAGTGACATTCTCATCATTTTCCAAGTGAATACTCCAGTCATATGAGCCTTCTCTTGCAGTAGAGATCAACGATCTTGAGTTAGAGTTATTTGATGCATTCCTATTGTTTGAACTCTGACTCGAAGTCTCATGTTTTTGTTTCTAACATTCCCTAGCGAAATGACCATAACTCTGACAGTTAAAGAACCTGACTTCGGCCTTGTCAAAACCAACGCTTTTTCCTACAAACTTCCTTCCAGTTCTGTTCATGAACCTCTTCACACGTCTCGAAATCATGGCCATCTGCCATTGTAAATCCATCTCTTCTAGATCATCAGGGTCAATCTGATCATAATCTTCATCCAACGTGGCAGGATCAGATATCTTCCCCTGAATGTAGTTCTCATAGGAAGCAACGAATAAAGCAAGTAGAGCAAGATGTTCTTCAGCAGACTTCACACTCATAGGCATCGACTTAACACCACTATTCTGCTTAGAAGCTGAGGTTTTCTTTGCTCCTGTTGATCCTCCTGAAGCAGCTACAAAACACACATCACCATCCTCATTCACTGTGACCTGCTCATTTTCACATGAAAGAAAAGCAGTAGCAGAGTCGCTAGAAGCATTGTGAGATGAAGAAGATGTAAGCCCATTGTAAATCCCTGGATCTTGAACCTGATCATATCCAGTGTCCTTCTTCTTCATACTGAGCTCATAAGCTCTTAGCTTTCCAACTACTTCTTCCAGTTCTTTTGTGTCATAATCTGCTTCTCCCTTGATCATGAGAGTGTAGATATCCCATTTAGTAGGTAAGGCGTCGAGCAGCTTGTCATTCTTCTCTATGTCAGTATAGCAATCGATATCATAATTTTCCATTTCTGACATCAGATGATAGTAGCGAGTGATGATGTCCTCAAGTGACTCATGTTTCATGAACTTGAAAACAGCAAACTGCTTCTTAAGTAGATCAACTTTGTTTTTCTTGACATCTGCATTTCCCGCATATCTCTTTTCCAACGCATCCCACATATCTTTGGAATTTGTGTACCTTTTTAAAGTATGCTTGATGCTATCAGGTAAGGACATTTTGATTGTAGCCAAGGCTCTCTTTTCAGCCTCATACATCTTTTTATCAGCATCTGTCATGTTCACATAGGCAGTTTTACGTGGTCTGCCTTCAAAGTCATGTGTTGGGTCTATGTACCCTTCTTCAATGCATATCCACATGCGAGTATCCTGATATTCAATGAACGATTGAAAACGATCCTTCCATGTCAGGTAATTTTCCACCTTCATCATCTTAGGCGGTTTGTTGGTAATGCCAACCTCATGCTCCATTCTCAACAACTCATTCAAACTAGACATGTTTGACATTTTAACGTTGCAGACTGGTAACCGTACAATTTTAGTCCGAAACCTGTTTTTACTAAGTTATACCGTTAGATTCGTCTTGAAAATACAATTCTAATGATTCTAATGCTTTTTTTTTGTCCTAAAAATCCAACGAGTCCAACGGTCCAAACGGTTTGTCCAGATGAATTACGGATAATTTTCTAATCACAAAACAGTTAAATTTTTCTTACGATTGTCTAGAAAAATTCCACCACTTTCAAACTTACAACTACACAGTCCAGTCGAGACCACTGTTTCGAGTCGAGACTACTGTTTCGAGTCGAGACTACTGTTTCGAGTCAAATGTGCACAACTCGAGACCACTGTTTCGAGTCGAGACCTCCGTTTCGAGTCGAGACCTCCGTTTCGAGTCGAGACCTCCGTTTCGAGTCGAGACCACTCCGTTTCGTGTCAAATATGTACAACTCGAGACCACTGTTTCGAGTCGAGACCACCATTTCGAGTGAAAACAGGACTAGTCGAGACCTCCAGTCGAGACCACTAATTCCAGTCGAGACCAGCAAGACCAGCAATCTTCCAATAATAAATCCTCTAATTGATAACTTTCCAACTGAAACTCCTAAAAACAAGCAAACAAATCAGATCAATAACAAAAACGAATCAAACACTCATAATTTTTTACTGTTCTTCGATGTTCTTCACTGTTCTTCACACAAAATCCGAAAATCTTCAAACACGAACAAAATCCTTGAATCTGTAATATCAGTTTTGAACCGTACACAAGAGCAAACGCTCTGATACCAATTGTAGGTCCCTTATCCGTATGGATCTTAACAAAACTGACAATCTACCAAGGGTGCGGAATCCCCTTGATAAACCTATCAAACTGAAACAAGAACATAAGACGGTTTACCAACTGATCTTCTATGATTATCCAACGTAAACGTTTACAATCACTAAAGATCTCCACGAACTCACAGCCAATGATCTGTGTATCAAACTCTCTCTCAATTGCCTAAAAGTCTCCAAAAGTCTAACCCTAAAACTCTAGGTAAAGGTTGTTTATATAGCACAACCTATACAATTCGAATTGGGCTCATCCCATACGAATTCTGTTTACAATTCGGGCTAAACTAGATAGACTAAAACTTGATACAAACTTGGACTAGATTGGGCTTCAACAAACACGAATTCCATTCAGTCTTCATAAGTCTTCGCGGCCCAAACTCGTTTAATATCCAAAGACCAATCCAACGCTGTTGTCACATAAAATGCACCAACAGAAGCATCGGGCTTAGGATTTTGATTCATAGGAACGGTGAGAGCTACTGAGGACCAGCCTTTTCAGCCTCACTCACAGACATGTTCAGGCGCACTAAACTACGCAAGAACGACATGTCTTCATGAGAGGCACACGTAGAAAACATCCTAATAATAGGGAAGTCCATGGCCTCAAAAGCCCCATACTTCTTTTCAAGGACTTCATCAGGATCTGGTTGTCTACACAGCTCATGAGCTGAAGCAACAAAACTGGCCTCTTTCCTTGAATATCCCTGCATAAAACCTGCAAAGCGCCCAACAACAAGAGCAGCGCTGTTAAGATCAGTAATAGCATCTACATATTCATCACTACCTCTCACGGCCTCGAAAACTCTTCTTTAATCTGCAACTCATCCTTTAGTTTAACAGCAGCAGCTTCAGCATTGGGCATGGCCTCGGTTCTAGAACGAAGAGTTTCATTAACGTTCTCACATGCAGACTTCCTATCTTTCGTCTTCTTCTTGTTCCTAGCTAGGGGTCAGCTCGCTTGAAAAAATTTCAAAAAAAGCTCGGCTTGAAATTGGGTTAGTTGTAAATGAGCCAGCTCGGCTCGGCTCGGTTTATAAACAAGCTGAGCTCGAGCTTGGCCTAGCTCGGCTCCTGAGCTAGCTCGATAAGGTTTACATTCTTCATTTTTTTCTCCCACATCGCTCAAAAGACAAAAACTAAGTATCTCCCTTATAGAAGAAGGTAAAGACAATGTACAAGGTGAGCTAACTATTTATACTTGCATATTTAGCCATTTGGTTAAATTAAATTGCAATTATGGCCTTTAGAATATGAAGAGATTCATTTTTAGGGCTTTTTAAGTAGTAAATTTTGTGGTTCTTTGTTACTTTGAGCTAGATCGAGTCAAGCCGAGCTAGCTTGAATTTTAATCGAGTCTAGCTCGAGCCTCAAACCTCAGCTCAATTTGAAATCCTAGCTCAGCTCGACTCGGCTCGTTTACAGCCCTATTCCTATCACGCTCCTCTGCATACGCAGCATCCAGTGCCTCCCTCTTACTAACCTTCTCTTTAAGCCTAGTATCAAGGGACTTATCAACAGAAGTCATGTCATCACATAATTGGTGAAACTGTTCTTCTGTCTTATCCATCTCTGCTTTGGATGACTCTAAGGCAGCTATCTGATCTTGAAAATAGTTCTACTAACATGACTTCAGTCATCCCCGATGACATAGAAGAAATGCCAACATCTAGCTCATCTGATAATTTGCACCTTTGGTGGTGCGCATAATGCAAGCGCTCGGCAGGAGTAAAGGCGTGAAGAAGAAAATTACGATATGTGGTCGGGTCAGTCAATTTGGTACCTTGCTTAACCCTCAAATTGGGGACATGAATCTATTCAACAGTGGTAGGATTATAGAAGTCAGGAGCAGAGCTGTTCCTCGATCTCCAACATTGTGTTTATCCCCAACACAACTCCCTTAAGGAGAAGAAGGTGAGGCAATCTCAGTTGTTAGACCCTTAGTCCATTTTTATACAATTATCATATAAAATCCAACTATAATAGTGTAGTTGCGGTTAAACATACACTTAAAATACGAGTTTTTTTAAAACATTTTACTAACTAAAACATTCTAACGTTTCGTATGCAAATTCGCCATTTAAAATGTGATGATGAAACATAGCGCGGAAGCTTGAATTCTTTATGTGTTCGGTTCCTCATCGAGAGTTTGATCGTCCTCCGGTAAATCATTTGGTACCTACATTTCATATACACATGAAATGAGTTAGTTATATAGCGTTTAAAACGTGTCTAAACAAGTTCGTAATGCCAAACAATGAACCAGCAACAATTTGCAGGAAATGTGTTAGGAAACTTTATTTGTAAGTATTGAAAAAAATTAGATTCAACTTGATCTATGAAGAAGACAACAGTCCTGAAGATCACAACAAGAAGAAGAAGATCGGATAGGACAACTGAAATGAACAACATCTACTTCAAAGAATCACAAGTTGATCAAGAGCTGAAGAAGATTATCAGAGAAGGTCATTTCTGATGGATCTGATGATATTTCTGATGAAATATCATTAGTTTCTGACGATTCTGATCATCAGAGTTTATGATGATTTGTTCACCAGAATTTCTGATGAAGTGGTTTATCATAAATTCTGATGAATACCCCACTTGTCTAAAAATCAGCTCTATCCTGCCACACTAACCGAAGCAAGTTGACATTATTGGATATCATGATGAAAAAGGCAAATTGAATGTTGGATTCAATGAATATGTCAAATTGTTACTTTTTGTAGGACTTATTGCATGAATAAACAATTGTTTATTCATGTACCCAGCCGTCTATAAATAGAAGGCTCACCAAGCAGAAGACGATGAGTTAAGCTTAGCATTCATACATACTACAAAACTCCATTGCCCTCTCACCCACATAATTCAAGATTCATTTGTGTTAGATAATAATCTTACAATCACCTTGTAAACTATTTTGTTTCAAAGTGATATAAACTTGATAATTCTGTACGTCTTGTTTCTTGAAAGTCTGATTTCCATTTCCGCACATCTTTTTCACATCTACTGAAATCACTTGCCATATTACGTGAAAAGAAGTTTTTTAAGTCCAAACTGGGACCAACAATTGGTATCAGAGCAGATTGAATAAACTTTTTTCAAACGATCAATCGCTCATCTTCTTTTCTCTAAATATGGCCAACTTTCAATCATCGAATAATGCTTTTAACATTGGTTCTATGTCCAAACCTCCGACTCTGGTCAGAGAGGAATACCCCCAACGGAAAATCAGGATGGTCAATTTTCTTAATGTTCATGACCGAGCTCTGTTTCAGTCCATTGAAAGGGGTCCAAATATACCAATGAATGAAATACCAGCTATTCCAGCAACTGACCAATCACCTGCTATCCCTGCCTCCCGAGCTCCCAAAATTGAAATACTTTGGAGTGAGGAAGACAAGGAAAAGGTGGCTGGGGATGAAAGGGCAAAGTCACTTTTAATAATGGCTATCCCCAATGACATATTTTCACAAGTTGATGCATGTGCATCAGCTAAGGAAATATGGGATCAGTTGGAAAATCTTTGTGAAGGAAGAGAAAGGATGAAGAGAAACAAGAGAACAAATAATGTTTCGTCATATGAGAGGTTCAAAAGTTTACCTAATGAAAAATTAAATGATACATAACAAAGATTTACAAAACTTTTGAACGAGCTAAAGAAATTTGGTATAACAAAATCAAATGATGAAAGAAACATAAAATTTCTAGATGCTTTACCTAGAGAATGGAGAAGTCTAAACATGACTTTCTCCTCAACCTTAGAACTAGGAAATATGAGTCTTCATAACTTATACAACATCTTGGTCCCCAGTGAGGAAGAAATATTTGAAGACACCATTCAAAGAGGGGGATCTTTAGCTCTTATCTCAAACTCACAAAGAACACCACCTACCAATGATCCACAACCATCAAACAACCAAAATCTTGAAATTTCTGATACATCATCAGATTTTTCAGCTTTTGCTAAAGGAATAACACTGCTCACCATAACATTTGAGCAGAGGTTGAGGGGAGGAGGCCAAAGATACTAGAGAAGTGACAGAGGGAGGATGGATGGAAGATCTAAGGAAGAAGGTAGATCTAAGGATAAAGGGAAGTGTAAAACCCGTGAGGTTCTTTTAATGATATCAAATAATAACTTGTGTAAGTGCAGAAATCAAACACAAGCGGATTGAAGAACAAATATATCTGAAACACTAAAAGCAATTAAAAACAAACCAAGATATCTTGCATTCACTGATTGAAGGTGACGGATACAAGACACACAATGGGTTTCGGCTGGCCTCCCTTGTTTGCTAACAACTAATCAACCTCAACCAAATGGTTGAGGTTTGCTTAAATACTAAAACACAAGGATTACTAGACTAGGCCCACTCGAAACCATCCAAACTAACCCAACCCATACATATCGACCCAAAACATATATGTAACAATTACAAAATCAATCCTTTAACTATGAAATCCTTAATGTATAAACCTTCAGGTTCCAACAATCTCCCCCTAGGTTTATGCATAAAGGATCTTGAGACTTCAACGACTACTGTCACTACCCAGACGATCCTTGAGTCCACCAAATCCCTTAGTTCGAATATGAATGGCTGAAGCAACAGCAGCAGTCCATCCTTTTGCAATCTCTTCATACTTTTCAGTAGCTCTAATTTGATTTCGAGCTAACACCTCCAGGTCCTCAAGAGCAAGATTCAGTAAATCAACTTGATCAACCAATCGAAAATTCACCTCATCATCACAAACAATCACTGCCTGCCCTAGACGCTCATCATAAACCCAGAAATGTAAGGACTTCAAAGCACCTTTTGGAATCTTTTTCACCAATGGAATCATCTTTTCTTTATCAGTTACAGGCCAGTGCACAATCTTCATACGCTTGTTTGTGTATGGATCTCTAATGCCTTTAGCTGGTTTAACAAAGGACTCTGCTGTTCGCATTGAAGGAAAGTTACGAAGAACTTCCCTCTTCAATCTCTCGAAAAACACATATCCAGGACCTCCAGGCTTATAATCTACATAAGGTGCTTTAGACAAATTTGTCAAATCAACCTTAGTGAAAGACTGAAACTGGCCTGGATTTTTGTACCACTCGACAGGACCAACTTTTCTCTTTATTCACCATCTTTGGTGATCATGATCAAATCCCCAGCTAACCACACCAGAACGATTTCCAACTTTATCATAGAGAGTTTCACTAACATCCATTAAATGGTGAGTTGCATGAGCATCATCATCATCTGGATTTAGATTCTTGTTCTTCAAAATTACAAACTCCCTTTTCTTTTTAATTCTTTCAGCCTTCTCTTTGTCTGCCACTGGATCAGTAACTCTTTTGAAGCATTGTTCCATAGCAGCACTTCTCTCAGCATCATCCTTATCAAATGCTTTTCTTCTGTTTTCAACGTCAGTCGGATCAGAAAACTCTTGTCCAAATTTCTTCTCCAACTTTCCACGTAAATCATAAACCATATTGAACAACAAACTAACATCTCCTTGAAGCTGTTCAATCTGTTGATCTTTCTTCACTATAGTATCTTCAAGCTGGATAATCTTGGCATCTTTATGAATTGAATCTTGCTCAAGCACAACCAGTCATTTCTTCATCTCCCTCATGCTAATAAACTCATCATCATCACTTGAGTCATCATCAAATGGCATCCTCAACGGTTCTTCAGGTCTCTTACCACTTGAACTACTAGGTAAGTCATGAACAACTCTAGAAGGACCTGCTGATTCGGAAATACCAAGTGGCATAGTATCAATAACAGAATCAGTATCAACAGTTGTAACTTGAACATCAGCAGTGGTGGTATCCACATCATTTCTTTGAGTGTTAGCATCAAACTCAAAGATATCTTCAGTAGTGGTGGTGGTATTAGTGACACTTTTCTCAAAATCAAATTCATACAAACCATCATCATCTTCAGCAATATTCATGGATTGATCTTTGTTTTGCTCAACATACATTCCGAGTCGAGGATCCCTCCTTTTCCGCTTCAATGGCAGGGAATCAGGATCCTTTGGGTTCTCACTAGGCTCTTCACTTGATACTGAAAGATCAGAAGGAGGATTTCCCATCTTATCAGTTACAGACTTTAACAGCAAAGCCAAACTTTCAGCAGAAATCACAGGTGGAACAGCAGAAACAGCAGTATCAGCTTCAGCTTCAGGAGGAAGCTCTTCATCTTCTCCTGAATCACACATAATCTCAATGCCTTCATCGTTAGAGTTGATTGTTAAAATCTCTGTCTCAGGCTCATCTTCAATATCCCTTTGAATGTCATGTTCTTCAGCAATTATAGCATTTGCAGGTGCATTGATTGACGCATCAATCACTGGAACAGGTTGCACTATTACTGGATTAGCAGCTACATCTTCAGTCTCTGCAAATTGACCAAATTTCTCTAACGGAATTAAACCTTCAAATTTCTTTTCAGTACCCTTCTTTGGAGTGAGAGCACCAAAACAAGCTGGACCCATGGGCTTCAGCTCCAATGTGTTTCCAGATCTCTCCAACTCTGGATAGCAAGCATTAAAAATCATTTGCAAGAACCTTGGATACATAAGAAACTTGTCCTTTCTGACTCCAAAAACATTTCTCTTCATCGCTTCCAAAATATACTTTGAATAATTGAAAGGCTCGTTCGTTATCACACAAACAAGAGCAGCAGACTGTGTGATATTTAATTGATCTGTACCTCCTCTATTTTATGTCATACACAAAATAAACATGTGCACCAAAAGACGCCAATAAGGATGCACAAACTTCTTGACCAAAGGCGGATACTTTCCTTCATAACTCAATCGAGGTAAAATTGCCTCTACCGTTCCAGCTGGAAGCTCAATGGAGTCTGTTTCTTGGTCATTGAAATGTAATACTTCTCAAATCATCTGCTCTGTCACAGTGATAACCTTCTTTTGAATGTCAGCAACAATAACTCCCTTTCCTTCAATAACTTCTATCCTTGCACTTTTTCAAAACTCTTGAATAAGACTTTCATAGACTATTGGATTTTCTCGTAATGCGTGAACAATGCGGCAACTGTTGAGGCCTTTCATTAATGACGTGTACATCTTCTTGTGTTTCTCCGGAGGTGGTGCTAAGTATCCTGCTTGATTATGTGTCGAAATGAATTTTAAATCCATAATCTGCATAAAACACAAATGCATTAGAAACATTGACAGTTATATATTTGTATGAAACTTTCAAATCACAAAGTCAACAATCAGAACAAGTCAACAGCACCATGACTCAGATGATAAATTTTGACTCAAAACTGTTAATTTTGACTCGAGACCATGAGTCGAGATCATGAATTCTCGAGTCGAGACTATTAGTCGAGACTATGAGTTCTGGAGTCGAGACCATGAGATTGCGACTCGTAAACACCGGTCTCGAGTCCTTAAGTGTTATCTGAGTCGAGACCACACAAACAACTTCATCTTCCCAGCCTTTAAATCTCCTTGAAGACCAAAATATGTTCAAGACTAGGGTTTATACGTCTTCAAATCTTCAAAAATTCATCATAAGATCTTCAAATCACCTGCAGAACTTTAACAAAACTCAACAAAAATAATCAAATACCTTTAAATCTTGGTGAGTCGAGACCGGAAAAAACACTTCGAAAACAATAAACGTTGCCGAAACAGTGATAACTTGCCGGAATTTGAGAGAGAAAAGAGAGGAAATCACAGTTGGTCTCGAGTGAGAAATTAGGTCTCGACTCGAGACCTGTCTTATATACCCATGGATTGGGCCTTTTTGACTTTGGGCCAAGACCATAATGTTGGGCTTAATCTGATTTTTAAGGATTTAATTAATTCAATTAATTCATTTATGAAAAACATCCTCTAATTTCAGATATAATTTCAATAACCCACTAAACCTTCTGAGCACATTCCATGAAAAGAAAAACCTAAAACAAAAATAAATAATAAAAACTATTATTTACAAAAATAAAATAGGAAAATAACGAAATTTCTCAGGGATCAAATCACGAGGTTTCGGGCTTGACTTCACTTATCAACACTGATCTACTACCGAATGATCTAGACGATTTCCAGTATATTTGTCCGCCTAAACTCATCTCCTTAGACCTTTTCCATATAACTGCCTGTAACAAATTTTATCATGTTTTAACAATTAACACCCAAACAAATACTAATCAAATCCCGGAGTTATATACAGCTCACGCTATCATGCACATAGCTTCGCTACCACATATTTCACAAGTCCAATCCAAATCTCTAAAATCTTAACTGGGAATAGATTGAGAAGAGAACAGAATAGATCTTAAGCAGAGATGGTATAATATACAGATCAAATGAGTTTTTCTCAATTTGATATAGGTTTCTAGGGTTTCTTTTGGGCACTTGATGGCCTCTTTCGGGTGTTTAAGTGATCTATAGCGCGACAACGTACAGCTAGGTCAGCATGTATCTGGATGCAGCAGAAGCTGACGTTGCCTAGCACCTCCAGGTCAGCATATATCTGGGTGCAGTAGAGGAGATACAAGACTTTTTCAGAGAAGATTTCAGAGTCAGACCAAAATTGTGTGTATCGGGACAACATACAAACATTCAAATAGAAATGAGCTAATTCCGAGTGATTTTCTTTGCTGAGGTCAAGTACTATTTTTGTTTTGAACAGAAACAGCCAATGTTTCCAGTCTTAAGGATAGAGCCTACTAACACATCATACTAGAGTCAAACTATTTCAATACTGGTCTTACATGAGTCAACCCTTGACCATAATGTGAAAATTCATTTCATTTCCCAGTCATGCAATGCCTCTTTTTGTATTTTTTAATTTTTTAGTAAATTACAAGTTTTGTCCTTTATGTATGTCCAAAATTGCAGGTGCTGCCCTTTGTCTTTAAAATTGATGAGTTTTGTCCTTAATGTTTGCAAATCTTGCACGTTATGTCCTTTAGGCCAAACCCAGTTAGATTTTTTGGTTAAATGAATGCATGTGCAGGGCACATGAGGGTAGGAATGTAATTTCACCTGACATTTGTCTTTCCCTCTTAATTATAACAAGAACTGTCCTCATTCATTCACCTGCTTCACATTGATCATCCCTCATCTTTCATTTCTAGGGTTTTGCACCCTGTAAAAAACGACGATCAAGATTCCGATGTCGCAGACTGAAGAAGGCTGGTATGTCAGGGATAATCTTGACACTGAAAGTGTCGTTGAACTGTATGGTAAGTTACAAACCCTAGCTTCGATTTTAGGATATAATGTTGTGGTTTTTGTTGATCATCAGTTGATTAATAACATAAATGTTAAAAATTTGCAGATGGTTTTCCCAATTTCTTTAGCATTTGCATTCATCATGGTGGTAGGCTTACATCACCTCCTGGACGCACATATGTAGGAGGCAAGATCAGTTATGTTGACTTGATAGATATTGATAAGTTTTCCATTCATGAAGTCGATCTTATGCTTGATCAGTTAGGGTATAATAGCTTGAACCCAATGTATTACCAACTTTTGAATCCTGAAAAGGCCCTAGATGATGGTCTTGAACACTTAACCAGGACAAGCCTATCATATCAGCCCTTGAATACATAAGGGAGTATCTAATGAGGAGAATAGTAACTGTGTTGAACGTAATTGAGAGAAGTGAAGGCTTGC
This sequence comes from Helianthus tuberosus, assembly GCA_030545235.1. Taxonomy (NCBI): domain Eukaryota; kingdom Viridiplantae; phylum Streptophyta; class Magnoliopsida; order Asterales; family Asteraceae; genus Helianthus; species Helianthus tuberosus. Next base: position 74,604,579 of record CM060367.1, on the reverse strand, counting down.
TTACACCCAAGGCAACAGAACTTTTTGAAGGGATCAAAAGAGATGCAGCTGCTTACCATGTTTAGTGGAATGGGGGGGGGGGGATTTGTATCAGGTTAGTGGAAAGCCAAATCATGCTCGTGTAGTGAATTTGGCTGCAAGGACATGTAGTTGCAGAGCCTGGGAGATAACAGGTAACTCACTCTTCATTTTTTGAAGTTTTTAACTGGATGTTTGTCTAAAGGTTGAATATGTTTTATAGGAATGCCATGCAGACATGCTGTGGCTGCACTTTGGGAGAAAGCTGCTAATGGGGGCAGGGTGGGTGCTTTGGAGAGTTGGGTACATCCGGTTCATACAATGGAGAGGTGGAAACATGTATACTCTTTTAGGGTGAACCCTATTAATGGTAGGACTTTATGGACGAGGGTACATGCTCCTACAACGATTACACCCCCAAAACATCACACCCAGGTTGGAAGACCCAAGAAATTGAGGAAAAGATCTGCTGTGGAGCTTGAAGAGATGACCCAGTCAGGAAGGCTGTCCAAAAAGCACACTAAAGGAGCATGTTCAAAGTGTAAGAAGACTGGACATAATTCCAGGACTTTCAAGGGTCAAGGTGAACCTGTCAACACTGGCAAATCAGGGAAGAGTGGCAAGGCAAGGAAGAAAAGAAAGGCAGCAGCAAACTGAACCTCTTTTATGTCTTTTGAACTTGTTTTATGTCTTTTGGAAATGTTGGTTGGTACTATTTAGATGTTTGTGAACTTCTTTATGTCTTTTGGGTTGCTACTATTGTTGGTGCACTACATCTGTCGACTTCGTCTTGTATCGAGTCTTACACTAGTTAGAATAGATCAGGGCACGTAAAACGAGAGTTAGAAAGATTTCGCTTGAAGGATTGGATTTGTAAAGGATTTCGCTTGAAGGCTCAAGCGAAATCAACATGTAACGATTTCGCTTCAGGTCATTCCAAGCGAAGTTTCCAAGTCTATATATAGGGATGTTAGGTCAAGCGAAATTATAGTTTTTGAGAGAGAGTTTTCCATACCGAAGTGCTGCCGGTGTGAGAACTGATTGTAATTGTTTTCTAATCAATACAAATCAGTGTTAAAGTGAAGATTAAGCTGTTTACACATCAAATACTTGTTTTCCGCACCTGTATTTGATAGAATTCCTCTGAACCGACTCATCTAGGTCGAGAAACCGGTCCTTACAATTGGTATCAGAGCCAGTTGAGGAGTTCTACAGGGTTTCAGCTGAAATTGACATCGTTTTCTTCCTTCTACATCTTCTTTTAACAGTTCAGAAAACTTTTCACGGTCAAAACCTATTCAATTTCTCACAGATTGCTTAATAGTATAAGATAACAAACCCTTGAAAGTTTCACAGCCATATTCGACCTTAAAGTGATTAAAATTGACATCCGAATGGATTTCGCTTGAAGAACAAAATTTGTGTTGAACGATTTCGCTTGAGTTTCAAGCGACACATTTCATTTCGCTTCAAAATTATCTGTTTTCGCTTCAAGGTTGTCGCTTCAAGGTGTTCGCTTCAGAGTTCTCTCTTCAGACAGCTTCGCTTGAAATAGTTTCGCTTCAACTATTTCGCTTCAAGGTTTTCGCTTGAGGGTTGTTCAGTTTGTCTAGTTCGCTTGAAGGGTTCTGCTTAAAAGATAGTATTTCGCTTGAAAGTATTTGAAACATGGACAACGATTTCCACAATGCATTTGCAACATCGCCTAGTTCCTCTTCCATTGCTCAGAACATGAATTCAGAAAACGAAACGGGAACGACTCAGAAACCCCCGAAGCTTATGGGAATTGAAGAATACTATGGGTGGAAAGATCGTTTCGAAAACTGGGTGCAAGCAAATCATCTAAGATCATGGGAATGTATTTTAACAAAGTATACTCTACCACTAACCGAAATGCAGACTGAAAAACAGCTTTCAGATTTTAGTAAGGAAGAACGGGAAATATACCGAGCTGAAAAGATGATGATCAGTTTACTTCAACAGGCCATCAAAGAAGACATCTTCATACTACTTCAACATGACAAAACATCACAATCAATATGGGATGCTCTAAAAATCAAAGTTGAAGGCAGTACGAGTATGATTAAAAGCAAGAAGGCATTGCTTAAAAAGGAATTTGATTTGTTCACAAGTTTGCCCGGAGAAGATACGAAGAAACTCATTGAACGATATTGTCACTTAGTGAGAACAATGTCAATGATGAACATTAAAAAGGAAAATGAAGAATGGGTGGATAAACTTGCTGATGCATTACCTCAGAAAGAGTGGGGAACTTATTTGATGATACTGAAGAATACTGGAGTTTATGATAGGTTGTCAATTTCTCAGTTCATTGAAAAGATTGAAAGTCAGGATTTGGAACAGCAGAAGATTGCTAGGATGAATAATCCAAGTGATCAACAAGATGTAAAGATGTATTACAAGGGTAGTGTTCCGAATTCAGAAGCTGAAAGAAGTCCGAAAATTCAGACTGCATACAGTGTTGGGGATACTACAGAAAAAATTGATCAAAGCTCAAACAAAAGCAGTGGATTCTCATCATATCCAAGTGTCAATCCAAAAACTTCATCAGAAAGTTTTCAGTCTCAAAGCACAAAGATGGGAAATGGTTGTGTGATTCAATGCAACATAGCTCTAAATCTTCCAGAAGGTCAAAATTTTTCTGAAGACATTGCGAAAGATCATATGGCATTACTTGGTTCTGTGCTTATTTCATATGAAGGTCTAGTGGCTGGTAGAATCGGAAATCCTATGCTTACAAAGGAGGATTACGATCAGATAGACGCCGAAGAGATGGAACTGATGGATATCAAATGGTGTCTTGCAAGTGTTCTTAGACGTGCTGAAAAGTTCAAGACAATTACCGGGAGAAATGATTTTCTTGATGCTTGTGTTTCTACTTTAGGTTTTGATAAATCTAAAGTTACTTGTTTCAGGTGCAGGGAAAAAGGTCATTTTAAACGGGAGTGCAAAAACAGAGAAGTTAGTGGTGCTCAGAATCCATTTGGGAAAGATGACTACTATCGAAAAGCCATTTATCAGCAAATTGGTCAGACACAAGAATTACAGACGGCTCATGGTAGAAAGATTGAAGATTCAAAGAAAGGATGTTTGGTAGATTTCAACTGGAGCAATTACATTTCTTCTAACATCACAACATGTATAGTGGACCAAGTTGATGAACAACTACCTGAAGGTTTCAGCTGGGATATGTTTGTTGATGAAAAGGGGGATTTCAAAGCTTTCATTGCAAAGATTGTTAGAGAACCAGATTTGTTTTCTACTTGGATGAGATCAATTGGTGAAAAAGTGAAAGATCAATCGAGTACATTTGAAGAAAGTTCAAAAAGTGCTGATTCTGACTCATTAAGTACAGATGAGAGTGTGCAAAATGAGGATATTACAGAAAAAGAAGTTGTTTTTGATCAAACACCATCTGATTCTGGTGTTTCAGATGCTGAATCTGAAAAATCTGTAGAATTTGATCAAACACCGATGGAGAGTAGCAGTGATGATGAGGAAGAGAAACATATTAATATTGCTAAAAATCATCTTTCTCCTGAAAGTTTTCATTTTTATTTTGCAGATCGCATGGAGAAAATGAAGGAGAAACAAGCTGCGAAAGAACAACAACAAGATGAAAAAATTAAAATTGTTGTTCAAACTGAAGAAGTTAAAAGTGTGGATGATGAAAAGGTGACTGAAACTGAGAAAGTAATTGAAGTGGTAAAAACAATTGAGGTGGAGAAGATTGTTGAAGTTGAAAAGCCTTGCAAGAAATGTTTGGAAGCTTGCAAAAATTGTGAAGAAAAAGATGTGATTTTGTTTGATAGAGAAAGACTGATAGAAAAGTTACTATCTGACATCAGCTATGTGAAAGAATCGTATAGTGTGTTGAACAGAACAGTGACAGGTCTTCAAACAACGAATTCTGAAAGAGAAAAGGCTTTAACGATGACAAATTCTACATTGATGACAAAGCAAAAGGCAATTAATCATTACATCGAAGAAAATGCTAGTCTAAAGCAAGAGTTAGAGAAAGAAAAGATCGAGAATGAAAGGATCAGAAGGTTATTACTGAGTTACTCTTGTTCTGATTATGTTATTGATCGAGTTTATCCTACTGTTGCAGGTTTTGAAGCATTTCAGGATGAGAAGCAAAAGAATGAGACTGGTAAGAAATCGACTGTAAAATACAACAAGTGTCCGCCTCCTATCTGGGAAGGGTATTCTCCTAGAAAACCAAATGAGGAACAAGTCGAAAAAGCAGTCAATATAAAGTTAAAATCCGAGACAACTGACGTTTTACCAGATAACATTGACATCACATTTACTGCGTCTGATACTGATCATGAGTCTGAGTTAATCAAAAGGGTGGTTGATCAGGTGTTGGATACTGAGGAGGTGTCTGAGTCAAAGTTTGAGTCTGGGTGTTCAAGTTCGTCAGTCAACAGTTCAAAGTCATCGGAAAAACGGTCTTATAGTAAAGAATTTTTGTTATCAAAAGCAAATTTGGATGATGAAACATTTAAAGTTGCATATACTTTAAATGGTTCTGACAAATTATACTCTGATGAAGAGTTTCCGATGGATAGTGTTAGATTTGACAAGATCAAAAAGGTTTTCAAAATCACAGAAATTAATATTTCTGACACTAAAAATTTAAATCTTAATGAAAAATCTAAAAAATACACTTCAAGAGTTCAACAAAGGTTAAACAAGAAAAAAAGGAAAAAGGATTACAATTTTAGTTCTGGTTTTCAAAAGAAAACAAACCAAAATTGTAATTACAAAAGAAAAGGTTTAGGTTTTATTCAGCAAGAAAGTTACAGAAAGGTAAACAATTCTAAACCAAAAACAGAATTTGTTTCAGGTGGAAGTGTTGAAGAAGAACAGAAGAAACCTTTCTGGAAAGAAACAAACCAGGAGTTTCTTGTTGAAAGGAAAAGAACAGGAACTGGAGTTTTTCATTCAAGAGACATTCCAAGAGATACAAGAATTTGTTTTCAATGTCAAGTTGTTGGACACATTGCTCACAACTGTCCAAACAAAGTCAATAGAAAACAGGGAGTCTCTGAAAAACTTAAAGAAAAAATTGTTGAAAAGCATGAAGTTGGTGAAAATTCTAAAAAGATATACAAAAAGAAGGCAAAAGACAACCAAACATGGGTTGTTAAGAAATCAGTTGATAGTTCTGACAATGAATCTGATTCCACAAAATTAGAGGAGTCACAAAATGAGATTAATGATTTGTTGAATGATGCTGATATTAAATCAATGAGTGTGAAAGAGATTCAACAAATGGTTGGTAAAATAGAAATTTCAGATTTTGATATTGAAAAAACATTCAATGGAAATGTTAAGAAAATTTTTAAGAAAATGCTTGATGGGAAAGTAAAGGGGGTTAAAGATTTTTATGCAACTAAAAAGGCAACTTATAACCCTACTGCCCAGGAATTGGAAGCCACCAAGTCAAATAAGACTTGGGTGGAAGTTTGTTTTCCTTAAAGTCTTAGGACTTGCCGGAGATCCCAAGTTTGTAATCGTGGATCCCAAGTGTAAGAAGACTGGACATAATTCCAGGACTTTCAAGGGTCAAGGTGAACCTGTCAACACTGGCAAATCAGGGAAGAGTGGCAAGGCAGGGAAGAAAAGAAAGGCAGCAGCAAACTGAACCTCTTTTATGTCTTTTGAACTTGTTTTATGTCTTTTGGAAATGTTGGTTGGTACTATTTAGATGTTTGTGAACTTCTTTATGTCTTTTGGGTTGCTACTATTGTTGGTGCACTACATCTGTCGACTTCGTCTTGTATCGAGTCTTACACTAGTTAGAATAGATCAGGGCACGTAAAACGAGAGTTAGAAAGATTTCGCTTGAAGGATTGGATTTGTAAAGGATTTCGCTTGAAGCCTCAAGCGAAATCAACATGTAACGATTTCGCTTCAGGTCATTCCAAGCGAAGTTTCCAAGTCTATATATAGGGATGTTAGGTCAAGCGAAATTATAGTTTTTGAGAGAGAGTTTTCCATACCGAAGTGCTGCCGGTGTGAGAACTGATTGTAATTGTTTTCTAATCAATACAAATCAGTGTTAAAGTGAAGATTAAGCTGTTTACACATCAAATACTTGTTTTCCGTACCTGTATTTGATAGAATTCCTCTGAACCGACTCATCTAGGTCGAGAAACCGGTCCTTACAATTGGTATCAGAGCCAGTTGAGGAGTTCTACAGGGTTTCAGCTGAAATTGACATCGTTTTCTTCCTTCTACATCTTCTTTTAACAGTTCAGAAAACTTTTCACGGTCAAAACCTATTCAATTTCTCACAGATTGCTTAATAGTATAAGATAACAAACCCTTGAAAGTTTCACAGCCATATTCGACCTTAAAGTGATTAAAATTGACATCCGAATGGATTTCGCTTGAAGAACAAAATTTGTGTTGAACGATTTCGCTTGAAGTTTCAAGCGACACATTTCATTTCGCTTCAAAATTATCTGTTTTCGCTTCAAGGTTGTCGCTTCAAGGTGTTCGCTTCAGAGTTCTCTCTTCAGACAGCTTCGCTTGAAATAGTTTCGCTTTAACTATTTCGCTTCAAGGTTTTCGCTTGAGGGTTGTTCAGTTTGTCTAGTTCGCTTGAAGGGTTCTGCTTAAAAGATAGTATTTCGCTTGAAAGTATTTGAAACATGGACAACGATTTCCACAATGCATTTGCAACATCGCCTAGTTCCTCTTCCATTGCTCAGAACATGAATTCAGAAAACGAAACGGGAACGACTCAGAAACCCCCGAAGCTTATGGGAATTGAAGAATACTATGGGTGGAAAGATCGTTTCGAAAACTGGGTGCAAGCAAATCATCTAAGATCATGGGAATGTATTTTAACAAAGTATACTCTACCACTAACCGAAATGCAGACTGAAAAACAACTTTCAGATTTTAGTAAGGAAGAACGGGAAATATACCGAGCTGAAAAGATGATGATCAGTTTACTTCAACAGGCCATCAAAGAAGACATCTTCATACTACTTCAACATGACAAAACATCACAATCAATATGGGATGCTCTAAAAATCAAAGTTGAAGGCAGTACGAGTATGATTAAAAGCAAGAAGGCATTGCTTAAAAAGGAATTTGATTTGTTCACAAGTTTGCCCGGAGAAGATACGAAGAAACTCATTGAACGATATTGTCACTTAGTGAGAACAATGTCAATGATGAACATTAAAAAGGAAAATGAAGAATGGGTGGATAAACTTGCTGATGCATTACCTCAGAAAGAGTGGGGAACTTATTTGATGATACTGAAGAATACTGGAGTTTATGATAGGTTGTCAATTTCTCAGTTCATTGAAAAGATTGAAAGTCAGGATTTGGAACAGCAGAAGATTGTTAGGATGAATAATCCAAGTGATCAACAAGATGTAAAGATGTATTACAAGGGTAGTGTTCCGAATTCAGAAGCTGAAAGAAGTCCGAAAATTCAGACTGCATACAGTGTTGGGGATACTACAGAAAAAATTGATCAAAGCTCAAACAAAAGTAGTGGATTCTCATCATATCCAAGTGTCAATCCAAAAACTTCATCAGAAAGTTTTCAGTCTCAAAGCACAAAGATGGGAAATGGTTGTGTGATTCAATGCAACATAGCTCTAAATCTTCCAGAAGGTCAAAATTTTTCTGAAGACATTGCGAAAGATCATATGGCATTACTTGGTTCTGTGCTTATTTCATATGAAGGTCTAGTGGCTGGTAGAATCGGAAATCCTATGCTTACAAAGGAGGATTACGATCAGATAGACGCCGAAGAGATGGAACTGATGGATATCAAATGGTGTCTTGCAAGTGTTCTTAGACGTGCTGAAAAGTTCAAGACAATTACCGGGAGAAATGATTTTCTTGATGCTTGTGTTTCTACTTTAGGTTTTGATAAATCTAAAGTTACTTGTTTCAGGTGCAGGGAAAAAGGTCATTTTAAACGGGAGTGCAAAAACAGAGAAGTTAGTGGTGCTCAGAATCCATTTGGGAAAGATGACTACTATCGAAAAGCCATTTATCAGCAAATTGGTCAGACACAAGAATTACAGACGGCTCATGGTAGAAAGATTGAAGATTCAAAGAAAGGATGTTTGGTAGATTTCAACCGGAGCAATTACATTTCTTCTAACATCACAACATGTATAGTGGACCAAGTTGATGAACAACTACCTGAAGGTTTCAGCTGGGATATGTTTGTTGATGAAAAGGGGGATTTCAAAGCTTTCATTGCAAAGATTGTTAGAGAACCAGATTTGTTTTCTACTTGGATGAGATCAATTGGTGAAAAAGTGAAAGATCAATCGAGTACATTTGAAGAAAGTTCAAAAAGTGCTGATTCTGACTCATTAAGTACAGATGAGAGTGTGCAAAATGAGGATATTACAGAAAAAGAAGTTGTTTTTGATCAAACACCATCTGATTCTGGTGTTTCAGATGCTGAATCTGAAAAATCTGTAGAATTTGATCAAACACCGATGGAGAGTAGCAGTGATGATGAGGAAGAGAAACATATTAATATTGCTAAAAATCATCTTTCTCCTGAAAGTTTTCATTTTTATTTTGCAGATCGCATGGAGAAAATGAAGGAGAAACAAGCTGCGAAAGAACAACAACAAGATGAAAAAATTAAAATTGTTGTTCAAACTGAAGAAGTTAAAAGTGTGGATGATGAAAAGGTGACTGAAACTGAGAAAGTAATTGAAGTGGTAAAAACAATTGAGGTGGAGAAGATTGTTGAAGTTGAAAAGCCTTGCAAGAAATGTTTGGAAGCTTGCAAAAATTGTGAAGAAAAAGATGTGATTTTGTTTGATAGAGAAAGACTGATAGAAAAGTTACTATCTGACATCAGCTATGTGAAAGAATCGTATAGTGTGTTGAACAGAACAGTGACAGGTCTTCAAACAACGAATTCTGAAAGAGAAAAGGCTTTAACGATGACAAATTCTACATTGATGACAAAGCAAAAGGAAATTAATCATTACATCGAAGAAAATGCTAGTCTAAAGCAAGAGTTAGAGAAAGAAAAGATCGAGAATGAAAGGATCAGAAGGTTATTACTGAGTTACTCTTGTTCTGATTATGTTATTGATCGAGTTTATCCTACTGTTGCAGGTTTTGAAGCATTTCAGGATGAGAAGCAAAAGAATGAGACTGGTAAGAAATCGACTGTAAAATACAACAAGTGTCCGCCTCCTATCTGGGAAGGGTATTCTCCTAGAAAACCAAATGAGGAACAAGTCGAAAAAGCAGTCAATATAAAGTTAAAATCCGAGACAACTGACGTTTTACCAGATAACATTGACATCACATTTACTGCGTCTGATACTGATCATGAGTCTGAGTTAATCAAAAGGGTGGTTGATCAGGTGTTGGATACTGAGGAGGTGTCTGAGTCAAAGTTTGAGTCTGGGTGTTCAAGTTCGTCAGTCAACAGTTCAAAGTCATCGGAAAAACGGTCTTATAGTAAAGAATTTTTGTTATCAAAAGCAAATTTGGATGATGAAACATTTAAAGTTGCATATACTTTAAATGGTTCTGACAAATTATACTCTGATGAAGAGTTTCCGATGGATAGTGTTAGATTTGACAAGATCAAAAAGGTTTTCAAAATCACAGAAATTAATATTTCTGACACTAAAAATTTAAATCTTAATGAAAAATCTAAAAAATACACTTCAAGAGTTCAACAAAGGTTAAACAAGAAAAAAGGGAAAAAGGATTACAATTTTAGTTCTGGTTTTCAAAAGAAAACAAACCAAAATTGTAATTACAAAAGAAAAGGTTTAGGTTTTATTCAGCAAGAAAGTTACAGAAAGGTAAACAATTCTAAACCAAAAACAGAATTTGTTTCAGGTGGAAGTGTTAAAGAAGAACAGAAGAAACCTTTCTGGAAAGAAACAAACCAGGAGTTTCTTGTTGAAAGGAAAAGAACAGGAACTGGAGTTTTTCATTCAAGAGACATTCCAAGAGATACAAGAATTTGTTTTCAATGTCAAGTTGTTGGACACATTGCTCACAACTGTCCAAACAAAGTCAATAGAAATCAGGGAGTCTCTGAAAAACTTAAAGAAAAAATTGTTGAAAAGCATGAAGTTGGTGAAAATTCTAAAAAGATATACAAAAAGAAGGCAAAAGACAACCAAACATGGGTTGTTAAGAAATCAGTTGATAGTTCTGACAATGAATCTGATTCCACAAAATCAGAGGAGTCACAAAATGAGATTAATGATTTGTTGAATGATGCTGATATTAAATCAATGAGTGTGAAAGAGATTCAACAAATGGTTGGTAAAATAGAAATTTCAGATTTTGATATTGAAAAAACATTCAATGGAAATGTTAAGAAAATTTTTAAGAAAATGCTTGATGGGAAAGTAAAGGGGGTTAAAGATTTTTATGCAACTAAAAAGGCAACTTATAACCCTACTGCCCAGGAATTGGAAGCCACCAAGTCAAATAAGACTTGGGTGGAAGTTTGTTTTCCTTAAAGTCTTAGGACTTGCCGGAGATCCCAAGTTTGTAATCGTGGATCAGGAATCGGCATCTTTCTAATGTTTGAAGTTTTTGATTGAAAATTTTTGATAATATTTGAATGTTTACAGGTTGCATGACTACGCCGGAGCTTCCAGGTTGGTAAGTGCGAAGCAGGAATCGGCATTCTGATTGGTAAAATGGTGATGTAGAAGTAACATTCCTACATGTGGTAATTTTGATATTTGGAATAGTAGGGGCTTACATGAATAGGTTAATCAAGGTCATTAAGTTGAACTTGATTGGACTATACTTACAATTGGTATTTTGAATAGACAATGTGATGAACCACACTCCGAATCTTCAAATGATTGTATCATAAAAACTTATTTTCCAGGAAAATTATTTTGATTAAAACAAACTTAAGTGTTTTGAAATCTAAATGAGAAAATAGTTTTGTGATAGGGGGAGTTCTGATTGTTTATGCCAAGTGAATGGCGATTTGATGCGATTTGATATCAGTTGTCAAGTTTTATTGTACAGTTTATTTTCAAATTTCCTAAAATGTGTTTGCATTTTAGGGGGAGTAAAAATTTTTCAGAAAATCCAAAAACATTTGAAAATTTGAAAAAGACAAAAACATGATAAAATTCAAAAATGAGTTTCGTTGTGAATAGAGGAAATGATAGTACATCAGTGGACTATCACAACATGCTAAAGAAATGTAAAGAAAAATGTGATAAACAATCTTACTGTGGATATGTCAGTAGGTTTTTGCAAATTTAGTAGATTGTTACGAGATATAAACCTAAATTTCAAACTTATTTGTTCTGTGGGTTAACACAAACTTGGATATATAGGTAACCCCTGAAATTTCGTTTGAAAGATCTCTTAATCTGATATACTAGGTCTTTATACTCTATGATATCTGGGGTATTATTCCGGGACTTCTGCTGAACGGTAGTTCTGACCTAGTCCCTGGCTAATACTTGCTGCAATGCTTGAAACACAGCATTAAACCCTCAGCATGCTGAAACAATAAAATTGATATATGCTGCTGTTGTAAGCAAAAAGATCCTCTAAAGGGGACACGCTGAAAAGTCGAAGCTGATATCTCTCTACGTATACGGAAGTATCGATCTGAGATCCCTCGGCCCTCGCACACCTAAATTATATACAGATATCATTGTAGTATTCTCACCTGTAAGACTGATTATTGAGATTCTGGATACGGGAGTATATTCAAGTAGTGGGACACACGGATAAGTTTAAGTTGCTTAAAACATTAATCAAGTATCTCGGATCAGTTGAACTTTGTGTGAAAATTTAAATGGACAAACATACTGACAATCTAGGTAAATTGTTTAGAACTTAATATGAAATGAAGCTTAATGGTGTTAGTGATCTGTCTCAGAAACTGATATGATCCTCTTGCACAAACTCACAAAAAATATTGTTTGTAAATATTTCTTTATTGCATTTCTTTACAATAAAAAATTACAAAAAGATTTTTAGTGTGTTTTAGCATAAATTTTAAAAAATTCAAAAAGATTTTCGACAACTGATATTGGAAAGCTGATTGTAAAAATTTTAAGTGCTAAACATGATGACTTTGTTCTGAGGGGAAGTGAATCTGAAAATGCTAAAAGGTTTGATAAATCCTACAATTGGTATTTTAAAACCTACATTTGGTTCATCGGTTATTGATGATAGGAAAGAGAGTTATCTGATTATATCAGATTGTTGGTGCATTTAATTGTTAAATTTAGAAAATTTATTTCTGGGTTAAGTTTGTTGCAGATGAGCCAGGTTAATTCATTCAAAAGTCTACAAAAGTCAGACTCTGATCATGAATCTAAAGTTTGCTAGTTGCTGATGCTGATGAACTTAAGGAATCAAGAGATCTGATCAAGAGAATTAGATAAAAGCCAGGCAATGATCTTGTTAACAACATTTGAGTCAGACATTGATCCTAAAGCAGATGTTGCTGAAGAACAAATGAATACCAGCAAATCGTGAGGGAGAGTCTGATAGAGCCAGAAGATTCTTGAGAAAAAGATAGAGAGAGAAAAGCCCAGAGACTGATCAAGACTGAAGATGTGAAGACACAGTATTGGTGTGACTCGATAGTCGACTCGTCAACATCTGAGGGGGAGTCTGTTGGTGCACTACATCTGTCGACTTCGTCTTGTATCGAGTCTTACACTAGTTAGAATAGATCAGGGCACGTAAAACGAGAGTTAGAAAGATTTCGCTTGAAGGATTGGATTTGTAAAGGATTTCGCTTGAAGCCTCAAGCGAAATCAACATGTAACGATTTCGCTTCAGGTCATTCCAAGCGAAGTTTCCAAGTCTATATATAGGGATGTTAGGTCAAGCGAAATTATAGTTTTTGAGAGAGAGTTTTCCATACCGAAGTGCTGCCGGTGTGAGAACTGATTGTAATTGTTTTCTAATCAATACAAATCAGTGTTAAAGTGAAGATTAAGCTGTTTACACATCAAATACTTGTTTTCCGCACCTGTATTTGATAGAATTCCTCTGAACCGACTCATCTAGGTCGAGAAACCGGTCCTTACAACTATTTAGATGTTTGTGGAATGTTGGTAGTATTTGGAACATGAATCAGGTTTGGTTATAATATGGTAAGTAGTTATTTGTCTTTACATATTGTTTTACTTTGAATGGTTTGATTTGGTTTTGAATGGTTTATAAACTGGTCATTTTGGTCAGTTTGTGGTCAGTTTGTTTTGGTTTATAAAGTGGTCATTTTGGTCAGGTTGTGGTCACTTTGTTTTGCTTATAAACTGCACATGTTTATGGTCAGTTTACATTATGGTCTGTTTGGCTTCCATCTGTTTGTTTTGGTTATAAACTGCACTTTCTTTTGGTCTGTTTGTTTTGGTTATAAGCTGCACTTTGTTTTGGTCTGTTTGTTTTGGTTATAAACTGCACTTTGTTTTGGTCAAAATTAGATCTTGTCAAATTACATGTGCACAAAGTTACATATAACAAACTGCACATCATTTATAACAAAAGGCACGTCTGTTTGGCTTGCATCTGTTTGTTTTGGTTACAAAAGGCATACAATACATCACAAACTTAGATCTTGTCATTCAAAATTAGATCTTGTCATTTTACACATACTGCACATCATGTATAACAGCCTAAAATGCCAGAACATACATCACAAAACAGATCCAACTAAAAACCAAATACTTTTTCAATTTTCTTGACTTTGCTTCAACTTTCATGTTATCTTGTTGCAGCTTAATGTTTTCTTCTTCCAGAATCATGTTCTCTTGTTGCAGCTGCATCTTCTCCGATTCCAAGTTGTTCTTAGCCCTCAGCAATCCAGGTATGATATCTATGCACCTTTGGCACCTTTGCTGATCGAACCATCCAATAAATGGACAATTTGAACCGTACATTTGACCAAATCAAAACATTAAAATCACAAAAGACATTACCTTTTCTAATCGATGAACCCTAATTTTGAAGAAGATGAAAGATTACCTGGACAGGACAAGAATAAAAACACCGTCCAGGATTCTTCTTTGTCCATGAAGTTTGTATAATAGCTTCCCTTCCACAATGGCAGTTGACCATGGCGATTATGAACCATAAATTTGAAGTCTGAAGAACCCTAATTTTGAAGAACAAGAAAGAAGAAAGGAATGAGGACAGATCTTCTTATAAATAAAGGGGAAAAGACAAATGGCAGTTGAAATTACATTTCTACCCTCATGTGCCCTGCACATGCCTTCATTTAACCAAAAAATCTAACTGGGTTTGTGATGCGCGTTTAAGTGTCGTATATATTAGGTGTATATTTTAAGCCCTTTTTAACACTTACTTTAGCCAAGTTTTAAATTTATAAAACACGATATTTTACTAACACTAAACACACATATGGGCAAGTGCACCCATCGTTGAGCGTAGTATAGCGTTGGTAAGATACCGAGGTCGTCCAAGGACACAAGAGCTTTTAATACCGGTTTATCCTCAACGTCTAACCAAAACAAAAGTTTAGAAAAAAATGTTTTAAACTAAGAAAAGTAAAACTAACTAAATGCTGAAAATAAAAATAAAAATAAAAACAGATAGACAAGATGAATCACTTGGTTCCGACTCGTATCTAGTATAACCTTTGATTATTTCCGCACTTTTGCACATAATTAAGAGATTATCTTAGTTATTGTAGTAGGCCCCTCTTTTGAAGGTGACGTTACCCTCACCCCAGTAGTTTGAGTCAGCAGGGATACAATCCTAAAGGGGTGGATTATTGGAAGTTAATGAATTAAGTTATTAATGCAGTATTGTGGTAGGCCCCGCTTTTGGCGGTGACGTTACCCTCGGCTAAGTAGTCTGAGTCAGCAGGGATACAGTCCTAAATAGCCGGGTTATAGTATTAATAGTAGTTAACTTATGAGGGGATCAAAGAGTTTGGACCCCTGCCATCCAATACCGTGAAGTATTGAAGGAGGTCCTACTAAATTTGACCCAGGTCCATTGCAGGACCTCTAAACGCTGAACAATGGCAAGACCTTTACCAAACCGTTCCCTTAACCCCCTACCAGGTAGCCAACATACCTCCATATAGACCGTGGAGATATGAATGGTGAAAATCCTTTATTTTATATAGACAGTAAAATAATGCCAAGACACCACGGACAAACGATAAGGAAAGATCACCTTCAACATAAGTAACTAGTTATTAAAGTCATTAATACAAAACCAAATAAAAAGTGCAAAAGATTAGAAATAAAAAGTATTATACTAGACACTTTGTCTTCACCAAGTGATGTAAGAGACTTAGGCAAACATGGCCTTGATTGTCAAGAACTCTTACGATCAATCTTGGATCCCGAGACGACTCACACACTCTATGATGGACAATGGATGATGGTGGTGGATGATGGTGTTGTGATGGTGGTGGGTGGTGGATGAAGTGTGAGAGAGGTGGTGTGCCAAGGGATGAGTTGCAATGAAACCAAGCACTCCGATTTATAGGCTGAACAGAAGCCTAGGCACGGCCCCGTGTTCGCTGGGCACGGCCCCGTGCCCGTCTGACACTCTCTCTCCTCATTAATTGTAATTCGTAATTACAATAAATGCGCCTGCTGTACTTTCGACACGCCCCCGTGTCCGCTGAGCACGGCCCGTGGTGGGCAATATAAACTTCTATAGGTTTGTCTTTTATGCTGCTTCTTGGGCACGGCCCGTGCTGGCTGAGCACGGGGCGTGTTCAGCCTTCTGTTTTCTATATTTTGCTTTGGAAGGTAACGTTGAGGGTTCGGGCAGTCCACTAATGTTCCTTTTCTTGTATTTATGTTGGATTTAGCTGTCTTTTTGCTTCTTTTGCGTTTTTGAGCTCATTTAATCCTGAAAATACAAAAGGAAGACAAAAACACTCTTTTTCCAATATTAGTACTAAAAAAGGGTTAGTTTTATGCCTCATTTGATGTAATTTATATGTTGCATTTTACACACATCAAATACCCCCACACTTGAACTTTTGCTTGTCCTCAAGCAAAACTCTTTAATATGTGGCTTACACTCCCAAATGGAATAGGTAGAAGAGAAGGTTTTGGGCTTGTCATAGAGTGTCGGGATTTCCAAGATCTTTTTGGGTTTTATTTTTATTTATTTACACTCCTATTCGTAATGATTTATTTAGAATTGTTCATAAAAGAAATTACTTATTTGGGCATAACATGCATTTTTAAAATTCTATTTATATACAAGTTCACATACCTCGCGGGGAAATCACTCACACTCGGCCGAAGGTGTATTTTTAGTGAATCACTCGAGAGCGGTCATGGAACTTATTCCTACCATAGGCTTGCCAAGAAATCAATCCTCCTCCTTTTTAACTTTTATACCTTTGTAGATATCAAGAGGACTTTGTGGGTTAAGGGTTGGCTAGGGTTAAAGGTAGGTGGTTGGGTTAGTGGTTAGTAGAAAAAGGGCTAAAAGCGTAACAAGTGTCGGTTTTCGTATTTTTTTGCAACTTTTTATTTTTAATGAATCTTTTATTCAAACAAAGTTATTTTTGATTACTTTGTTTGTTTATTTTCTTTTTGCTTCATTAATTTTTTTTTTTTTCACGAAGAACCGAACTTGTTACTAAAATAAAGGGTTAAAAATGAAAAAGGTTTTGGTGGGTGAAAGGGTTTTTGTTTTGGGTGATGAAACGAAAAGGTTTAGGCTCAAAGGGGCTAACTAGGGGGATTTTTGGGTAGGTGGTAAAAGAAAAGGAAAAATAATGGTGTAGAAATGAAAAAGGTTAGTCCTAATGCCTCCATCATTTACTTACTCGGGTTTAAGTTGATAAGGACCGGGAATGTATTGTCATGGCAAGTTCTAGAGTCGTAAGAACCAAGCGGCTATTCACACAAGAAACGAAAAATGAGCATTTAGTCAAATGATATGGAATTGTGTGCTCAATAAAGGCTCAAAACTCACTTTTGTGGGAATGGGTTTTTATGTGATCAAGTATATATAATCAAATTTTAAATAAGTTTGTCATGCCTTTTCATAATTTTCTTATGTTGGTTCTTTTTATCACTACGCTATCGGTTGTAAATTTGTAAAAATATAACCTTTTTTGAGAACTTGAATTTCCCGAGTTAAACCTAGACAAGTAAAAAAAAAATGAATTTTTTGAAAAAATTTGGGGTGATTAGCGGTTCCAATAGAGTTTTGTGTAAGACTTGTATTTAGGACTTGCAAAATTCAAGGTTTTAGCATCCCCCCCACACTTAAATTACACATTGTCCTCAATGTGTCCCAAAAATAAATTTTTAGGTTGATTAGATGTATAAAATAGTGTTTAAAAAGCAAAAATTTGTGTTACTGGGCACTGAACACGGCCCCGTGTTATCCGGGCACGGCCCCGTGTTCAAGTGCCAGTAACAAAATTGAAATCAGAGAAACAGAAGTCTGGACATGGGGGCGTGCTGGGTGAACACGGCCCGTGTCCAGTTACCTGTACTGGGCGTTTTCTGCAGGTGGTTCGACACGGGGCCGTGTTGGTTGGGCACGGCCCGTGTTGAACCTTCTGAAAGGGAGAAAATTGTCGGGTTGCCTCGTTCTTGTGCATGGGATCATTTTTCTCGTTCCCCTTTTCATCCTTTACCACCATGAGTGTGTTTCATTCATTACAAACCATCCAAACATTAAAACCATCATTTCATTTCATCATAGAGAGAACTTACATAATCCTAAATTAAACTAGATAAAACAAAGAAATAACAAACCATGGAGTCCTAGCCTTTACTTTATTTTAATTTAGCAAAATTTCCAAGAAATAATCAAATCTTGGTTAAACAAGGCCTTAGTGAACTCCTTCTTCCGAGTGCGGTTCTCCTCAAATGTCGGCGAGCCATTCTTCTATCTCCCTTGGAAGGAGAAAAGAAGGCTCATTGGCATTAGTTTGAGGAGTTTCAACTTCCACCGGGATCTCTTATTGGTGTTCCATGGGAGGTTCCGCCGGAAAGTCTTCCCACCCGGTAGGGTTGTTAATTCCGAGAGCCAGGTTCCAATCCTGTTGTGGAAGGACTGGTTCCATTGGAGGTGCTACAAGAATATTTAACCTCTGGTGCAAGAGGTTAATTTCTTGGAAGCTGCTTTCAAGTCCCATCGTAATATTGTTAATACGGTCGATAAGGACCTCCTCTACTGAAGTCATTTCGTCGAGAGCCTCCCTTAATGCTATCACATAGTGCACAAGTGTAGCTTCAATGGAGGGTCTTCTTCCTCTTCGGTTGTTTGACGAATGCACAGAAGATGTATCGCTGTTTTCACTCGACATCCTACGAAAAATAAACTAAAAATAGCTTATTTAATGAAATAGTAACCGGACACGGCCCCGTGCTCACTGAGCACGGCCCCGTGTCCATCTTTCTGCAGAGTTTTGGAACAAGGAAACTTGTATTTTTAAGTTATTTTCTGAATGTTGTGGGCCCTTTTTGGCTACTAATAACTTAAAACAATGTTTCATAACATGTTTTTACCAAGATTATTTGAACAAAACTCATTTATCCCTACCATAGAGTTGGAGGAATTCCAAACTTTCAATGGTAGCTCTTGGAGAAAGATGAAGAAGAAGGAAATTACTAAAAGAGGAAGGGACAAGATGGGTTGTTGGAACCTTCTTTTAGACTTACCTAGGATAGTTTGAGAGAAGATTCCTGCAAATCTCTGCCCCAAGTTGGTCCAAATGTGCAGAATTCTTGGCTGCATTTATAGAAAATGACAGCAACCTGGACACGACCCCGTGTTCAGTGGACACGGCCCCGTGTGCAGGTGGAGTTCTGACACAGTTTGTCCGTATTCTGACGTACTGATCAGAAAGGAATCTTTCGATGGACACGGGGGCGTGTTGGCTGGGCACGACCCCGTGTCTAGGGACTGTTTTATGAAGTTGTCTATTTTTTAAGGAACTTGTTAGTATCGGGTGGCTCCTGACTGGTTGGAACAACCCCAAAGTGCCTAATATACCTTAATTGTCCTAGACTAAGGCGAGAACGCAAGAGGTTGTCGGTGAGGGTAATTCCTATTTTCATTCTAGGTGGACAAGTCCAACCCTTTTCCGGGCTCTTGTTAAAGAAGGTATATGCCGAATCGCTCAGGTCTATGTATGCACCGAACGAAGTCGATGGAGAGTCCTTCACGGCACAATCGACACAGGGACGACTATCGTCCAAGTCTTTGCTAGGTACGAAGGCATTTTCGGGAGCAACGAGGTTGTCGGAATGCGGTTCCAACATTTCTTCATGGGTATCGTCTTGGGGCGGATCAATAAAATCCTTCCCAAGCTCTTCTATCCATTTCAGAATTAGCTCTTCTAGTTGAAATAACTCGCTAAGGAGCATTTCCCCTAGAATATCTGGCTGGGCGCATTCGAGGGAGAAATAGTGCTTATTTTTACTTTCGCCCCTCTTAAGGTTGTGAGAAGATCGTGGGTCCATGTAGTGGGGCCTATAATTTAGGAAGTAGCATTTTACTTCTTCATGTTCGCCACCACATAATTGACACCACGTACCATAAGAGTGCCGAAAGTAAAAATAATTACTATTACTCATGTTTATGTCAGAAATTACCAACCGTCGGGATCTAACGGTTCTGTTTTCAGTAACTGAAACTTGGGCACGGGGGCGTGTTGAGTGGACACGGCCCCGTGTTCAGCTTACTGTCTGATGTAAAACAGGATTGCCAGTTCCAATGATTGAGCACGGGGGCGTGTTCAGCGGGCACGGCCCGTGCTGAGCTCTGCAGAAGCTGAAAAACTAAGAAAAATCCTAAAAAAAAATAAAAAGAAAAATAAAAGATGATTAGGCCGTTGATTCCTAACTTTCTTAAAATCCTTGTGTCCCCGGCAACGGCGCCAAAAACTTGATGCGCGTTTAAGTGTCGTATATATTAGGTGTATATTTTAAGCCCTTTTTAACACTTACTTTAGCCAAGTTTTAAATTTATAAAACACGATATTTTACTAACACTAAACACACATATGGGCAAGTGCACCCATCGTTGAGCGTAGTATAGCGTTGGTAAGATACCGAGGTCGTCCAAGGACACAAGAGCTTTTAATACCGGTTTATCCTCAACGTCTAACCAAAACAAAAGTTTAGAAAAAATGTTTTAAACTAAGAAAAGTAAAACCAACTAAATGCTGAAAATAAAAATAAAAATAAAAACAGATAGACAAGACAAGATGAATCACTTGGTTCCGACTCGTATCTAGTATAACCTTTGATTATTTCCGCACTTTTGCACATAATTAAGATATTATCTTAGTTATTGTAGTAGGCCCCTCTTTTGAAGGTGACGTTACCCTCACCCCAGTAGTTTGAGTCAGCAGGGATACAATCCTAAAGGGGTGGATTATTGGAAGTTAATGAATTAAGTTATTAATGCAGTATTGTGGTAGGCCCCGCTTTTGGCGGTGACGTTACCCTCGGCTAAGTAGTCTGAGTCAGCAGGGATACAGTCCTAAATAGCCGGGTTATAGTATTAATAGTAGTTAACTTATGAGGGGATCAAAGAGTTTGGACCCCTGCCATCCAATACCGTGAAGTATTGAAGGAGGTCCTACTAAATTTGACCCAGGTCCATTGCAGGACCTCTAAACGCTGAACAATGGCAAGACCTTTACCAAACCGTTCCCTTAACCCCCTACCAGGTAGCCAACATACCTCCATATAGACCGTGGAGATATGAATGGTGAAAATCCTTTATTTTATATAGACAGTAAAATAATGCCAAGACACCACGGACAAACGATAAGGAAAGATCACCTTCAACATAAGTAACTAGTTATTAAAGTCATTAATACAAAACCAAATAAAAAGTGCAAAAGATTAGAAATAAAAAGTATTATACTAGACACTTTGTCTTCACCAAGTGATGTAAGAGACTTAGGCAAACATGGCCTTGATTGTCAAGAACTCTTACGATCAATCTTGGATCCCGAGACGACTCACACACTCTATGATGGACAATGGATGATGGTGGTGGATGATGGTGTTGTGATGGTGGTGGGTGGTGGATGAAGTGTGAGAGAGGTGGTGTGCTAAGGGATGAGTTGCAATGAAACCAAGCACTCCTATTTATAGGCTGAACAGAAGCCTGGGCACGGCCCCGTGTTCGCTGGGCACGGCCCCGTGCCCGTCTGACACTCTCTCTCCTCATTAATTGTAATTCGCAATTACAATAAATGCGCCTGCTGTACTTTCGACACGCCCCCGTGTCAGCTGAGCACGGCCCGTGGTGGGCAATAGAAGCTTCTATAGGTTTGTCTTTTCTGCTGCTTCTTGGGCACGGCCCGTGCTGGCTGAGCACGGGGCGTGTTCAGCCTTCTGTTTTCTCTATTTTGTTTTGGAAGGTGCCGTTGAGGGTTCGGGCAGTCCACTAATGTTCCTTTTCTTGTATTTATGTTGGATTTAGCTGTCTTTTTGCTTCTTTTGCGTTTTTGAGCTCATTTAATCCTGAAAATACAAAAGGAAGACAAAAACACTCTTTTTCCAATATTAGTACTAAAAAAGGGTTAGTTTTATGCCTCATTTGATGTAATTTATATGTTGCATTTTACACACATCAGTTTGGCCTAAAGGACATAACGTGCAAGATTTGCGAACATTAAGGACAAAACTCATCAATTTTAAAGACAAAGGGCAGCGCCTGCAATTTTGGACATACATAAAGGACAAAACTTGTAATTCACTCTAATGTTTTTAATGTTTTTGTATTTTTCATAATTTTCTCCCCCTAAATTTGAGCATAAAAAAACTACCTAAGAATAGAAAACTTTATGAACAAATTTACAGACGAAATAAAACAAAAAGATGCTCAGTCAGTACAACGAATCATTTTCAGAAAATCCACAAGCACTTGAAATTTCGAACTGCTGACAGGTTTTGTGAACAAATCGGCAGCATTTGCATCTGTGTCGATTTGCTCTAGTTTGATAAGACCTCTGTCAAAACAGTCTCGTATAAAATGAACTTTAATATCAATGTGCTTGGTTTTTGAGTGGAAAACAGGATTTTTCACAATTTGTATGGCAACATCATTATCACAGTATATGGTAGTCTTAAGATAAGTCAAACCGTAGTCCTGCAATTGATGTTGCATCCACACTACTTGAGAGCAAGACGCCGAAGATGCAACATATTCTGCTTCAGCTTTGGAAATAGCTACCGTTTGTTGCTTCTTGCATTGC
This sequence comes from Helianthus tuberosus, assembly GCA_030545235.1. Classification (NCBI taxonomy): domain Eukaryota; kingdom Viridiplantae; phylum Streptophyta; class Magnoliopsida; order Asterales; family Asteraceae; genus Helianthus; species Helianthus tuberosus. The sequence goes on along the minus strand of CM060367.1, from coordinate 74,582,324 downwards.
CAAGAAATGAGCCTGTCACCCAAAAATTGACATCCAGAAGAGGTGGATTTCCTGTCCTTGTCAGTGCCTCCAAAATTACTGTCAGGAAACGCAAACAGGTCAAAATTCGAATCCCTCGGATACCACAGACCAAACCTGGGTCGGCCTTTAAGGTACCGAAAGATTCGTTTAACAGTAGAAAGATTCGTGCCCAAAGTCAAAAAGGCCCAATCCATGGGTAAAATCAGAACAAGTCAACAACACCATGACTCAGATGATAAATTTTGTCTCAAAACTGTTAATTTTGACTCGAGACCATGAGTCGAGACCATGAATTCTCGAGTCGAGACTATTAGTCGAGACTATGAGTTCTCGAGTCGAGACCATGAGATTGCGACTCGTAAACACCGGTATCGAGTCCTTAAGTGTTATCTGAGTTGAGACCACACAAACAACTTCATCTTCCCAGCCTTTTGGATCAAAACCCCAAAAACAATTATAAATTTCCTTGAAGACCAAAATATGTTCAAGACTAGGGTTTATACGTCTTCAAATCTTCAAAAATTCATCATAAGATCTTCAAATCACCTGCAGAACTTCAACAAAACTCAACAAAAATAATCAAATACCTTCAAATATTGGTGAGTCGAGACCGGAAAAAACACTTCGAAAACCATAAACGTTGTCGGAACAGTGATAACTTTCCGAAATTTGAGAGAGAAAAGGGAGGAAATCACAGTTGGTCTCGAGTGAGAAATTAGGTCTCGACTCGAGACCTGTCTTATATACCCATGGATTGGGCCTTTTTGACTTTGGGCCAAGACCATAATGTTGGGCTTAATCTGATTTTTAAGGATTTAATTAATTCAATTAATTCATTTATGAAAAAATCCTCTAATTTCAGATATAATTTCAATAACCCACTAAACCTTTTGAGCACATTCCATGAAAATAAAAACCTAAAACAAAAATAAATAATAAAAACTATTATTTACAAAAATAAAATAGGAAAATAACAAAATTTCTCAGGGATCAAATCACGAGGTTTCGGGCTTGACTTCACTTATCAACACTGATCTGCTACCGAATGATCTAGACGATTGCCAGTATATTTGTCCACCTAAACTCATCTCCCTAGACCTTTTCCATATAACTGCCTGTAACAAATTTTATCATGTTTTGATGTTTTAACAATGAACACCCAAACAAATACTAATCAAATCCCGGAGTTATATACAGCTCACGCTATCATGCACATAGCTTCCCTACCACATATTTCACAAGTCCAATCCAAATCTCTAAAATCTTAACTGGGAATAGATTGAGAAGAGAACATAATAGATCTTAAGCAGAGATGGTATAATATACAGATCAAATGAGTTTTTCTCAATTTGATATAGGTTTCTAGGGTTTCTTTTGGGCACTTGAGGGCCTCTATTGGGTGTTTAAGTGATCTATAGCGCGACAACGTACAGCTAGGTCAGCATGTATCTGGATGCAGCAGAAGCTGACGTTGCCTAGCACCTCCAGGTCAGCATATATCTGGATGCAGCAGAGGAGATACAAGACTTTTTCAGAGAAGAATTCAGAGTCAGACCAAAATTGTGTGTATCGGGACAACATACAAACATTCAAATAGAAATGAGCTAATTCCAAGTGATTTTCTTTGCTGAGGTCATGTACTAGTTTTGTTCTGAACAGAAACAGCCAATGTTTCCAGTCTATAGGATAGAGCCTACTAACACATCATACTAGAGTCAAACTATTTCAATACTGGTCTTACATGAGTCAGCCCTTGACCATAATGTGAAAATTCATTTCATTTCCCAGTCATGCAATGTCTCTTTAAGTATTTTTTAATTTTTTTAGTAAATTACAAGTTTTGTCCTTTATGTATGTTCAAAATTGCAGGCGCTGCCCTTTGTCTTTAAAATTGATGAGTTTTGTCCTTAATGTTTGCAAATCTTGCACGTTATGTCCTTTAGGCCAAACCCAGTTAGATTTTTTTGGTTAAATGAATGCATGTGCAGGGCACATGAGGGTAGGAATGTAATTTCACCTGACATTTGTCTTTCCCTCTTAATTATAACAAGAACTGTCCTCATTCATTCACCTGCTTCACATTGATCATCCCTCATCTTTCATTTCTAGGGTTTTGCACCCTGTAAAAAACGACGATCAAGATTCCGATGTCGCAGACTGAAGAAGGCTGGTATGTCAGGGATAATCTTGACACTGAAAGTGTCGTTGAACTGTATGGTAAGTTACAAACCCTAGCTTCGATTTTAGGATATAATGTTGTGGTTTTTGTTGATCATCAGTTGATTAATAACATAAATGTTAAAAATTTGCAGATGGTTTTCCCAATTTCTTTAGCATTTGCATTCATCATGGTGGTAGGCTTACATCACCTCCTGGACGCACATATGTAGGAGGCAAGATCAGTTATGTTGACTTGATAGATATTGATAAGTTTTCCATTCATGAAGTCGATCTTATGCTTGATCAGTTAGGGTATAATAGCTTGAACCCAATGTATTACCAATTTTTGAATCCTGAAAAGGCCCTAGATGATGGTCTTGAACACGTAACCAGGACAAGCCTATCATATCAACCCTTGAATACATAAGGGAGTATCTAATGAGGAGAATAGTAACTGTGTTGAACGTAATTGAGAGAAGTGAAGGCTTGCTTACACCCAAGGCAACATAACTTTTTGAAGGGATCAAAAGAGATGCAGCTGCTTACCATGTTCAGTGGAATGGGGGGGATTTGTATCAGGTTAGTGGAAAGCCAAATCATGCTCGTGTAGTGAATTTGGCTGCAAGGACATGTAGTTGCAGAGCCTGGGAGATAACAGGTAACTCACTCTTCAGTTTTTGAAGTTTTTAACTGGATGTTTGTCTAAAAGTTGAATATGTTTTATAGGAATGCCATGCAGACATGCTGTGGCTGCACTTTGGGAGAAAGCTGCTAATGGGGGCAGGGTGGGTGCTTTGGAGAGTTGGGTACATCCGGTTCATACAATGGAGAGGTGGAAACATGTATACTCTTTTTGGGTGAACCCTATCAATGGTAGGACTTTATGGATAAGGGTACATGCTCCTACAATGATTACACCCCCAAAACATCACACCCAGGTTGGAAGACCCAAGAAATTGAGGAAAAGATCTGCTGTGGAGCTTGAAGAGATGACCCAGTCAGGAAGGCTGTCCAAAAAGCACATAAAGGAGCATGTTCAAAGTGTAAGAAGACTGGACATAATTCCAGGACTTGCAAGGGTCAAGGTGAACCTGTCAACACTGGCAAATCAGGGAAGAGTGGCAAGGCAGGGAAGAAAAGAAAGGCAACAGCAAACTGAACCTCTTTTATGTCTTTTGAACTTGTTTTATGTCTTTTGGAAATGTTGGTTGGTACTATTTAGATGTTTGTGAACTTCTTTATGTCTTTTGGGTTGCTACTATTTAGATGTTTGTGGAATGTTGGTAGTATTTGGAACATGAATCAGGTTTGGTTATAATATGGTAAGTAGTTATTTGTCTTTACATATTGTTTTACTTTGAATGGTTTGATTTGGTTTGAATGGTTTATAAACTGGTCATTTTGGTCAGTTTGTGGTCAGTTTATTTTGATTTATAAAGTGGTCATTTTGGTCAGGTTGTGGTCACTTTGTTTTGCTTATAAACTGCCCATGTTTATGGTCAGTTTACATCATGGTCTGTTTGGCTTCCATCTGTTTGTTTTGGTTATAAACTGCACTTTCTTTTGGTCTGTTTGTTTTGGTTATAAGCTGCACTTTGTTTTGGTCTGTTTGTTTTGGTTATAAACTGCACTTTGTTTTGGTCAAAATTAGATCTTGTCAAATTACATGTGCACAAAGTTACATATAACAAACTGCACATCATTTATAACAAAAGGCACGTCTGTTTGGCTTGCATCTGTTTGTTTTGGTTACAAAAGGCATAAAATACATCACAAACTTAGATGTTGTCATTCAAAATTAGATCTTGTCATTTTACACATACTGCACATCATGTATAACAACCTAAAATGCCAGAACATACATCACAAAACAGATCCAACTAAAAACCAAATACTTTTTCAATTTTCTTGACTTTGCTTCAACTTTCATGTTATCTTGTTGTAGCTTAATGTTTTCTTCTTCCAGAATCATGTTCTCTTGTTGCAGCTGCATCTTCTCCGATTCCAAGTTGTTCTTAGCCCTCAGCAATCCAGGTATGATATCTATGCACCTTTGGCACCTTTGCTGATCGAACCATCCAATAAATGGACAATTTGAACCCTACATTTGACCAAATCAAAACATTAAAATCACAAAAGACATTACCTTTTCTAATCGATGAACCCTAATTTTGAAGAAGATGAAAGATTACCTGGACAGGACAAGAATAAAAACGCCGTCCAGGATTCTTCTTTGTCCATGAAGTTTGTATAATAGCTTCCCTTCCACAATGGCAGTTGACCATGGCGATTATGAACCATAATTTTGAAGTCTGAAGAACCCTAATTTTGAAGAACAAGAAAGAAGAAAGGAATGAAGACAGATCTTCTTATAAATAAAGGGGAAAAGACAAATGGCAGTTGAAATTACATTTCTACCCTCATGTGCCCTGCACATGCCTTCATTTAACCAAAAAATCTAACTGGGTTTGGCCTAAAGGACATAACGTGCAAGATTTGCAAACATTAAGGACAAAACTCATCAATTTTAAAGACAAAGGGCAGCGCCTGCAATTTTGGACATACATAAAGGACAAAACTTGTAATTTACTCTAATTTTTTTAATGTTTTTGTATTTTTCATAATTTTCTCCCCCTAAATTTGAGCATAAATAAAAACTACCTAAGAATAGAAAACTTTATGAACAAATTTACAGACGAAATAAAACAAAAACATGCTCAGTCAGTACAGCGAATCATTTTCAGAAAATTCTCAAGCACTTGAAATTTTGAACTGCTGACAGGTTTTGTGAACAAATCGGCAGCATTTGCATCTGTGTCGATTTGCTCTAGTTTGATAAGACCTCTATAAAAACAGTCTCGTATAAAATGAACTTAAATATCAATGTGCTTGGTTTTTGAGTGGAAAACAGGATTTTTCACAATTTGTATGGCAGCATCATTATCACAGTATATGGTAGTCTTAAGATAAGTCAAACCGTAGTCCTGCAATTGATGTTGCATCCACACTACTTGAGAGCAAGACTCCGAAGCCGCAACATATTCTGCTTCAGCTCTGGAAATAGCTACCGTTTGTTGCTTCTTACATTGCCAAGAAATGAGCCTGTCACCCAAAAATTGACATCCAGCAGAGGTGGATTTCCTGTCCTTGTCAGTGCCTCCAAAATTACTGTCAGAAAACGCAAACATGTCAAAATTCGAATCCCTCGGATACCACAAACCAAACCTGGGTCGGCCTTTAAGGTACCGAAAGATTCGTTTAACAGTAGAAAGATTCGTGCCCAAAGTAAAAAAGGCCCAATCCATGGGTAAAATCAGAACAAGTCAACAACACCATGACTTAGATGATAAATTTTGACTCAAAACTGTTAATTTTGACTCGAGACCATGAGTCGAGACCATGAATTCTCGAGTCGAGATTATTAGTCGAGACTATGAGTTCTCGAGTCGAGACCATGAGATTGCGACTCGTAAACACCGGTCTCGAGTCCTTAAGTGTTATCTGAGTCGAGACCACACAAACAACTTCATCTTCCCAGCCTTTTGGATCAAAACCCCAAAAACAATTATAAATTTCCTTGAAGACCAAAATATGTTCAAGACTAGGGTTTATACGTCTTCAAATCTTCAAAAATTCATCATAAGATCTTCAAATCACCTGCAGAACTTCAACAAAACTCAACAAAAATAATCAAATACCTTCAAATCTTGGTGAGTCGAGACCGGAAAAAACACTTCGAAAACAATAAACGTTGCCGGAACAGTGATAACTTGCCGGAATTTGAGAGAGAAAAGAGAGGAAATCACAGTTGGTCTCGAGTGAGAAATTACGTCTCGACTCGAGACCTGTCTTATATACCCATGGATTGGGCCTTTTTGACTTTGGGCCAAGACCATAATCTTGGGATTAATCTGATTTTTAAGGATTTAATTAATTCAATTAATTCATTTATGAAAAACATCCTCTAATTTCAGATATAATTTCAATAACCCACTAAACCTTCTGAGCACATTCCATGAAAATAAAAACCTAAAACAAAAATAAATAATAAAAACTATTATTTACAAAAATAAAATAGGAAAATAACGAAATTTCTCAGGGATCAAATCACGAGGTTTCGGGCTTGACTTCACTTATCAACACTGATCTACTACCGAATGATCTAGACGATTGCCAGTATATTTGTCCACCTAAACTCATCTCCCTAGACCTTTTCCATATAACTGCCTGTAACAAATTTTATCATGTTTTGATGTTTTAACAATGAACACCCAAACAAATACTAATCAAATCCCAGAGTAATATACAGCTCACGCTATCATGCACATAGCTTCCCTACCACATATTTCACAAGTCCAATCCAAATCTCTAAAATCTTAACTGGGAATAGATTGAGAAGAGAACATAATAGATCTTAAGCAGAGATGGTATAATATACAGATCAAATGAGTTTTTCTCAATTTGATATAGGTTTCTAGGGTTTCTTTTGGGCACTTGAGGGCCTCTTTCGGGTGTTTAAGTGATCTATAGCGCGACAACGTACAGCTAGGTCAGCATGTATCTGGATGCAGCAGAAGCTGACGTTGCCTAGTACCTCCAGGTCAGCATATATCTGGATGTAGTAGAGGAGATACAAGACTTTTTCAGAGAAGATTTCAGAGTCAGACCAAAATTGTGTGTATCGGGACAACATACAAACATTCAAATAGAAATGAGCTAATTCCAAGTGATTTTCTTTGCTGAGGTCATGTACTAGTTTTGTTCTGAACAGAAATAGCCAATGTTTCCAGTCTTAAGGATAGAGCCTACTAACACATCATACTAGAGTCAAACTATTTCAATACTGGTCTTACATGAGTCAGCCCTTGACCATAATGTGAAAACTCATTTCATTTCCCTGTCATGCAATGCCTCTTTTTGTATTTTTTAATTTTTTTTAGTAAATTACAGGTTTTGTCCTTTATGTATGTCCAAAATTGCAGGCGCTGCCCTTTGTCTTTAAAATTGATGAGTTTTGTCCTTAATGTTTGCAAATCCTGCACGTTATGTCCTTTAGGCCAAACCCAGTTATATTTTTTGGTTAAATGAATGCATGTGCAGGGCACATGAGGGTAGGAATGTAATTTCACCTGACATTTGTCTTTCCCTCTTAATTATAACAAGAACTGTCCTCATTCATTCACCTGCTTCACATTGATCATCCCTCATCTTTCATTTCTAGGGTTTTGCACCCTGTAAAAAACGACGATCAAGATTCCGATGTCGCAGACTGAAGAAGGCTGGTATGTCAGGGATAATCTTGACACTGAAAGTGTCGTTGAACTGTATGGTAAGTTACAAACCCTAGCTTCGATTTTAGGATATAATGTTGTGGTTTTTGTTGATCATCAGTTGATTAATAACATAAATGTTAAAAATTTGCAGATGGTTTTCCCAATTTCTTTAGCATTTGCATTCATCATGGTGGTAGGCTTACATCACCTCCTGGACGCACATATGTAGGAGGCAAGATCAGTTATGTTGACTTGATAGATATTGATAAGTTTTCCATTCATGAAGTCGATCTTATGCTTGATCAGTTAGGGTATAATAGCTTGAACCCAATGTATTACCAATTTTTGAATCCTGAAAAGGCCCTAGATGATGGTCTTGAACACTTAACTAGGACAAGCCTATCATATCAGCCCTTGAATACATAAGGGAGTATCTAATGAGGAGAATAGTAACTGTGTTGAACGTAATTGAGAGAAGTGAAGGCTTGCTTACACCCAAGGCAACAGAACTTTTTGAAGGGATCAAAAGAGATGCAGTTGCTTACCATGTTCAGTGGAATGGGGGGGATTTGTATCAGGTTAGTGGAAAGCCAAATCATGCTCTTGTAGTGAATTTGGCTGCAAGGACATGTAGTTGCAGAGCCTGGGAGATAACAGGTAACTCACTCTTCATTTTTTGAAGTTTTTAACTGGATGTTTGTCTAAAGGTTGAATATGTTTTATAGGAATGCCATGCAGACATGCTGTGGCTGAACTTTGGGAGAAAGCTGCTAATGGGGGCAGGGTGGGTGCTTTGGAGAGTTGGGTATATCCGGTTCATACAATGGAGAGGTGGAAACATGTTTACTCTTTTAGGGTGAACCCTATCAATGGTAGGACTTTATGGAAAAGGGTACATGCTCCTACAACGATTACACCCCCAAAACATCACACCCAGGTTGGAAGACCCAAGAAATTGAGGAAAAGATCTGCTGTGGAGCTTGAAGAGATGACCCAGTCAGGAAGGCTGTCCAAAAAGCACACTAAAGGAGCATGTTCAAAGTGTAAGAAGACTGGACATAATTCCAGGACTTGCAAGGGTCAAGGTGAACCTGTCAATACTGGCAAATCAGGGAAGAGTGGCAAGGCAGGGAAGAAAAGAAAGGCAGCAGCAAACTGAACCTCTTTTATGTCTTTTGAACTTGTTTTATGTCTTTTGGAAATGTTGGTTGGTACTATTTAGATGTTTGTGAACTTCTTTATGTCTTTTGGGTTGCTACTATTTAGATGTTTGTGGAATGTTGGTAGTATTTGGAACATGAATCAGGTTTGGTTATAATATGGTAAGTAGTTATTTGTCTTTACATATTGTTTTACTTTGAATGGTTTGATTTGGTTTTGAATGGTTTATAAACTGGTCATTTTAGTCAGTTTGTGGTCAGTTTGTTTTGGTTTATAAAGTGGTCATTTTGGTCAGGTTGTGGTCACTTTATTTTGCTTATAAACTGCACATGTTTATGGTCAGTTTACATTATGGTCTGTTTGGCTTCCATCTGTTTGTTTTGGTTATAAACTGCACTTTCTTTTGGTCTGTTTGTTTTGGTTATAAGCTGCACTTTGTTTTGGTCTGTTTGTTTTGGTTATAAACTGCACTTTGTTTTGGTCAAAATTAGATCTTGTCAAATTACATGTGCACAAAGTTACATATAACAAACTGCACATCATTTATAACAAAAGGCACGTCTGTTTGGCTTGCATCTGTTTGTTTTGGTTACAAAAGGCATAAAATACATCACAAACTTAGATCTTGTCATTCAAAATTAGATCTTGTCATTATACACATACTGCACATCATGTATAACAGCCTAAAATGCCAGAACATACATCACAAAACAGATCCAACTAAAAACCAAACACTTTTTCAATTTTCTTGACTTTGCTTCAACTTTCATGTTATCTTGTTGCAGCTTAATGTTTTCTTCTTCCAGAATCATGTTCTCTTGTTGCAGCTGCATCTTCTCCGATTCCAAGTTGTTCTTAGCCCTCAGCAATCCAGGTATGATATCTATGCACCTTTGGCACCTTTGCTGATCGAACCATCCAATAAATGGACAATTTGAACCCTACATTTGACCAAATCAAAACATTAAAATCACAAAAGACATTACCTTTTCTAATCGATGAACCCTAATTTTGAAGAAGATGAAAGAATACCTGGACAGGACAAGAATAAAAACGCCGTCCAGAATTCTTCTTTGTCCATGAAGTTTGTATAATAGCTTCCCTTCCACAATGGCAGTTGACCATGGCGATTATGAACCATAATTTTGAAGTCTGAAGAACCCTAATTTTGAAGAACAAGAAAGAAGAAAGGAATGAGGACAAATCTTCTTATAAATAAAGGGGAAAAGATAAATGGCAGTTGAAATTACATTTCTACCCTCATGTGCCCTGCACATGCCTTCATTTAACCAAAAAATCTAACTGGGTTTGGCCTAAAGGACATAACGTGCAAGATTTGTGAACATTAAGGACAAAACTCATCAATTTTAAAGACAAAGGGCAGCGCCTGCAATTTTGGACATACATAAAGGACAAAACTTGTAATTTACTCTAAATTTTTTAATGTTTTTGTATTTTTCATAATTTTCTCCCCCTAAATTTGAGCATAAATAAAAACTACCTAAGAATAGAAAACTTTATGAACAAATTTACAGACGAAATAAAACAAAAACATGCTCAGTCAGTACAGCGAATCATTTTCAGAAAATCCACAAGCACTTGAAATTTCGAACTGCTGACAGGTTTTGTGAACAAATCGGCAGCATTTGCATCTGTGTCGATTTGCTCCAGTTTGATAAGACCGCTATCAAAACAGTCTCGTATAAAATGAACTTTAATATCAATGTGCTTGGTTTTTGAGTGGAAAACAGGATTTTTCACAATTTGTATGGCAGCATCATTATCACAGTATATGGTAGTCTTAAGATAAGTCAAACCGTAGTCCTGCAATTGATGTTGCATCCACACTACTTGAGAGCAAGACGCCGAAGCCGCAACATATTCTGCTTCAGCTGTGGAAATAGCTACCGTTTGTTGCTTCTTGCATTGCCAAGAAATGAGCCTGTCACCCAAAAATTGACATCCAGCAGAGGTGGATTTCCTGTCCTTGTCAGTGCCTCCAAAATTACTGTCAGAAACCGCAAACAGGTCAAAATTCGAATCCCTCGGATACCACAGACCAAACCTGGGTCGGCCTTTAAGGTACCGAAAGATTCGTTTAACAGTAGTAAGATGAGAAGTTTTAGGATTAGCCTGATATCGTGCGCAATTGCAGACAGCAAACATGATGTCAGGATGACTAGCTGTCAGATATCCGTCAGCATCTTCAGTTAACAACGGTCTTTCTGCCATTGGAGTTTCTGCCGGTTTAGCGTCAGTGAACTTGAATTTCTTCAGCACATCGTCCACATATTTCCCTTGATGAATTAGAATGCCCTGTGAATCTTGTTTAACTTGTAAACCCAAAAACTATGTCATTTCACCGAGTGCACTCATCTTGAACTTCTTTTTCATAACCCTCTCAAACTCTTTGCAAAGCTTCTCACTTGTAGACCCGAAGATAATATCATCAACATAAATTTGAACCAAGATTTGATCCTTGCCCACTCTTTTGATAAACAGAGTCTGATCTATTGTGCCTCGTGTGTATCCATTAGCCAGAAGATGTTATGTCAGAGTTGCATACCAAGCCCTAGGTGTTTGATGCAACCCATATAATGCCTTGTCAAGCTTGTAGGCATATTCTGGATGGTCTGGATGAATAAAACCCGGCGGTTGCTCAACAAAAATTTCTTCCTTCACTTCTCCGTACAAAAATGCAGTTTTGACATCCATCTGGTAAACAGTGAATCCCATGAAGGACGCGTATGCTAAGAAAATCCGGATTGCTTCAAGTCGGGCAATAGGGGCATAGACTTCATCTTAATCCAGTCCCTCTATTTGTCTAAATCCTTGAACCACTAATCGTGCTTTATTTTGAACAATAACTCCTTCAGAATCTTGTTTTTTTCTGAAAACCCAGCGAGTTCCAAGCTTGCGTTTTCCTTTTGGCAACTCCACAAGTTTCCATACTCCTAGCTTCTCGAACTGGTTTAGCTCTTCGTGCATAGCATCAACCCAGCCTGGTTCCTGCAACGCTACATCAATGGTTTTAGGTTCAATTTGAGAAATGTAGCTAGAATATAAACACAAATTAATGGTTCCTGATTGGCTTCTGGTCTGAACTCCTGCATTCACAGGACCTATCACATTCTCAATAGGATGATTTCTTTGAACACTTGTTGGAATGGCAAATTCAGGTATAGTCTCGTCTAGAGATGTGTGTATGTTGCTTGACTCCCCCTCATTAGGTGCTAGTGGACTGTGACTCACAGGAGTGGTAACAGTACACTCTTCAGGAATAGGATCAGCAAACAGTTCTGATACAGTTGTATTAGGTGAAATTCCACTAGATTGTGCACCTTCAGGAGATTGATGAGACATTTGTTGAGACAGAGGATGCTGTGTAAAAACCATTCCCAGTGGATCAATGGTGTGATGTCTAAAGCTTCCTTCTGTCTGTTCTTCTTCTTCACTATCTTCAAAAGACAACGGTTGCTTTGGAGTAGATATGTCTGCATCTGAAGAAACACTTGACAAAATGTTAAATGATTTAAACAAATTTGCATAATCATATAACCAATCTGGTCCAACTCTAGCATCCGTAGCATTTTCTTCGAGCCATTCAATGTTGCACGACTCGACGACCTTTTTAGTTACTTTGTTGTATACTCTATAGGCAGAGCCTTTTGCATATCCAACAAAGAAACATTCGTCCCCTTTGACTTCAAACTTTCCATTAGAGTCCATAACTAATAATACACATGGACATCCAAAGATACGAAAGTGTGAAACCGAAGGTTTACGTCCTTCCAGAATCTCATAAGGAGTTTTCATATGACGTTTATTTACTAAAGCATGATTCTGGACGTAACAAGCTGTACTAACAGCTTCAGCCCAAAAGAAACTAGGAAGCTTCGAGTCAGCCAGCATAGTTCGTGCAGCCTCGATAAGAGTACGATTTCTTCTTTCAGCTACTCCATTCTGTTGAGGAGTTCGTGGTGCACTATACTGACGATCAATTCCCTTTTCAGTGCAGAATGTGTCCAAAGTAACGTTCTTGTGGCTGAGAAAATACACCCTGGTGTAACGAGAGTAATCATCAACGATTACACGACAATAAGCTTTCTTGCCAATACTCAACACATTCACTGGACCAAAAAGATCCATGTGAAGTAATTCGAGCACAGCTTTCGTTGAGGGTGCAGGTTTAGCCTTATGAGGTTTTCGATGAGCTTTTCCTTTCGCACAAGCAACACATTTTTCAACCAACATGAAATCTTTTATTGGAAGATCTCGGACTAGTTGACCTTTAGCTAGTCGGTTCAGATTCTTCATGTTTACATGCCCAAGACGACGATGCCACAGTAGACCATCATGTTCTGAAATTTTTGAGAATAGGCAAGTAACTTCTTCACACGGTTTCTTGTTCATATCAATCACATAAGCATTTCCTCTTCTCTCTGCTGACATTAAGAACCAATCTTCTGGAATGACAATCCCAGGTTTAAGTACATAACATCCTTTCTTTGTAAAGTGAACTGAATTTCCTTGATCACAAATCCGAGAGATGCTCAACAGATTGTGTTTCAGTTCTGGAACATAGTTAACATTCTCACAGCTTAAAACACCGTTTCTTACTGTTCCTTTCAGCGTGATCCTTCCTGATCCCCCTCCCGCAAATGAGACATATCCACCATTAAATTCTTTGACATTTATCAGTTGGGATAAGTCTCCTGTCATGTGCCTGGAACAGCCACTATCCATGTACCAAAGTCGCACGGTAGTCCTCCACAGCTGTTCCTGCACAATTAGCGGGATTAGTTCGATCTAGGAACCCATCCCATGGTGGACCTGGGTTTTCCTTGTGCATCAATATATGTCACTTCCAAATTAGATTGTCTTTGATCAGAAATCTTGAAGGATTTTTCATGAGAGATCTTTGGCGAAAAGTATTAGATTGTGCAGCGCCAGTTTTCGGTTTCCAAAATGTGTTTGACCAATTTGAATTATAGTTACCAAAACCATTATGTTGATTTCTTTGAAAACTTTTCTTTTGATTTTGATTTTGATTTCGACGTTTTGCTGCATTCCAATCTTGTTCAGAAGGTTTAGTTTTGCGATAGTTCTTCATTGTCTTAGACCTTTTAGTCGTCATTGACTCTGAACAACGATATCGGTTAGACTTAACCTTCTGATTTTGTACAAACTTCTTCTTGGATTGGGCACTTGGGAGTTGAACATAGTTTCTGGCAATGTGTCCAGCAATTCCACAATTAAAACATGTTTGTCGTTTCATTGTGTGAGTATTATGAAAATTTTTATACTTTAATGAAGAATCTTTGTTTGATTTTGAATGATTTGACGTTTTGATTTTTCTAATATGTTTTGCTTGTGGCTGTACTGAGCATTTTGATGTTTGCTGATTAGAAGTTACGCATTCAAGTGATGTTGATGAACAATTTGACACCCTTTCTTTATCGATATCATCATTTGAAGTGGATTCTTTAATTTCAAAAACATTTTCTGATGATTCTTTATTTAACTCAAACTCTTTTTCTTCTTTACCAAAATCAGTTTCAGTATTTGAACATGCAGAAGTTTCATCAATATGCGTTTCATCAACACATTTATCATGTGAAACTAATTAAGGTTCAATTTCCACTATAGTTTCCAATGGGATCCCACTAGATTCAACATTAGGGATGCCCACTGAGACAGATTCAGAAGAAGAATCACGATACTCCTGATTTTCTTGTGAAGAAGTTTCAGTGGTTTCACTGAATGTGTCTTGAGGGACCTCACCTGTAACACTGTCATCAACCAAAGGGTTAGAAACATCACATTCACAATCATTAACTGAAGAAAATTCATCATCAGACATATTGTTCAAAGGTTCAACACAAACATTATCAGTTTTGCCCAAAACATCAGGCTCACTAGACGAAACATAAGAACAAAACGACGCAAACAAAGACCGACCAAAAGCAATATCAGATTCAGTTTGTTCAAAATAATTTTCAGAAATATTAGTATGAACAACTGGTTCACTCCCAAGAACATCTCCACATTTTACTTCAGATACTTTATCTGCACATGAAGACGAAGTGTTAGGATCAATTGAGCCTTTAGAAACAAAATTTATTGGAGCAGACTTCTGTTTCTCAATTGGTCTGTCATTAAATGATGACTTATTGTTTTTGGGACCATAAGTCATTTTGCTTTCATTCATCATCTCCTCCCCAGTCATGGGTAAATAAGTATAATTGTCATTATAGGGAGGAGGAGCCTGATGAAAACCCAAACCATGCCCTTTCTTTTCCTTGTATGCGAGCTGTTGATCACACAAGTTTTTGACTAATTTGCTGGAAGAATCAAATTTCTTAATGTGAAGTTCATTTATTTGATATCTATATCTGATATCTTCCAGTTCCTTAGTCACAGTGCACAGTTTCTCCTGAACATATAAGAGTTGAGTTGTTTTCACACTTACATCATCCTTGAGTTTGACGATGTCTTTTCGCTGAGCTTCAATCCTTTCTTTATAAAGTTTTTCGTTTTTCGATAAAGTAAAGGTTTTATTTTTTATATCTTGATAATCTTGAATTAGCTCAGCGTTGTGTATCCTATAAGCTTCAACTTTTTCTCTACATTCAGGAGTACAGAAAGCAGAAAGTACCTCTTCTTTGGTGAGACCTTTGACTGGAGCTGAAAGAATCTGGGTCATCAGAGCCATGTTTTCAGCTGATGCCTCCTCCTCTGGTACAGAAACTTGATCATTTGAGGTCATGAAAGCAATGTTGTTTGAAACAGCTTGATTTTCTAGAGCTGAGATGTTCAGTCGCTCAATTTCCGAATTCCAATCAAAGTTGATGTCAGGCTGAACCACCAAGGCTTGAGCTAATCCCAGTTGTTGAGGACTTCTAGTAGCAGCATCATCCGTTATACTTGATGTGGTCACAAGAGCTCTCTCTCGATTAGGTGTTACAGGCTCGGCAGGAGTCTGTTCTCTATTAATCGTAGGCTTTGTGCAGTTTCGAGCATAGTGTCCTTCCTCATGACAGTAGTAACAGCGTAGTTTAAAAGGCACTATAGACGCTCCTGTAAATGAAGCACCCCATTTGTTTTTACCAGTTCTTTTCATAAACCGTGTTGCCCTGAATGCAGCCATAGCCATCTAACAAGTGATGTCCATTTCTTCAACAACATCAGGATGAATCTGATGTAAGTCATCGCCACACCATTTAGGAGGGTCAATCTTTCCTGCAACAAATGCATTCAAACAGTTTATAACAGAGGCTGCGATATCCAGATTTTCTTTAGACTGTTGTGTAAAGAAAGCAATCATCTCATTTTTCACAGTAGAAGCAGGAGCAGCCGTGGATGCATTCATGTAACACCCCGAAAACGGGTTTGGTAATTAACCCACGTTAATACTAAAAGACGGGTAAAGTGTCGCTAGTAGTAAAAATAACCCGGTAAATATTCGGGAATTAATAAGAAATCCTAATATTAGATACAAGCGAAACAAAGTTTTGATGAATTGAGTTTATAAGAGCCCGAGTTAACGGGACTTAAAATAAAACGGGTTATAACTCCCGGAACCCACTAAATAACTAGGAATATCAACCTAGTTAGTCTAGTGTCTTAAAAATAATGAGGAACTTGATGTAGTAACCTTTATAAACTTGGATAAAGTTGAGGGACTAAAATGGTTAAAGTGGGAAAATGGGTTTTATTAATTAAAATCTAAAAACACCAAAACACACACCATTGTGTGTGTTCTGGTCGTACAAAACACAGAGCCAAGAAGAGCTCTTAAGCTCAAACCCTAAAACACAGAAATTCATCAAATTGAAGGAGCAAATCAAGTCCAAATCAAAATCCGAGTATGAATTAGTGATCTCCATTGAAAAAGGAGTCACGAGGTATGTAAATTTCTTGGTAAATCTCTAGTTGAAATTCTGAGCAAACCTAGAGAATTCGAATCTAAGCTTGCATGTATGTTGTTTGGATGAAATTAGGGATGAAACTATGTCTAGTAGTAAACCCTAGCCATGTAATTGTTGAATTGATGTTCATTGTTGTGAATTCATAATCATACACTCATAAGTCAAGTGGGTTTTGATTATGTAGAAAAGATGATAATATAGTTGTGTTAGAAATCATCATAAGTGATAGTAGATGCAAGATATTTGAACAAATTTCAAGTTTGAGTATTTGATCATACATGATAATGGTTGAATCTTGATGTTAATCTTGGTAAAAATGACTAATTGTGAACTAGTTAGCAAACGTGTAGAATCATGCCCATTAGGTGTTTGTTATAATGCCTAAATGAGAACTAAGTGTTGATAATGTGCCTAATTGAGTCTTGTGAACTTGATAGTGCAATCATATGTGTTAATTGGTGATTTGACTTTTAAATAGTCAAACCGATCATTAATAAGATCGAATGGTATTTGTGATAGAAAATATGTAAGATGGAATGGTCATAATTAATGATGACTAATATAACCGTCTTATGAATTATAATGATAGTTTGACGCTTGACAAGCTAGGTGGAGGCTTGGATAGGAGGCGGGTCAAACGAAGCAAGAATGGCGGAAAAGCATAATTCGGATGCAAGGTAAGTATAGCTTACACTAGTCTTAAATTGTGGAATGTTTTCTTATCATATAAATATTGAATGAGGTATCTAAACGATTGAAATATGATGTTCCGTCGTGTAGTCGAACGGAACAAGCAAATCAAAGATGATAGAAACCATAATAATGGTTAAAAAGAAGTAAATCGATAAATTGGTCATATTATGTCGAAAGAAATACACGGTTTATAATTAAAATTCCCGTATGGTGTTAAACGGGAAGAGTCATGTAGAGGAGATGATAATAAATATCATTTCGCAAAGTTAAATGGTCTTTTCGGCCAAACGGGTCAAAAGGTGCAGACAACACCTTTTGACTATATAGACTAATGATTCTTTTGTCGAGTCATATGCTTACAGGAATAGATATCCAATGGATATTCGCATCGTTCTTAATTAGCGAATATAAAGCAAGGTAATAAAATCAGGTCTATTTGTTGATCCGAGCCAGGTACGTTATTTATGATGTATGTAAAAGCGCTAATTTGGTCGAATAATCGGTGATAACCCTTCATTGTAAAAGAAGGACCAAAATCGACCAAAACGCCCTTGTAGGCTAAATTGAACAAACAACCCTTAGAGGTTGTTTGGAAAGGAGTCTTATGATTAAACAAAAGTTTAGAACGAGTATAGGTAGTGAAAGATGTAATTCTTGGGCTAAAAGACTCCATATGAGTCTTTGCCGTAAAATGATATTTCAAGGGAAATAAATCCGGAACACATAGATATCTACTTTAAATCCAACACACATTTAGTTGTGATGGGAGAGTACTAGATAAGAAATATAGGTTACAACGCTAGATTTGAATAAAAGTGAAATTTGAGTTTAAAAGTGCTTAAATTATCCTTAACGGGTCATAATAAGCATACGAGCGAAAACGGGTTTAAATTGTGTAATAAACCTATGATTAGAACTTAAAATGGTAGGTAACATTAAATTAAAGAGATGTAGGTGATATAGAAGTCAAACAAATACGTTTGTTTGATAAAATGCGTAAACGGGTCAAATTTTTGGTAAAAGACTAATAAGCCGAAGACTTAAAGGTCTTAATTTTTATCAAGCCGGATGTCGGATTTTAACTCCATATGATGGAGAATCAAATTACAAACATGTAGGAAGAAACGGTAGGTTAAACGGATAAGCGGTTTGAAAGATACGAAAGATTTCGTGTCAAATTACGACGAAATAGAGAATCAGGATGCAGAGTCCACCGTAATTTACGGTCCCACCGTAATTTACGGTCTCACCGTAAATTACGGTGGAGTTAAATTGTTTACGGTGTAACTGGTCTGATTTACGGCAGAAGAATGGAAACCCAGGGGCCACCGTAATTTACGGTCCCACCGTAAATTACGGTGGATATAATTTTCTTATATTTTGTTTTTCATTTGGAAATCAAATGTTTCCCGGACATTGTTTGGACTTGATTTAAACTTTGTAAGACTAAAGCATTTCATGTTTATGAAATGTAGGTACGCCTTGGATGCCGGAAGACGATCAAGCTCAGCGAAGAACCGAACACAATAAAGACACACGCTTCCGCACTTTGCCACGTTGTAAAATTTAAACAACAAATTTGATCATGTTACCTAGAATAACTTATGAATTGTAAAAGTTTAAATAAACCCGTATTTTTATAGTATGTGTAGCCTTAACTACACATCTAATTGTTGGTATTCACACGATAAACGTTAAATAGAAACTAGGGTGTTACAAGTTGGTATCAGAGCCTTGGTTTAAGAGATTCGAGTATGGTTGGGAGGAACCATGCTTGGACTTAAACCTTATGCTCTTGACAAAGAATAGTGTTCGGTTCGAAGCTTGATCGCAAATCCGGTAAGTACAAGTACGTTATTAGTTAGTATGCTTAAGTGTCGTAAACAACACATAGAGCTATCGTGTGGTATACGTTACCCCAATTTAAATGATTGTTAGAGTTGACGAAAATACGCGCGTTGACGTGTATAGTAGAAAATGCCTTGTATTATAATACGGGCGATTATTGAAGTTGACTTTACTAACTTTTGTGAATGTTTTAAATGAAGGACACTCGCGTTTGAAGACGACGAGAGTCAAACAAATTATGGATATGATGATGGAACGGTCCGGGGTACGACAGAAAGAGCATACTCATTAAGGACCAAAATCGCGTAACGGTCGCGAACAAGACTAATGACAAGAGAAGCCCGTTAGGGCAAGCATCACCAGGTGCACACTTTTAAATTTAATCGCACGAGTCGTTATATGCAACAAACACGTAAGTAATAACGGTTGCATACACATATGACAGAACTTGGAAAACCTGATTTCCAAGAGAAATTTAATAGGAAATGTGTTATTCACAATGATGAATAACAAATGAATAACAAGACTTGTTTATATAGAAACTTGGACGAGAGTGATCATCCAAGCAAGTATTCTCAATACAAATCCTATTGAGAAAAATTTATGATCACATCAATGAATGCGAATAAATGTTCATAAAAAGGGACATTGTACATGTTCAAGGATAAACGATTAAAACTAATAATTGTTAACTAACAATTAAATAGAGTTTTACCAAATGAAACCATAAACATGGAGACAATTTGAGGAGTTACTTACATGGGACGTGATGTGGTAATTATAATAAGGTCACGCGTACCACGTGTTGATCGCTTACTCTGGCCAAGTAAGTAGTGAACACATGATAGCATGAGCTTCTTATAATGAGCGCAGTTATGTCCGATGTGGTAATGGCGGGGTGAATGGGACTAATTAAAAAGTACCCAAATGAAGCAGATAAGCAAGATATTTGAAAATAATGTAGACGCACAACCGAGTGACGGGAGCGTGTTACATTAGGATAATGAGCCCGAGTGAAGGGACAAACAACCATGTAAAATGATTTAGACAAGTATTGGGAGGGAGTGTACTTACACTCGAACCCATAAAACGCAAGCATGTAAAATGATTTAGACAAGTATTGGGAGGGAGTGTACTTACACTCGAACCCATAAAACGCAAGCATGTAAAGTGATTTAGACAAGTATTGGGAGGGAGTGTACTTGCACTCGAACCCAGAAAATGCAAACATGAAAAATGATTTAGACAAGCGATGGGAGGGAGTGTACTTACACTCGAACCCGGAAAATGCAAATATGTCCCTTAACGGGTCATTTTTTTTGCATTTGTAAAACGTCGAACTTAAAGACAAAGTCAGAATATAAAAATGAAGCAAGGTCTTAATGCATACCAGGAGGATTGCAATAATAACGACCTTGGTAAAACACCCGGTTGATGAGTAAGAATTAAACACATGCGTAAACCGAGAAACGAAAACACGAATTTAAAGTCAAGGGACTCGGATCATGAGTTACGACTAAAAGACCATAAAATTTCGTAAACAGAAATTCTGATAATTATATTCAACTATTTTGAGATTGAACGGGTTGAATAAAGTATAATGCTTGAAGGCGTAAGTAAGCGCAAGCCGGATAACGATAAGCTTGAGACAAATGAATTTCAAACGTAAAAAGAGTGCTTTGACACCAAATATATATTTTAATAAGACACGAGCAAAAAGAATGATCTACGGGATCCACATAACCTTTAGGATTATAAACAACGAGAGAAATATGGACTAAAACGACCCACGGGTCATGATTAGAAAGAAGTTATAAGGACTTCGCCTTAAAGAGGTGAATGTCTAATCAAAAAATAGCCCATAAGGCTAAGTGATAAAACCTACGGGTTAGATGGAATAAAGCGAGGAAATCAGTTAAAAATCCCCGCATACAAAAACTAAGACTGTAAAGGATTAAATTACGGACTGTCAATATCCCAGTATGGATGATTGACACGAGTTAAAGAAAAGATCCAAAAACTAAAACTTCGGTTTTAGTAAGAAGTAATGTTTTTACAAACATAAATTCTGATAGGAATTTAAATAGTAAGCATGAAAGATACAAGTCTTGACACTGATAGGCGCAAGATGATATATTCGAAAAGTGATATTCTCAAAAATGAAAGGTTGATACAAATTAAACATGATGTGACACGATCACGGTTAGGAAATGTAATGTGAAGTAAAATCACATTATAACCAAGCGAGTGATAAAAGTAACTGAACTAATAAGACTAGTTAATGAGACCGGTTAAGGTCATCAATTCAAATCAAGAAATTTGGTTTGCTTGTAAGCGGTAGATTCGGTATAGCTGAACCGAATAGATAAATTGAAAACAAAAGAATTTGTTGCTAAAAGTGAAAGATTTCACTAAAGATCTTAAACGGATCAAATTAACGGATTCATAAGGAATTCGAGGGTATATGAAAGCGATGGATATCGCTAAGTTAACTGAACTAGTGGAAATAACGAGACTACGTTATGTCGAAGTTACATTATGTCATATGACATACGTAGAGGTCCGGTAACCAAAAAGACATTACCATAATTTTCTGGTAATGATAACAATTGGTTAAAGTAGGAGTAATGCTTAAGAGATTATTCAAGTCAAACGCATTGGGTTTAGAAACTCAATGAACTAGATGAGCAAGGTTTCGAGGACGAAACCTCTTTAAGGGGGGTAGACTTGTAACACCCCGAAAACGGGTTTGGTAATTAACCCACGTTAATACTAAAAGACGGGTAAAGTGTCGCTAGTAGTAAAAATAACCCGGTAAATATTCGGGAATTAATAAGAAATCCTAATATTAGATACAAGCGAAACAAAGTTTTGATGAATTGAGTTTATAAGAGCCCGAGTTAACGGGACTTAAAATAAAACGGGTTATAACTCCCGGAACCCACTAAATAACTAGGAATATCAACCTAGTTAGTCTAGTGTCTTAAAAATAATGAGGAACTTGATGTAGTAACCTTTATAAACTTGGATAAAGTTGAGGGACTAAAATGGTTAAAGTGGGAAAATGGGTTTTATTAATTAAAATCTAAAAACACCAAAACACACACCATTGTGTGTGTTCTGGTCGTACAAAACACAGAGCCAAGAAGAGCTCTTAAGCTCAAACCCTAAAACACAGAAATTCATCAAATTGAAGGAGCAAATCAAGTCCAAATCAAAATCCGAGTATGAATTAGTGATCTCCATTGAAAAAGGAGTCACGAGGTATGTAAATTTCTTGGTAAATCTCTAGTTGAAATTCTGAGCAAACCTAGAGAATTCGAATCTAAGCTTGCATGTATGTTGTTTGGATGAAATTAGGGATGAAACTATGTCTAGTAGTAAACCCTAGCCATGTAATTGTTGAATTGATGTTCATTGTTGTGAATTCATAATCATACACTCATAAGTCAAGTGGGTTTTGATTATGTAGAAAAGATGATAATATAGTTGTGTTAGAAATCATCATAAGTGATAGTAGATGCAAGATATTTGAACAAATTTCAAGTTTGAGTATTTGATCATACATGATAATGGTTGAATCTTGATGTTAATCTTGGTAAAAATGACTAATTGTGAACTAGTTAGCAAACGTGTAGAATCATGCCCATTAGGTGTTTGTTATAATGCCTAAATGAGAACTAAGTGTTGATAATGTGCCTAATTGAGTCTTGTGAACTTGATAGTGCAATCATATGTGTTAATTGGTGATTTGACTTTTAAATAGTCAAACCGATCATTAATAAGATCGAATGGTATTTGTGATAGAAAATATGTAAGATGGAATGGTCATAATTAATGATGACTAATATAACCGTCTTATGAATTATAATGATAGTTTGACGCTTGACAAGCTAGGTGGAGGCTTGGATAGGAGGCGGGTCAAACGAAGCAAGAATGGCGGAAAAGCATAATTCGGATGCAAGGTAAGTATAGCTTACACTAGTCTTAAATTGTGGAATGTTTTCTTATCATATAAATATTGAATGAGGTATCTAAACGATTGAAATATGATGTTCCGTCGTGTAGTCGAACGGAACAAGCAAATCAAAGATGATAGAAACCATAATAATGGTTAAAAAGAAGTAAATCGATAAATTGGTCATATTATGTCGAAAGAAATACACGGTTTATAATTAAAATTCCCGTATGGTGTTAAACGGGAAGAGTCATGTAGAGGAGATGATAATAAATATCATTTCGCAAAGTTAAATGGTCTTTTCGGCCAAACGGGTCAAAAGGTGCAGACAACACCTTTTGACTATATAGACTAATGATTCTTTTGTCGAGTCATATGCTTACAGGAATAGATATCCAATGGATATTCGCATCGTTCTTAATTAGCGAATATAAAGCAAGGTAATAAAATCAGGTCTATTTGTTGATCCGAGCCAGGTACGTTATTTATGATGTATGTAAAAGCGCTAATTTGGTCGAATAATCGGTGATAACCCTTCATTGTAAAAGAAGGACCAAAATCGACCAAAACGCCCTTGTAGGCTAAATTGAACAAACAACCCTTAGAGGTTGTTTGGAAAGGAGTCTTATGATTAAACAAAAGTTTAGAACGAGTATAGGTAGTGAAAGATGTAATTCTTGGGCTAAAAGACTCCATATGAGTCTTTGCCGTAAAATGATATTTCAAGGGAAATAAATCCGGAACACATAGATATCTACTTTAAATCCAACACACATTTAGTTGTGATGGGAGAGTACTAGATAAGAAATATAGGTTACAACGCTAGATTTGAATAAAAGTGAAATTTGAGTTTAAAAGTGCTTAAATTATCCTTAACGGGTCATAATAAGCATACGAGCGAAAACGGGTTTAAATTGTGTAATAAACCTATGATTAGAACTTAAAATGGTAGGTAACATTAAATTAAAGAGATGTAGGTGATATAGAAGTCAAACAAATACGTTTGTTTGATAAAATGCGTAAACGGGTCAAATTTTTGGTAAAAGACTAATAAGCCGAAGACTTAAAGGTCTTAATTTTTATCAAGCCGGATGTCGGATTTTAACTCCATATGATGGAGAATCAAATTACAAACATGTAGGAAGAAACGGTAGGTTAAACGGATAAGCGGTTTGAAAGATACGAAAGATTTCGTGTCAAATTACGACGAAATAGAGAATCAGGATGCAGAGTCCACCGTAATTTACGGTCCCACCGTAATTTACGGTCTCACCGTAAATTACGGTGGAGTTAAATTGTTTACGGTGTAACTGGTCTGATTTACGGCAGAAGAATGGAAACCCAGGGGCCACCGTAATTTACGGTCCCACCGTAAATTACGGTGGATATAATTTTCTTATATTTTGTTTTTCATTTGGAAATCAAATGTTTCCCGGACATTGTTTGGACTTGATTTAAACTTTGTAAGACTAAAGCATTTCATGTTTATGAAATGTAGGTACGCCTTGGATGCCGGAAGACGATCAAGCTCAGCGAAGAACCGAACACAATAAAGACACACGCTTCCGCACTTTGCCACGTTGTAAAATTTAAACAACAAATTTGATCATGTTACCTAGAATAACTTATGAATTGTAAAAGTTTAAATAAACCCGTATTTTTATAGTATGTGTAGCCTTAACTACACATCTAATTGTTGGTATTCACACGATAAACGTTAAATAGAAACTAGGGTGTTACAATTCACAGCGGCAGCAGAAGCAGCAGTAGAAAGTGATGGAGCAGCTTGTGTAGGGGACCCAGAGTAATAGACATTTGCTGAAGTAGGAACAGCCTTAGCAGATGCCGCGTTGCTAAACATTTGAAATCCTCCTTGAAACAAGAGAGCTGCGTTGTTATTGTTTGACGAAGTAGGAGCAACAGAGAATCCTGCAGCTAGCATGCTGTTCTTATAGTTGGTTTCTCTTTGTTTATCATTTAGTTCACAGGCTTTGATATGAGAAATCATCTCTGACAAACTGCACCTAGCAAGATCTTTTGTTTTCTTGATCATTGCAACATGATGATCCCAGCTTTTTGGTAACGCATTCAAAAGTTGTCTATTTGTCGAAGCATTCGATGTATGAATTTCTTCCATCTGCATTTGAGTGACCAGTTTGACAAACCTCTGAAGTTGGTTATCAACAGTTTCTCCATAGATATGGTTGAAATTGTTGAAATTTTGTCTCAGCAAATTTCTTCGACTCTCCTTCATGTCCTCATTTCCTTCATAAACATCGATCAGAGATTCCCATAGTTCTTTGGCAGATTTGCAGGTACGAAAACCAATAGCAATGTCTGGACCCAATCCCATGGTCAAAGAGGACAGTGCTCGTTCATCTTCTTCAATTATATTGAAATCATCTTCAGTATATTGACTTTTGTGTTTCTTTATTTTTACTCCTGGTTCAGTAGGACTATCTGTCATGATCTCCATTGGACCTCTCAGAATACTTCTCCAAATTTTAGAATCCTTGACCTTCACATGCTGTTCAAAACGCCATTTCCACTCAGGAAAATCATTTGCATCAGTCAACCTTGGAATGCGTGTAGTGGTCCCAACCTTTGAATCCAGTTCTTGCTGTTTGTTAAGGGCAGCCAGGTCAACATTATTTGCAGACATGATTAATTAATTTATTAATTATGTTTTAAGTCCAAAGATTATGTTCCAAGTTCAAAGTCCAAAGTCCAAATCACGTTGCAAATTGTCGTTGCGAGTCGAGACCACGGTTGCGAGTCGAGACAATAATGAAGATAACTCGAGACCACAGATGGTTGCGAGTCGAGACCAAAAGCAGACAACTCGAGACCTTAGTTGATTGGGAGTCGAGACCAAAAACAGACTACTTGAGACCTCAGTTGGTTGCGAGTCGAGACCAAAAGCAGACAACTCGAGACCTTAGTTGATTGCGAGTCGAGACCAAATGTTGACAGGTCAAGATAGCTAGTTGCGAGTCGAGACCTGCAAAACAAATGTGAGATAAATTTGTTGACTCGTAATCCCTGATTTTCAGCACTTTTCAAAAATTCAAAGATATCGTAATCTTTGAATTTTCTTTGATCACCAAATCTCCAAGAAATCAGCAAACATAAATCTCTGAAATCACACAAACCACAATCAACACCAATTACAAAGACTATGCCAAGAACAGTTTTGATGATGTGAATCTTAAAATCAAGAAACACACCACACCAAACTAAATCCCTGTAACACAAAACTGGTAAATAAGATCAGTAACAACATAAACTTCTTGAATCTGAATGATATCAAAACCGAACCAAGATTTGGTTTCTTGGCTCTGATACCAATTGTAAAACCCGTGAGGATCTTTTAATGATATCAAATAATAACTTGTGTAAGTGTGGAAATCAAACACAAGCGGATTCAAGAATAAATATATCCGAAACACTAAAAGCAATTAAAAAGAAACCAAGATATCTTGCATTCACTGATTGAAGGTGACGGATACAAGACACACAATGGGTTTCGGCTGGCCTCCCTTGTTTGCTAACAACTGATCAACCTCAACCAAATGGTTGAGGTTTGCTTAAATACTAAAACACAAGGATTACTAGACTAGGCCCACTCGAAACCATCCAAACTAACCCAACCCATACATATCGACCCAAAACATATATGTAACAATTACAAAATCAATCCTTTAACTATGCAATCCTTAATGTATAAACCTTCAGGTTCCAACAGGAAGGTTGAAGTTGTGTGTTACAAGTGCAAACAAAGAGGTCACTATGCATCAGAATGCAAGACCAAGAAACTGAAAGATGTTGCTTACTATGAGAATAAGCTGGAAGAAGCTAAGAAGCAGCACCAAGTCAGTTTAATTGCTGGGACAGATACATGGCTATCTGATGATTCTTCTGATGAAGAAGAAGAAGAAGAGATGGCTAATTTCTGTCTGATGGCACTTTCTGATGACCTACCAGAAACTTCAGGAAAAAGGTAAAATTAGATGATCTTGATCTTGATCTTAAACACAAGCTAAACAAGCTCATGTCAGATTTTCTAAATCTACAAGATAAACATCAATCAGATATTAAAAAATCTGATGAGTTGCAAAGGACCATGAATAAAATCATAATTGAAAACCAATTACTCATAGAAGAAAGTTTAGATCACAGAGCTAAAATTGAGTTCTATGAAAATGAAAGAAAAGATCTTTACAAGAAAATCAACGATAAAGAAATTAATGTAAGAGGTTTTCAACAAGCCAAAGAATTCATAACCTTCATTGAGTCCACACCAAAGAACAAAGGAGAGGGTTTAGGATATGTAAAAACAAGAAAAAGTAAACCCACTATCTTTGTAAAAGCAACCCATCAGATTTCTGATAAATTTTCATCAGAATCTGATTCTGAATCTTGTAAGTCAACTTGTTCTGAATACTCTTTTGAAAAACCCAACTTTATACCAAAAAGAAGTGAATGCAAACAAGAATCTTTAATACTCCAGAAGCAGTTCACTCATCTTTTCAAAATTATCCACTCATTCCATCACAAGAAAGAATATCGGAAAATTCTGATAAATCTTGTATGTGTGTTGACATACTGAAGCTTGTTCAACACCATCTCCAAAAGAAAAATGAAAAATCTATTTATGGCATAGCATATAACATATATTCTGATGAAAGGTCATCAAGAGAAAATAATCTGTTTAAAATCTCATCAAAAAGAGTACCCAAGCAAGCCTGGGTACCAAAAACCCTCTAATTTTTCCATTTCAGGACCATCATGTGCAGCAGATCTGGTACTACGATTCAGGAAGCTCCAAGCACATGACTGGGGACAGGAGCTTTCTCAGCAACTTTGTTTCAAAGCTGGGTAAAATGGTACATTTTGGAAATGGAGTAAAAGGGAGGATCATGGGACATGGATGCATAAGGTACGGATGTTTGACCATAGAGAAAGTAGCCTATGTTGAAGGCTTAAAGTACAATCTGCTAAGTTGTGGTCAAGTTCTGTGATAAAAATCTTTCACATAACCTTATCACCAGAAAAATGCTTGATAAACTGTTTTAGTGATAATCAAAGAAAAATCACATATCTGATAAATCACCAGAAAATTTGATAAATTATCAGAAAATCTGATGCATCATCAGAAAATCTGATATATCATAAGAATATCTGATAAATCATCAGAAATTCTGGTTTTTCATCAGAAAAACATGTTGGATTATCAGAATCATCATTGATCATTAAAACAAATTCTTGCATGTCATCATTCTTATTCATATCTCTTGATAGCATATTCATAAATTGTAATTTGGCGTTTTTATTTCTTTAAGTTTTTTATTTTTACTAAAAAAGTTTTTGGTGCTGATAACGTCATTTAACATAAAATTTCTGGGAACTCATTAATGGGTATGAAACTTTCTCTCTCCTTCATTAATTACACCCCATCAATATTAAGGAGATTGAAGTGACATATTGGTAGGCAATCACGATATATTATCAGAAAATGGCCGCCTAAATCATTTAATGCAGGAGAAGTGCAGAAGAAGTTTATCTCTGATAATACCTTTTGGCTTCTGTTAGTTAATTAAATAACAAAGATTGTGGTGGACAAAATCTATAAGTAGGTAGATATCATTTATGGCAAATTTTAAGTTTACTATAAATGATCACCACTTTGAGCTGAAACTGTCATCTTCACACAAAAAAAAGGTTTTTTTCTTCATCTTCATACCTTCTCTCACTCTCAAAAATGTCTACCATCAAAGATAAACTCTTCCCACTTCCTTATCACAACCTCAGATTGAGGACCAACCTGGAGGGTCCTCAATGGGATGGATGCCAATCTGTGCTGAATATGATCATGGGGAGTAGCTTGAAGTATGCCCTCACTGCCAACATAATAGTTAGACATTTTTCAAATGTTCTGGAAAAATGCAACATTATCAGAATATGAGAACAGAGGACAGATGGTTATCAAGAGTGTGGTGCTCAATCAAAGAATTCTGATAAATGAAGCCACCATCAGGACGGTTCTATAACTCAATGATGATAATGAAGTCCTGATGTTCACAAGAGTACAAAAAGAAGAAACCTTGGAGCAAATGGGTTACCATACGGTAATCCCACAATGAGCAATCAACAAACATGGCTTCATCAAGCCATGGCAATATCTGGTCACACAAATGGGTGCATGTTTTTCAAAGAAGGTCATCAATCATCATGAAGTATCCCTTAGATTGATGGAGCCTATACGAGCACTTGTACTTGGAACACCTTACAACTTCTCTTATTATTTGATAAGAGATTTTGCAAGTAACATGTGGTATGGCAGGCCGTTCTTGATTTATCCTCGTTTTCTGATGAAGATAATCACGAGCCAGCTAGGGTTTGGGGGTGTTCCTGCAAGTTTTCCAAGAGCAGAAATGAGACTTCAACAAAACATGAATCTCAGCATGCTCGTACCCACCGATCAGAATTCTGGATTGGTGACTGATCTGTTGTTGCTCCTTGAGATGGAACATGGTGAAGGAATAGATCTTGATTAGGTTATCTTTGTTTAATCTTAAGTTTTTGTAGATAGTTTGTTTTTCTGGTAATATAGTATGTTTATTGTTCTACATAGTTATTTAACTCATAATGGTTTGGAAAAAGAGGAATGGGTAAAGATAAACAAGAGGATAAATATTCTCTATGAAACATGATCATCAGAAAACAAAATCTTTGACACAAAAATTTAAGTTTCTGATGAAAACAAGGAAAATTCGATGAAACACAAATGAAATCTGTTAGATTTAATGAAACTCGGAAAATCTGATGTTCAACCAGAAAATCTGATAATATGTCATAAGATCAATTTTCATCAGAAAAATCTCTTAACAATCAGGAAGTTTGACAAATCAACAGAAAGAAACATCAGGAACAACTGCTTTAAACCATATTCAAAAGAAACTTATAACCAACTAAATTTTTTTGAAATAAGTTTCTTCAAAATATTTTTTTTCTGAGGATTGGAACAAGCTGTATAACCAATACTTTCTGGAGATCAGAACAATGATGTGGAGTTCAGAATTACAATGTAAGTTAAATCCTCAAACTCTACTTATTCCCTCTCATCTAAAAAAAAAGGGCCTCTTATATCAATCAAAAGGAGAAATTTAAAAAATCTGCTGAAAAGGGTCACAAGTTTAGGGGGAAACACAACCAAGAAATTCTGTTGAAAATTGTTGACTTCTGTTGACCACATTTAAAAAGGTCAACAGAAGTCAGAACAAAAAGCAATACATATTTTTAACAGAATTTTTGTTGAAATTCTGATGACTTCATCAGAATGGGACTTTGACTTACAAGAAAGAGAGGATGCAGATGAAGAAAACTGATTAGACCTTTTACAAAATGGGGTCCACAAAGATGAAAAGGTGTCATATAACCGATAGTTTTCTCCAATCAAAATTCAGTTTAACATTTTTGTTAAGGAATGATTGAAGAAACTACAAGTTGAAAGGGCATAACCACGATTACACGATAACCGTCATTAATGTCTTGATACCCACGATCCAACGATTACATTCTGAACCAAAACTCACATCACATGATCTAACGGTAATAAAGACAATTAATGTTCTTTTAATCGCCATTAAATGGCATGTTCCATATCCCCTCAACTCCATAAACCCACAATTCTCTGCTGAAACCCTCACTATATAACTCACTCTAAGAAGAAATTCAAAAGAAACTCACCTCTTCACAAAAACTTCAAACCAAAACATCCCTTGTTCTTCACTCAAAATCCAAAAATCCCTAAATTTCAAACCCTAATTCACAAATTTCAACAATGGCAGAAGTGAACCTCAACATCCCAATTGTTCAACATGAAGTACCTGTTGTTGAAGACACAAAATTTCTACCAATGAAAGAAAACAATCTGCTGATGAATACAGAGCATTCGAAATATGATGTAAGATGTCAACTTCTAGTAGAATATCTTATAAAATGTCCCATCTCAGGAGCACTAACAAAAAGGAAGAGAAGTACCAGAAAAGTTACTACAGCAATTTGTTCACACTTTTAATGAAGATGAAGAAAATCAGGTCTCTGCTCATGTATTGGGAAATGTTTTTGTAACATTAACTCCTGCAAGGGTAAGAGAATGGCTTGAATTTCCAGTTCTTGAGAGTTACATTGAAGCACCAAGCAGAGAAGAATTGATAAGCTTCATCATTAATCTTGGTTACAAGAAAAAGGATATCAACAAAATTGGAGCAATAAGAAGAAATGAAATGCCAGCCATCTAGCAGGTGATGATGGAAGTGTTAAACAAATGTCTCACATCAAAGATAGGAGGAACTAATCAAGTCAGTCAAGCTATTCTGACAATCATGTATGGACTCATAACTGGGTTCAAAATTCATTATGGAACAGAAATTTTTAACCTACTCAAAAGATCAATCCTCACCAGAAATGGAAGAATAACCTCACATCTGCCATATGAAAGGTTAATCTCAATTTTTATTTCTGAAACATTTGTTGAAAGGGACATGGAAATTCCAATTTTGGAAGATATCTGGAGTTCAAATACCATGAAGGCCTGGACTTCCAATCATGGATGGGAATCTGACAAAGATATCCCTAAGTTACCAGAAAGCATGCTATGCCTCATTGTACCAGACTCACAGTACAGAATACAACATGAAGAACTTCTGACCAAATCAGATTCTCCAACAGAAGAACCCAGCAAAGAAGTTATGAACTGTTCTTCATCACCAGAAGAAGAAAAAGTTGAGAAGTCCTGGTCATCTGAAACGGAGGCTGCAGGGGAGGAGTTCTGGAGATACCTAACTTACCAGAAAACAAGACAGATCATGCTGAGAGTCAACAGATTCATAAAGGAGGAATTCATCATGAATTTGATATTCATCAAGAGAAAGAACATGAACACTATGCAGAATCACACATTGCTGGAGGAACTCATGAAGATACTGAAGAACAACATGATGAAGAAACTCACTTTGATGGTACTGCAAATGAAGCCACTGAAGTTATACATCATGATGAATCTCGGGTTGCTGGTACATCTCTTTTAAGCACTGTTTTAGTTGATACTCATTCAAAAGAAACAAAATCAGAAAGTTTAATTAATGTTTCTTACAAGATAGAATATAGAAATACTGATGTTGATGAAGAGGTTACTAGTTCCATTAATCTCAACTCTGAATCAGAAAATGAGGAAGATGATGAGATCCCAACAGATAGAGATCAGGGAACTGATCAAGGAAATCTGGCAAAAGGTAATCTGTTTACCTCAAAAACTTATGGAGAATCATATATTGATATGATTGAAGGACATAAGGAAATCCAGGATGAAAATGTGTTTTTCACCACTGGTGGAGATGATTCTGGTACACTTAAGGTTGCACCAAAATCTGATAAAGCCAAAAGTGACCCTATCATTTCCAAAACAGCAACAAATGTGTTTGCAACTGGTGTGTTAGAAGGAACATCCCTTTTTCCAAATATCCCAGGAACATCCATGAACCAAGAAAATTTGGAAACTGTGCTGGAAAATGTCTACAAAGCCTGCAAAAGAAATCCAGTAGAAGAAAAGCTTAATATGTTGCTGTCAGAAATACAAGGTTAAAGGGCAGACTTAAAGACACAAACTGAAAGAAACACTGAAGCTCTAAAGTCTCTTCAAAAGATGAAAGAAAAGGCACCAGAATCCAACATCTCTGCATCAGAAATCCAGATGATTCTCGCAGAAATAGAAAAGATCAAGACACAAGTTGTAAGTACTGTGGAATCAAGACAATCAAGTAGTGCAAACAGAGTTTTGGAAGAAGTCACCATCTTAAGGGCAAGTAACAACAGTATCACAGATGCCCTTGAGAAGCTGTCAAAAGAATGGGCTGCAATACAGATGAAAGCTCAAACTGAAT
Source organism: Helianthus tuberosus (assembly GCA_030545235.1). NCBI lineage: Eukaryota > Viridiplantae > Streptophyta > Magnoliopsida > Asterales > Asteraceae > Helianthus > Helianthus tuberosus. The sequence goes on along the minus strand of CM060367.1, from coordinate 74,549,335 downwards.
TTACCAAAGTTCAGAAAAGCATAGCCAGCAACTCAAATCAGGTGAAAGAGGTGCAACATGTCACACCCCGAAATTATCAGAGCTGGCGTGACTGGACTGGTATCTTCATTGCACAGCGGAAGCAAAATAAGTTAAGACTTTTAGTAAATTGAACGCCTACTAAGTACTCGAATCCCCAATGGTTCTCCTATTCCAACCGTGCCTTGTCTTAGAACTGTAACCTGAGAAAGAAACATGCGAAAAATCAACATAAAGTTGAGCGAGTTCATAGTTTGTTTGTAAAAGATTTGAAATAAATCTTTTGAATAACCGGTTTGTGAAATAATATTGAGAAAACGAATTTAGAAATCATTTTCTTGCCAAGTTATATGGAAACGTTGTATTGGTAACCATGTATTTGTAAAGTCTCGTATTTGTAATGTTCGTATACCCGTCAATGCCCACCCTGACTTTGACTTCCTGCCCGCATATTCCTATGCTTTTTGAATTTGTATAAAAACATGACATTTAATTTGTATAAATCAAGTATTTCTGTGAGTACGTATAAACCTTCCATGTATGAATAAAAGTCCCTGGTATGTAGCATTAAGGAAAAAGAGATCACCAATGGGTTGCAAAGCCACTGGTATGTGTGACAAGGTGCAGGGAAACTCAAACCTAGCAAATTTGTTACCGGGCTTCCGGCTGGAAGACACAGTCACCTCTATGGGCCGCCCAGGCCTCACGGGTGTGGGCTCGCTACACCCAAATAGATCTATCACTCTTGTGTCCCTCGGTCCTATAACGAGGATTAATGGCCTCAAGTGTTGTGCCCACTCTTCACATGATCTAGTCTAATAGTAAACCCTCCTTAGGCTAACCATACCAAAAAGTCTGTAAATGTCTGTAAATGTATGTAAATGTCTTTAAATGTCTGTAAATGTATGTAAATGTCTTTAAATGTCTGTAAATGTCTTTAAATGTCTGTAATAATTGTAACATGTATTTTTACCCCAGCCTCTAAGGCTAACTTCCCCTAGTCATAAAAATCAATCACCTTTCGATAATACGCATTTGTTTTGTAAAAAAACCGGTATATTTAGTATAAAGTTCATTCGTAAACCGTTTGAGTTCCTTGAAATCCGTTCGTAACTTGATTTAGAAATGTGAGTTTTCATTCATTCGAAAACTTTGTATGTTCTGAAAAACGTGCATGTCTTTCCACCCCGAAAACATTTACAAAAATGTAAAACTGTAAAAGGTGGGGTTATGAACTCACCTGAATATATTCCTGTGCAAAGCTAGCTATATACGACTTTGTGATGTCGTTTCGAAGACTTGACTTGCTAGCGTGCATTCTACCATATTCCTAACATGGAATATCTTATAAGTTTCTAAACAAAAGCGGTAACTAAACTACGTGTCACCAAGCTCTACCGAATCGTTAATCGAACGATTCAACGGTAAGTTGTTAACTTAATGAAAATGACTAAGTTATTCGCGTTAAGTCTCGTTTGATACTTTTAATAATTTACTAAGTCTAGAAGGTACTTAGTTTGAGAAATTCAATATATCGACAAAATAATGTTAGTCGTTCCGAGAAGTCGTACGTGTATATAGGAATATTTTCACGAAAATAATATATAACAAACTCGTATTATGTATCGCGTCTTGTAGGTTTCGTCAAAGTATATGTAGATACCGTTTAGGCATTTTAAAATAAATATGAAAAGTTATATTTATTTTATAAAAGAATCATCGTTAGAAGTTTGAAATAAATATATGAACTATATTTATTTTGTAAAAAGGCTTGTCAAGTTTGTTGAATGTTCAAAAATAAATATATACAATATTTATTTTTATAAACGAATACAAGTTGCTTGATGTTTGAAATAAATATAAAATCTATATTTATTTTATGAAACGAAAGCGTGTTCTGCGTTTGAAGTAATATAGAAGCTATGTGGAGTTTATAAAGTTTTCGAGTTGTCGTACGAAACAAATATATGAACTATATTTATTTTTATAAAATAGGTCCAAGTTATTTGATGTTCAAAATAAATATATGATCTGTATTTATTTCCATAAAAAGAAGTCGTATTGTTTGTTATTCGAAATAAATATATAACTGCATTTATTTTTATAAAAAGGGAGTTATCGAAATTAATTGTATGCGTATCTTGCTTTCTAAATGACGTTTGGATAAAACGTGTTTTAGTTTTACGGATTTTATCGAAAAACGGGCAGAGTTTCCTCTGTTTTTGGACGGCCTCGACAACTAAAGTGTCGTTATATTTTCAAAATTCAATCACCAATTATTCAATCAAAATATATCACTTTCGCTATGTCAAATTATAAACTATTATTCTAATCGACCGGTTCAAGCTCGTTTCTCGTAAATAAATAAAACTATAAGAATAACGAAATGTATTGCGCCGTAAAATCTTTACCATCTTCTCGTGTCGAAAGCCGAGTTGACCGAGTCAACTCGCTGAGTTGCCTGAGTTTGACCGAGTCGACTCGGTTTTGACCGAGTCGACCTGAACCCGATCCCGCTGACTATTGACGGAACCGAACCGTGACCCGAGCTTTGGTTAACCCGTTTGACCAGCTTTGACAGTTGACCCGAGCCGAGCTTAAGTCTGACCCGGAACCCGAAGCTTGACCCGAAACTACACTGGAGCATGAACAAACAAACACTTGAACCGAGTGTCATCATGTCACCACCATCACCTCTGTCGCCGGCCGGCTCCACCGCCGCCGCGGCGGTTTTTGTTCCGCCATCAAACTGACCCGTTTAGTCATCATTAAATAACCCACCTAAACGTTATCTGGTGATAAACGAGTTGGATCACTCCGAAAACAAAAGAAAACAGTAGGAATAGGTCGAAAAAACTCACCGGAAAGTTGCCGGAAAATAAAAAGTCTTGAAAACTTGCAGAAAGGTCCCTAATAGCCCGATCTAAACATGCACGGAATTAAAAATTCGAAACTGGCTTGCCGGAAATCTCGCCGGAACTTCACCGGAGTTGCTCCACAGCTCAAACGGCTGAGATTCTTCGAAAACGGACACTGTCATCATGTCGGGAACGTTCAGTTTAGTGGGGTAGGGTATCTTGTTGAAGAAAAAGTTCGCCGGAATCACCGCCACCTCCGTCGCAGGCGGCGGCGCCGCCACCGCCGCCACCGCGCCACCGCCACCGGTCGCCGGCATCGTCGCCGGTCGCCGGAGTCACTCGCCGGACCTGCTGCCTGATTATCCTAGAGAGAGAGAGTGTTGAGAGAACTTGCAAGTTAGAGAGAGAAACTGTAGGTGACAAATGAGGAATTGTGGGTTAAAACTCTTTATATAGGTAGTGCTTTTTGGGCTTGGGCCCTGGGCCCACAAGCCCGGTTCTAATGCTTTGGAATGTCCCGATCTCGTTTTAAAGGCCCATATTCGTTCCCGCGGGTCGTAAACGTTGAAATCTGTTACTTTCGGGTCATAAATACATAAAATAGTGCCGGTAATCGTTATTAATCGCGCACGATCGTCGGTTTCGGTAATAATCGCGAAAAAATTGCATCGTTGCCGGCATTAATCCGTTTTTCGATCCGGTTTCGACTGTAATTACTAAAATTTCATTACGGAGCTAAATATAGCATAAAATGTAAGTTCTGAAGGTGACAAGCGCCTCCGTCGCTTCCGTTACGTTGCCGATGTGTTTCCTGCTATCGCGTTTTTAGTTCACGTTTGCGTTTGTGTCGCACGGAAACCCAATAAATTCATAAAATTAAATTTATAAAATATACGTAGAAAATCCGTATTTGTCGGCGATGTCAGTATTTTGTACGGCATCAGTTCGTTGTCACGTAGTATTCAGCAGATTCCCCGTCAATCACCATAGGCGCACTGTAAAGTCTGATAAACGTTCCTAAGCATTCCAAAGGCCTAATTAAGTTAATTTGCGCTGCAAACACTATTTATTATCGCGTTAATCACCTGTTAATTACGTAATTAAGAGCCGTAAATCACGGGTTGTCACACAACAACTGGTGAAGAAAATGCAATTCAACATTGCAAGATTGGCCAAAGTGGATCCCAAGGAAATCACGAAAGAAATTCCTGCTGAAAGTTCACACCAAGAAGCTCCAAAGTCAACCCCACAACAATCATCAGCCACACCAATCACCAAAGCTAGAACCACAACGATGGGTCCACCTCCAAATGTTCCAAGAGATGAAATGGTGAAAAGGTTAGCAACTGCAAAACCTCAAGTTATTACAAATTTGAAAATGTTAACATATGTCCCAAAACCAGCGTTGTCTGATGATTCTGCCATAAGTAAGTTTATGAATCTGCAAACAATGAATGAGTGGGAACAAGAAGGTGATTCAAGAAAATCAAAGATTATTAAAAGAAAAATCTCTGAAACTCAGTCTTTCTTGGTTAGAGAGATTGTCAGGGATGTAATGATATTCCCTGAGTACAATCTGGTGAAATATTATTTGACAAAAGAAGATGAACCACCAAGACCACTGTCTCCCGTCAGACTGGCTTTAAGGGAAGAGAGGATAAAAAGAGGTTCAAACAGCCTTCACTACAGGAATGAGAATCCTGTAAAAAGAATCTTAAAAGTGGATGAAGTAAAAGTTGCAACTGGTGATATTGGAGGAACCTATGTGCAGAACAGATACACACTTCTCAGAGCAAATGTGAAAGAAGAAAGAGGGACTGACGAAGAAATTGCTGACAAGCTGCATCCTTTAGACATTCTGTTTATGAAGGATCATTATGAAAAGGAAAAGAAAAACACCCAAGAAGTCAGAAGGGCATTAAAGGGCATATTAAAGGCTGGAATACAACTGTTTGAAAGAATGGCTTTTTCAGACTTTGATTTGTGCATCAACTATGAACATGTGCACATCAAAAAGGTGTATGCCAGATGACCAAAGACAAAAGTTCCCTCAGAATTATTAGAAGATGCAAGATCTTGAGACATCATTAAACTACCAAGTAAAACTGATAGTCATAACTATGGTGTCATCTTCAGAGACATTGATAGAAACAAAGCCTTGTTCAGAAGTGTTGATATCTGCAAGTACTCAAATCAGACTCTGAAGTTTATCATGTATGGTATGAACAAGAGACAAGAACATCTTCAAAAGGTAGGAAAGAACTTGGAGGGTCACAGGAAAGAAATTGAGCAAATGATTGAAGAGTGGATCCAAGCAAGAACATGGTATAAAGACATTTATGACATCTGCAACAAGTATATCTCCTACAAGAAGCAGTTAAAGAAAGGAGATATGCACAAGAAATTGAAGTTGACTTGAAGAACTTGTTTATTCGAATTTTCATCTTTTATGTAATTTGTTTTTCAAAACATCAGTAACTGGTTTAAATTTTGCAAATGTTAAGTTTCCAACTGTTTGGAAATTTTCTGTTCATGAGATAGTTCATTTTCTTACAATACTTAGGGGGAAACTGTTAGGAAACTTTATTTGTAAGTATTGAAGAAAATCAGATTCAACTTGATCTATGAAGAAGACAACAGTCCAGAAGATCACAACAAGAAGAAGAAGATCGGATAGGACAACTGAAATGAACAATATCTACTTAAAAGAATCACAAGTTGATCAAGAGCTGAAGAAGATTATCAGAGAAGGTCATTTCTGATGGATCTGATGATATTTCTGATCAGTTTCTGACGATTCTGATCATCATATTTTCTGATGATTTGTTCACCAGAATTTCTGATGAAGTGGTTTATCAGAAATTCTGATGAATACCCCACTTGTCTAAAAATCAGCTCTATCCTGCCACACTAACCGAAGCAAGTTGACCTTATTGGAGATCATGATGAAAAAGGCAACTTGAATGTTGGATTCAATGAATATGTCAAATTGTTACTTTTTGCAGGACTTATTGCATGAATAAACAATTGTTTATTCATGTACCCAACCGTCTATAAATAGAAGGCTCACCAAGCAGAAGACGATGAGTTAAGCTTAGCATTCATACATACTACAAAACTCCATTGCCCTCTCACCCACAGAATTCAAGATTCATTTGTATTAGGTAATAATCTTACAATCACCTTGTAAACTATTTTGTTTCAAAGTGATATAAACTTGATAATTCTCTAGGTCTTATTTCTTGAAAGTCTGATTTCCATTTTCGCACATCTTTTTCACATCTACTGAAATCACTTGCCATATTACGTGAAAAGAAGTTTTTTAAGTCCAAACTGGGACCAACAAAATGTAACCCGTCACGTGCCGCGATGGGAATGAAAACAGGCGTCGCGTGCCGCGACCACAATATGGGGACTCCGTCGTGCTACGCGAGGGTCCAGTTTCAACAGCAGGTTTGATTTAAAAACCTGTATTTTCAGCCAAACCATCTTTTACGCAAACGAGCATAACTTGCTCGTTTTTTATCCGTTTTACGTCACGCTTTTTCCTACGTGATCGTAATTTGATTCTCCCTCAGTTAGAGTTAAAATCCGACATCCGGATTAAATAAATCTGACGGCTTAAAATATATAGTTATGAACTTTTGACCCATTCGTGTATTAATCAAACAAACCTGTTTGCTTGATGCTAAATTCTTATGAACCTTATAATTCTGATATTGTCTATCTTATTTGGTTCAAATCACGGGTCTCATAGGTGTTTTAAATCCGTTTTCGCTTATATGCTTATTTTGACCCGTTAAGGGATTTTAAGCATATTTTAGACACAAATTGTTTTCATTCATTTCCACATTTCTTATCAACTAATCTTCCTCCACAACTATATTTGTGTTGGATTTAATGTGGAAATTTATAAATTCCGAGTTTTACCCCTCGGATCATTATTTTACGGCAAAGACTCCTATAGAGTCAATTGACCAAATATTTACATATTTCGCCTTTGATAGTTATTCTAAGTATTTGTTAAATCATAAAACTCGTTTCCAAACAACCTTTAAAGGTCTTTTGCTCAAGTTACCTTACAATGGCGTTTTAGTCAATTTTAGTCATTCTTTCACGATGAAGGACTTTTAACTACTTGTTTGACCCAAAAAATCCGACCTTTTAACTATAATCTTGTTTAGAAACTGTTATGTTTCTAAAACACCATAATTATAACTTAAATTATTCGGTTTACCTATAAGATAACCGAATATCCAATTTTTACCTTGTTTAACTCTTATAGAACCTCAAGTTCTAAATGAAGAGTTGAACCATTATACATACCTGACTTGGATCAATGTATTGACCCGTTTTAATACCTTACCTTAATAGCCGCTAAGTAATATCGATGTAAATATCTATTCGATATTTATTCCTATCATCATACAACTCGACAAGCCATTAGTCGTTATTGTCAAAGGGTGATATTTTCACCTATTGACCCGTCTGGTCTAAATGACCATGTATCGTTGCGAGATGGATTTATTATCATCTCGTCTACATAACTCTCTCCGGTTCACACCATGCGATCATTTTACTTATAAATCGTTTCTTTATTCTTTTGACTACTTTATGTCTTACGTCATAAAGTGTCTTTAAAAAACTAACGGTTATCGTCAACGATTGACCGAATTACCGTTTTACCCTTATTATTTGCATTGATCTACCTTATAAGGTAATCATTCAAAACTCGCTATTTATTAGTCATTATATGACTAAATAATCATATTTGCTCTTTTTAACCATTAAACATGGTTTAATATCATTGTCTTTTGTTCCGAACCGCACATGTCGTGTCGAAACCTCATAATTCAAACAAGACTTATTATTTTTCATAACCTATAAAACCAATAGGTATTTAATACAAGAGTTAATTGCCATTTTAGTCCCTGAGGTTTGTCCCTGAGGTATTTAATACAAGAGTTAATTTGCCATTTTAGTGTAAATAGTTTTTTTTCGCCTCCGGGTCCCTGACTTTTCCCGTTTGTTGCTATTTTGATCACATACCCTAACTCCATCCAAAAACCCCATTTTTAACCACGGGTATTTTGGGGATTTTCATTTTAAATCTTTTCAATTGCCATTTTTATCCAATTCTAAAAAGTCCAAAAAATTATAAAAAATAAAAAAAATCATAAATATCATAAGAATTCTAAAAAATAAAAAAATTCTAAAAAATAAAAAAAATCTAAAAAATCTAAAAAATCAAAAAATTTCCAAAAATCAACAAAATTATAAAAAATTAAAAAAAATCATAAAAAATCCAAAAATCAAAAAATAATCTAAAAATTAAAAAAATCTAAAAAATAAAAAAAAATCTAAAAAATCTAAAAAATAAAAAAATCTAAAAACTCAAACAAACATATTTTAAAGTTTCAAATTCAAAAAATGACGATATATTCCTCGTCCAGACGAATAAATTTTCAAGTTTTATCTATTTTGTTGAGTGAATGAGTGGTCATGATTAGATAGAACCACTAAAACCAAAGACAATACAAATCAAAGTCCAGCAAGATGCTGACTGAAAATAAAACTTTATAACTAACATGTTTCACCATCTTACCACTTCTCCAAAGTGAGTGAGTTTAATAATTACATTATGTTACATAATTTACTTTAGTGATAATTCACTTTATCATAAAGATGACACCTCCTCACTTAATCAAAATACGAAGAAAAAAAATATCCATTTTATAATTGATATATTGATAGAAAAATTACTAAAACAGACATTCACTCAACAAAATAGATAAAACTTGAAAAAATATTCGCCTGGACGAGTAATATATCGTCATTTTTTTAATTTGAAACTTTAAAATATGTTTGTTTGATTTTTTAGAATTTTTTAGATTTTTTTTATATTTCAGATTTTTTGGAATTTTTCAGATTTTTTAGAATTTTTATGATTTTTTAAATTTTTTTGATTTTTTAGAATTCTTTTTAGAATCTTTTGGATTTTTTAGAAATTTTTTTATTTTTTAGAAATTTTTTTATTTTTTACAATTTTTTTGATATTTAATTTTTTTTTTTTTTTTTAGATTTTTTTTATTTTTTAGAATTGGATCAAAATGGCAATTGAAAAGATTTAAAATGAAAATCCCCAAAATACACCCGGTTAAAAATGGGGTTTTGGATGGAGTTAGGGTATGTTATCACAATGGCAACAAAAGGCAAAAGTCAGGGACCCAGAGGCGAAAAAAAAACTATTTTGACTAAATTGGCAAATTTAGACAAATCTCAGGGACTAAAATGGCAATTAACTCTTAATACAAAGAGTGTAAGTTGTACTTACCTAGCATCCATATTATGCTTTTTCTTCATCCTTGATTCATTTGACCCGCTTCCTTCCCAAGCTTTCACCTAGCTTGTCAAGCGTCAAACTATCATTGTAATTTGTAAGATGGTTAGACTAGTCATAATCATTCACGACTATTCCATCCTATGATCTTTATGTAGAAATTATCATTCGATCATATAAAAGGTCATTTTGACTTTTAAAAGTCAAACTGCCTATTGACGAAAGTAATTACACGATGTAGATCAACTACTCGTTTTATTACTTTGTCAATATCCGGTAAGCATCATTCTTATGCTACCGGTTTAATCACTTATTTAATCAAGTTCATGTAATCGTATTTTCACCGAATTAACACAACTTTAATCATTTTTAATACATGATGATATCAAACATCATTCTAACATTAAGCTATCATCATTTTCGTTTTTATCATACTAATCCAATTTGTTTAAGTATTTCCTGATTACTATCAAATACGATGATTATAATCATAATTTGATCATCAAATTCATCATAAGATTAAAACCCACTTATCCTAGTGTGGTAAATCATATAATCATTCAATTTATAACATCACATGTATAATTTTCACTTAGGGTTTGTTTCCTAAGCAAGTATACATTACTAATTCAGCCATAGCTTCAATAATTCATTCATAACTCGCGATTATGATGATTATTCAAATTGCACAACTTCACAAATCATCAAAATTTGACATACCTTATGATCCCCCTAGCTTGGGTGATCGTTAATTCACGTTCAATTGTGAATTTGCAAGTCATTTGGCCCTTCAATTTGATGATTATGTGAGACTTAGGGTTTGCAGCTCATGGGAGCTTCCTGATGTCGATCCCAAAACACACACTAAGTGTGTGTGTTTTGTTTTAAGTTTCTTTTATAACTTAAATTTCCATTTGTCCGAATCTAGCCTCTCTTGTTTGGTTAGTTATTAAGTAGGGCACAACCTACTTATTTCTAACAATATTCTCACTTATTAACTAGGTTAAACATTCCTAGTTAACTTAGTTGGGTTTGGGGAATTTATAACTCAGTTTATTTTAAGTTCCGCTAACTCGGACCTTTTATAACTTTATTTCCTCAAAAGCCTTTATACCATTTTTATTTAATATTAGGTTTATTTATTTAAAATCCTAATATTCACCGGTTTACTTTTACCTCTAACGGTACTTTACCCGTCATTTAGTATTAACGTGCTTTGATTACCAAACCCATTTTCGGGGTGTTACAAGTCTACCCCTCTTAAAGAGGTTTCGTCCTCGAAACCTTTCTTACATAGATCATTGAGTTTTAAACTCGATGCATTTGACCTGAGTAATCTTATAAGCATTACTCATACTTTAACCATTTGTTAGTATTAACAGAAAAAGTATGGTAATAACTTTTTGGTTACAAAGCATATACGTATCTCATATCACATAATGCAACTCGAAATAACGTAATTTCGTTATTTCGACCAATTTAGTTGATTTAGCGAAATCCATCGCTATTAGACTATCGAATTCATCATGAATCCGTTAATTTAACCTATTTGGATATTTTAGTGAAATCTTTCACTTTTGACAAACAAAATCTTTTGTTTTCGAATTCATTCATTCGATTTATTAATACGAAATCCATCGCTTATTAACATACCGAATTTCTTGATTTTTATCTTAATTGCTTAGCACAATTTAATAGGTGACATTAATAAAATTCTATAAAGCATATAACCACATACCTTATAGCTTTTATCCTTTAATCTGGCTTTTGCTTGATTTGACTTCCCGACACTTCACTCGTGTTATTGTATAATCCCTTATTATAGGCGATCAATATCCATTGTTAGTAAGGCCTTAACCGGTCTCACTTACTAGACTTATTAGTCCAGTTGCTTTACACCCATCACTCGGGCTACAATGTGATTATATTTCACATTACTTTTCTTGACCGTGATCGTGCCACATCATGTTTAAGTTTACATTAACCTTTCATTATTGAAAATATTTCTTTAAAGCCTTTGTTTTACGCGGGAATTCTCAAATGTTTTCCTCGCTTTGTGTAAGTAACCCGTAGGTTCTTTCACTTAGCCTCGTGGGCTATCTCTTAAGGCTTTCACCTCATTAAAGCAAATCCCTTATAATTCATTTCTTTTTATTTATGACCCCTCGAGTCATTTTGGTCCTATAGACCTTTTCATTATAGACCTTTTCATTATTTATAACCCAAAGGTTATGTTGATCCCGTAGATCATTTATTCCTCATGTCATTCTTAAAATACATGTTTGGTGTCAAGGCACCCTGTTTATGTTTGAAAATCATTTGGTTTCAAGTTTAAGATCCGTTAACCTTGACTGTAGTTCGTGACTACAAGCGTTTTATTTCGGATCATTTTCCCGACTTTATAACTTCTCACGTCATTTATGTGTCGGTTTGTCATATGCTCACCGTTATCCGGTTTTCATATATATTTTCTTGTAACCCATCACCGGGCTACTATCAAGCATTATGTTTTATTTAACCCGTTTGACTTGTTCGTGTAAAATCTATCACTTATGAACAATCAAGCTTTATTCGTTATTCAACCCATTCAATCTCAAAATAGTTGAACATATTTATTCAAAATTTCCTTTTTTAGAAATTTTATCATATTTTAGTCATAACTCATGATCCGAGTCCTTTGACTTTCAATCCGCATTCCCGTCTCTCGGTTTACGCATGTGTGTAATTTCCTACCCATCAACCAGGTGATTTACTGAAGTCATTATTAATGCAACCCTTTAGGTCTGCAATTAAGACTCCATTTGACTTGTTTGGTTGTCTTCGCGAAATCCATCGCTTTATTTAACCAAACCTTTATTCTTTATGTAACCATGCTTGATGGTTTTTATAAATTCTGAATGATGATTATCATCATCATCTTTTCTTTATTACGACCAAAGTCAATGACTTCGATCGTCCCTTTGTATGGGCAATACCTTCGTTTCTATGACCTCGCGGGTCATTTATATATTTGGTTTTATACGCCTCTTTTGTTAACCATGGCTCTTTCGTCCAAAATGACTTATTTCATGAATTCCCTTGGGTCATTTATTTCTATGCGCGCCATACATCGTTTTTATGGTTCCCTCGAAAACCATTTATACGAGTATGCCCATAAGATTTCTTGACCTAAGGTTCTTTTAACTTTTTAATTAGTCTCGACCTTACCACATTGGACATAACTGTGCTTATTATAAGAAGCTCATGGTATCATGTGTTCACTACTTACTTGGCCAGAGTAAGCGATCAACACATGGTACGCATGATCTTATTATAATTACCAGATCACGTCCATGTAAGTAATCTCTCGATCTATTTTATTTGGTAAAACTTTATTTAACTGCCAATTAACAATTATTGGTTTTACCCATTTTATCTTTGAACATATACAATGTTCCTTTTTATAATCATTTATACAATCACATTCATCGATGTGATCATTACTTTTCTCAATCAGATCTTTATTGATAATACTTACTTGGATGATTACTTTCGTCCAAGTTTATATTTAAACTAAATTCAGTTATTGTCTTATTATTCATGACTGTGAATAATACGTATCTTTACTGAATTTCTCTTGGAAACGTCATCCTGAATAGGAATCCTATCCAGGTTTTCCAAGTTTTATATTCTATATGCAACTGCCATTTACTATGTATTTGTTGCATATTTCTAGTTATACTATAAGTTTAAGACGTGTACCTTGTAAATACTCGCCCTGATAATTTTCTTGTTATTCGATCTCTCGTTTGAGATCATTTCTTGGTTTCATGTCTTTGGCGTGTATGACTTACTTGTCATACTTCAGACCATATCTTCCTTGTATAAATAAATCCTTAAACTCTCGCCATCTTCCAATGTGAGGTTCCTTCATCTTAAAACGTTTACAAACATTAGTAATTTTGATCTTTATAAGCGCCCATATTATAATACAAGGCTTTCTACGACACGTGTTAACACACGTAATTCATTTAACTATATCGGTCTTTTATCACTTTATTTGGGGTAACGTGTTTTACACGATAACCCTATGTGTTGTTTTCAACACTTTACATGCAAGACCGTTAATGTACATAATAACTTACCGGATTTTGCGATCAAGTCTCGAACCGAACACTTTACTCCTTAACCTGGAGCTCTGATTACCAACTTGTAAGACCCTTAGTCCATTTTTATACAATTATCATATAAAATCCAACTATAATAGTGTAGTTGCGGTTAAACATACACTTAAAATACGAGTTTCTTTTTTAAACATTTTACTAACTAAAACATTCTAACGTTTCGTATGCAAATTCGCCATTTAAAATGTGATGACAAAACATTGAGCGGAAGCTTGAATTCTTTATGTGTTCAGTTCCTCATCGAGCTTGATCATCCTCCGGTAAATCATTTGGTACCTACATTTCATATACACATGAAATGAGTTAGTTATATAGCGTTTAAAACGTGTCTAAACAAGTTCGTAATGTCAAACAATGAACCAGCAACAATTTGCAGGAAATGTAACTCGTCGCGTGCCGCGATGGGAATGAAAACAGGCGTCGCGTGCTGCGAGCCTTCTCACGTGCCGCGACCACAATATGGGGACTCTGTCGCGCAGCTCGAGGGTCCAGTTTCAACAGCAGGTTTGGTTTAAAAACCTACATTTTTCAGCCAAACCATCTTTTACGCAAATGAGCATAACTTGCTCGCTTTTTATCCGTTTTACGTCACGCTTTTTCCTACGTGATCGTAATTTGATTCTCCATCAGTTAGAGTTAAAATCCAACATCTGGATTAAATAGATTTGAGTCTTTTAAGCCTTCGGCTTAAAATATATAGTTATGAACTCTTGACCCATTCGTGTATTAATCAAACAAACGTATTTGTTTGATCCTAAATTCTTATGAACCTTATAATTCTGATATTTTCTATCTTATTCGGTTCAAATCAGGGGTCTCATATGTGTTTTAAATCCGTTTTCGCTTATATGCATATTTTGACCCGTTAAGGGATTTTATGCATATTTTAGACACAAATTGTTTTCATTCATTTCTAGCATTTTATTTCCACATTTCTTATCAACTAATCTTCCTCCACAACTGCATTTGTGTCGGATTTAATGTGGAAATTTATAAATTCCGAGTTTTACCCCTTGGATCATTATTTTACAGCAAAGACTCCTATAGAGTCAATTGACCAAAGATTTACATATTTCGCCTTTGATACTTATTCTAAGTATTTGTTAAATCATAAAACTCGTTTCCAAACAACTTTTAAAGGTATTTTGCTCAATTTAGCTTACAAGGGCATTTTAGTCAATTTTAGTCCTTTTACGATAAAGGATTTTTAACTACTTGTTTGACCCAAAAAATCCGGCCTTTTAACTATAATCTTGTTTAGAAACTATTATCTTTCTAAAACACCATGATTATAACTTAAATTATTCAGTTTACCTATAAGATAACCGAATATCCAATTTTTACCTTGTTTAACTCTTATAGAACCTCAAGTTCTAAATGAAGAGTTGAACCATTATACATACCTGACTTGGATCAATGTATTGACCCATTTTAATACCTTACCTTAATAGCCGCTAAGTAATATCGATGTAAATATCCATTTGATATTTATTCCTATCATCATACAACTTGAAAAACCATTAGTCGTTATTGTCAAAGGGTGATATTTTCACCTATTGACCCGTTTGGTCTAAATGACCATGTATCTTTGCAAGATGGATTTATTATCATCTCGTCTACATAACTCGCTCCGGTTCACACCGTGCGATCATTTTACTTAAAAATCTTTCCTTTATTCTTTTGACCACTTTATGACTTACGTCATAAAGTGTCTTTCAAAAACTAACGGTTATCATTAACGATTGACCGAATTACTGTTTTACCCTTATTATTTGTATTGATCTACCTTATAAGGTAATCATTCAAAACTCACTATTTATTAGTCATTATATGACTAAATAATCATATTAGCTCTTTTTAACCATTAAACATGGTTTAATATTATTGTCTTTTGTTCCGAACCGCACATGTCGTGTCGAAACCTCATAATTCAAACAAGACTTATTACTTTTCATAACCTATAAAACCAATAGGTATTTAATACAAAGAGTGTAAGTTGTATTTACCTAGCATCCAAATTATGCTTCTCCTTTATCCTTGATTCACTTGACCCGCTTCCTTCCCAAGCTTTCTCCTAGCTTGTCAAGCGTCAAACTATCATTGTAATTTGTAAGATGGTTAAACTAGTCATAATCATTCACGACAATTCCATCATACGATCTTTATGTCAAAATTATCATTCGATCATATAAAAGGTCATTTTGACTTTTAAAAGTCAAAGTGCCTATTGAAGAAAGTAATTACACGATGTAGATCAACTACTCATTTTATTACTTTGTCAATATCCGGTAAGCATCATTCTTATGCTACCGGTTTAATCACTTATTTAGTCAAGTTCATGTAATCGTATTTTCACCGAATTAACACAACTTTAATCATTTTTAACACATGATTATATCAAACATCATTCTTACGTTAAGCTATCATCATTTTCGTTTTTATCATACTAATCCAATTCCTAGCAAGTATTATCATGTATTCAAACACAAAATTTGTTTAAGTATTTCCTGATTACTATCAAATATGATGATTATAATCATAATTTGATCATCAAATTCATCATAAGATTAAAACCCACTTATCCTAGTGTGGTAAATCATATAATCATTCAATTTATAGCATCACATGTATAATTTTCACTTAGGGTTTGGTTCCTAAGCAAGTATACATTACTAATTCAGCCATAACTTCAATAATTCATTCATAATTCGCGATTATGATGATTATTCAAATTTTAAAACTTCACAAATCATCAAAATTTGACATACCTTATGATCCTCTAGCTTGGGTGATCGTTAATTCACGTTCAATTGTGAATTTGCAAGTCATTTGGCCATTCAATTTGATGATTAGGTGAGAATTAGGGTTTCAAGCTCCTAGGAGCTTCCTGATGTCGATCCCAGAACACACACTAAGTGTGTGTGTTTTGTTTTAAGTTTCTTTTATAACTTAAATTTCCATTTGTCTGAATCTGGCCCCTCTTGTTTGGTTAGTTATTAAGTAGGGCACAACCTACTTATTTCTAACAATATTCACACTTATTAACCAGGTTAAACATTCCTAGTTAACTTAGTGGGTTTGGGGAATTTATAACTCAGTTTATTTTATGTTTCGCAAACTCGGTCCTTTTATAACTTTATTTCCTCAAAAGCCTTTATACCGTTTTTATTTAATATTAGGTTTATTTATTTAAAATCCTAATATTCACCGGTTTACTTTTACCTCTAACGGTACTTTACCCGTCATTTAGTATTAACGTGGTTTGATTACCAAACCCGTTTTCGTGGTGTTACATCAGTTCCTTTGAAAAGCCCCATAGGTTCCTTGCCTAAATCTCTAAATAAAGGAGTAGGAATATCTGCCTCAGAACCTGCATGGGGCGCGTGAGAAGCTTGTTTCAAAGTCTTATACACATTACTCTTAGTTGTTTGCACCCTTAGCAGAGTCTCGTCCAGGGAAAACACCAATTTTGGAATCTCAGGGGATTACCTAAAAGAAGTTGGAAAAGCTACAAAACAAACCATGCACATAGGCCATCAGTCAAAAACGCAACAGCGCAAAGGGTAATATAAAGAACACGTATAGTTTAAAAACAGGCTAGAACCAAGGTTTTTCTCTTTTTGTTTGTCGAAAGATCGTGCAAAACGGCCCAGTTTAGCCGGAGACGGAGAAGGTCTTTCCCTTCTAGATGTGTCCACCTCTTTTCTCTTTAACCCAACAGGTGAAGACGAGGTACCACCAGTCTTCGGTTCACCAGACTCAGGATTCTAACAACATCAGGCATGCCAATTTTCTCCACCTTCACCACACCAATGAAGAATTAGATCTTAGACGCTGATACTAGGATTCCTTCCACCGGTAGATGCTCTCTTAGAGATGTTAGATGAATGGCTCTAGGTGTAAGTAACTGCAAAATAAAACTGTCAGGCTCGCCACAGGATAGGATTCCTCCATGTGACCACCCTCGAGCATGAGGATAAGTAATGAAGAAATTAGGTTTATATGAGAGAGAGTTCAGAGGGACGACTTACCTTCTGAGCATGAGATTTTCTTCTATTTACAGAAACTATGGTTAGACGTCACTTTCCGCGGGTTGGGTCGTCCCCCCTCCTATTAACGGGTTAGGTAACACATCTCATCCCCTGATTGGAGTGTGATACCCTGTGTGGTGATGTGCATGAACCTGCTGGCATCACACATGCCCTGATTGGTGAAGGAATCATCTTTATTAAATGCGGGGGTGAACTTGGATTGCCTAAATGTGATTCCACCATAAGGAGTAATATTGTCTAATCCTCTACTGCTATGTGGAACAGCTAATGTGAGGTCTTCCTATATTCCTCTACAAGATTTTTTAACAAATAATTAAATCATATTTTTGGTGATTTTATGTGTTCTAATATTATTTTTTATTGAAAAAACAATAAAAGAAAAGTATAGATTAAGTAAAAATAAAAGATAAAGAAAAGTATCCATTATGTATATATTTTTCAAAGTAATCAAATAGGTAGGTAGATATTTTTGTATCTACACCCATTTGTAAAAGATGTGACAAACCACACAAATCTGGTAACTTTCGTACTATTGTCTGCAATTATGTGTTTTAACGTCAACATTATATGCTCGCATGTCATACATTTAAAATCATGCTTGTTAAACATTTCATTTATCGCATTGTGAAAAAATCTAAGAGTTGCGTCGAAACAATTAGTAAACTCAACGGTTAGACAAGCTGTGTCAGCAGAGCCTCATAACTCAGTTAAACGATAGATTTAGGACTTAGATGTAGGTCCGACATTAAAAACATATTGAATCCCAAAGGGTTTATATTAACACTTTCTGGAAACTTAAACAAGCGCTAAAAATTGTCCGAAACGAACTATAAACAATAAATTCAACAATTTTTAGCAACATTCAACATTTAGAAGTTAAAATAATATTAAGAAATAGTGATTAAACATCCAGAATAACTTGTAAAGTGTCGGGAATGAAATCATGACACAAAAGGTACTTCATACCTTATAAATTACGCAAGATAACACTCTAAAGAACCGACAACCGAACAATTAACCGAACACTACCAAAACACAAAAAATGAACTAGAATCATTATTTTGGTGTTATTTAACTAGTTATGCTCATATAATACACTAAAACACTTAAAAACACTAAAACACACTTAACATTACATTTAAAATCCAAGTTACACCTTCATCCACTAACTTCCAAACTTTGACAATTTACCCCCCCCCCCCTCCCCACATATGTGACCGTCCCCAAAGGGGACCCACCCCTTTTTCTATGTTGACTAAGATGTTTTTGGTCAAAGATGCTCATTTGGTGACTAATGGATACTAAGGGCATGGAGGATTATAAGAAGAACCTAAAGATCAATACCTTTATCACTTTACAACTTCACAATTTCAAAACTCATCTTCTTCCTCCCTCTTCTCCCATTTTTGGCCAAACCACTCCCACATACACATTCATTTTTCAATCATCCTACAACCATTTCAAGTATTCCCAAGGGTGTGCAAGGATCATCAAAGAAGGTTTCAAGCTTTGGAAGTAGAAGGACCTCTTCAAGGAGCTATTAACCACCTTCTTCTCATCATCTTCATCTACTTTGTTTCCTTGCCACTTCCCTAGCCACTAGAGCTAGAAGTAAGCCTTCTAATCTTCATTTTACTTCTTGTTAGTAGTATGTTACATATGTACAAGTTAAACCATCAACAAAACTTAAATTTGAAAGATGAACATGTGAAGAAACAACATAATATAAAGAAAATAAGGTGTTTCTAGTGTTGTTTGAAGTATGTGATGAAGTTGTTGTTGTTGTTGATGTTGTTGATCTTGTGTTTTTTTAAGATCCATCATATGTAAGCTTGTTAAAAGCTTAGATCTAACAAGTGTAAGCATGGATCTTGAAAGATCCATGATTAAACATGTTAGTAAACTTGAAAGATCTTAAAATGAACTTGTAAGTGGTTTTAAAATGAAATATTCATGTTATTAAACCTACTAATAAAGTGGATTAACAAGATTATAAAATAAAGTTTCAACAAAGTTTACAAAAATTTACAAGTAAGCTTTTATTTAAGTAGAGCTACATGTTTAAGGTGTAGATCTAAGTTACCACAAATTTTCATGGAACTTCAAGTTTATTACATGGAAAAGGATGATGAATTTAGTGATTATTACTTGCAAATTTGTTGATTCTTGTGTTTTGATATTTAAAAGAAAATAAACACATGTTTTAAAACATGGGAAAGCCTCCATTTTTAGGGGAGATTGTGTCAAAAATTTTATAAAATTGACACTTAGAAAAATATAAGGTTTTACAAGACTTTTTCTACAAAAATGTTTAAGAATGGTAACCAAGGTTTTTCCCTAATTTTTATACAAAATACAAGCTAGGAAATAGACTTTTCTTCAAGAATTAAAACATTTATAGATATGTATATTTCTAGGGAAAAATATATATATTTAATGGTCACCAAAATATGTGCTATGTGTATATTAAGTATAAATATATATTAGTGTACATGTAGGAACGTAAAATACACTAAATACTCCCAAGGAGTATAAACACCAAATACACTTAAAATACACAAGGAAATTTTTTTAAATAATATACACAAAATGACCCGTACATGGCTGTATGAACAAAATACCAAAATATATGGACAAATATATATATATATATATATATATATATATAGGGAGCCGCTAGAATAAGAACCACTCCCAGTTATGAGAACCATGAGAACCACTCTCCACCAATCATAATATGCCAACACAAAGGGTGTTTTGGTCATTTACTCATATTGTCTAATCATTCTCTCTCTCTCCATTAATAAAAGGCAGACCTTTCTTTTCTTTTCTCCATTGAAGAAACCTTTTCATCTCTCTCATCCAAAAAACCTGCAACCCACACTCACAAAAACCTGCAACCCACCCTCATCACAAAGAGTTCCGACCCACACTTTTGGGCGGCGGTGCACCACAAACAACGGCAGTAGCGGCGGTAGTGGGGCGGTGGTTGATCGGTAGCGGAAGACGGTTGTGCGAGGTGGTTGGTCGGCCACCATCGCCTGAAAACGAACCGCCATGGCCACCATCTCTCCGGTCACCCTTTTGCGACATTGCTGGGTTTAATTTGGTATGTCGGGGGTTGCTTGGGTTTGGGGTTTCTTTGATTCTGATTATGTTGGTTTAGTATCTTTTTTGATTCCGTTTCCTTCAATTCTGTGGTGTTTGTGGTGGGTGGTTGGTGAAGGTGGGTTTGTGATGTGGTTGGTGAAGGTGGGTTTATGGTGGGTGGTTGGTGAAGGTGTTCTTTCTTTTTCTGGGTTTTGAATCGGTTGAATGATGTTCATGTTCCTTTGTGGGTTTGAATCTGGGGTTAAATTTTGTTGAATGTTGAATCTGGGGTTTGAATCTGGGTTTGAATGTTGAATCTGGGTTTTTAATCTTGGTTTGAATGTTGAATCTGGGTTTTGAATATAGGTTTGAATGTTGAATCTGGGTTTTTAATTTTGTTGAATCTGGGTTTAAATATGGGTTTTTAATTCTGTTGAATCTGGGTTGATTTTCTGTGGAAACTGTTGTGAATATGTTTGAATGATGTTCTTGGTCCTTTTGAATGTTTAAATCGGTTGAATATGGTGCCTTTCTTTGAATCGGCTGTGATGATGAAAAAAAAAACGTTGATTTTGATGACGATGGCGCGGCAAAGACGGCGGAGGGTAGGTTTTTTGAACCTGCAACCCCATTTTGCAGCCTTTTTTATTATCGGAAAAATCTGAGCCAAAACATCGTTTTTTTAAGATTCCACTTGTTTTTTTTTATTTTTGTTTGTTGGGTTTTTTTTTGTCGCGGCGTCGATGATGATAACAATATATCTGAGACACCTCCCAAGTTTGCGATTTCTGGGTGCGTTCGTTTTTGTGTAAAAAAAATTTTGTAAAAAAAAAAATTAACCCGTAAACTTTTTAACTTAAACCGTAAAAAGTTTATCGTAAAACGTAAAACATAAAACGTTTTACGTAAAACGTAAAAAGTAAAAATTTCTACGTAAAACGTAAAAAACCGTTAACGTAAAAACCGTTAACATAAAAAAACCGGTAACGTAAAAAACCTGAATTTAAAACCGTTAACGTAAAAACCGTTAACGTAAAAAACCGGCGCGTAAAACGTAAAAGTTTTACGTAAACCGTAAAAAGTTTTACCTAAAACGTAAAACGTAAAAAGTGTTACGTAAAACGTGAAAAAATCGGCGTGTAAAACGTAAAAAGTGTTACGTAAAAAGTAAAAAGTGTTACGTGAAAAAATCGGCGCGTAAAACGTAAAAAGTGTTACGTGAAAAAATCGGCGCGTAAAACGTAAATCGTAAAAAGTGTTAACGTAAAACGTAAAAAGTAAAAAGTTTTTACGTAAAACGTAAAACGTAAAACGTAAAAACATGAACCGTAAAAAGTTTTACGTAAAACGTTCTACGTAAAACGTAAATCGTAAAAAGTTTTAACGTAAAACGTAAAAAGTTTTACGTAAAACGTTAAACGTAAAAAGTAAAAAGTTTTAACGTAAAACGAAAAAAGCTTTACGTAAAACGTAAAAAGTTTTACGTAAAACGTAAAAAACCGGCCCGTAAAATGTAAAAAAACATAAACGTAAAAATGTTAACGTAAAAAATCGGCCCGTAAAACGTAAAAACGGCGTTAAAAAATTGGCTCGTAAAAACGGCACGTTGAAAAAACCGAGGTTCAAAAACGGCGCGTAAAAAACGGCGTTAAAAATTGGCGCGTAAAAAAACGGCGCGTTAAAAAACGGTGCGTTGACGGGTCGTAAAACGGGTCGTAAAAAATTGTCGCGTAAAAAACGGCGTTAAAAAATTTGGCTCGTAAAAAACGGCGCGTTGAAAAAACGGCGTTAAAAAACGGCGCGTAAAAAAAACGGCGTGTTAAAATAACGATGCTTGAAAAAACCCGGCGTAAAAACGGCGCGTCAAAAAAAGTAAAACGTAAAAAGTTTAACATAAAACTTAAATTGTAAAAATTATAAAAAATGTTTAAAAAAATCTGAATTTTAAAATGTTTTTTAATAAAAAAGTTATGTTTAAAAAAAGTAATAATATAATAAAACAAAAAAACTAATAAAAAACAATAAAGATAAAAAGACAAAATAGAGTTATTTTACTAAATTACCCTTTTGGATTATAATATTAAAGACATAATAAGACAAAAACCATTTAATATTAATTTTTGTAACTTTTAATCTCATCCATCCATCAAGTTGATCAAAGGGCTAGAAAGTGGTTCTCATGGTTCTCATAACTGGGAGTGGTTCTCATTCTAGCGATCCCCTATATATATATATATATATATATATATATATTTATAGAGAAATATATATAATTAATACAATTAATGGAAATTATATACAAATCGGACAAGTGACAATATATATATATATATACACATATATATAGGGTAGGGTTCATGTGAGAACCACCTTTATTGCGACAACCGCGAGAACCAATGTGAACACAACAAAATAACCTAAAAAACCTAACACCCCCCCCCCCCCCCAAAAAAAAAAAAAAAAACCTAACCCCTCCCCCCTATACTAAATGCTAAAAACTAAACCCCCCAAAACCTAACCCCCCCCCCCCCCCACACCCCAAAAACCAAAACCCCCCCACCCCGACCCAAGCTAAATGCTAAAAACAAAACCCCAGAAAATCTAAAAAACACACAATTTTTTTTATTTTTTATGTAAAAATCGCTACTTTTAGTTGCCAAATTTTTTTAATTTTTTTTTTAATTTTTTAATAACGAAATACAACGATTTTTAATTAAAAAATATAAAAAAAGTTGTGTGTTTTTTTATCTATTTTTAGGTATTTTTGGTTGTGTTCACATTGGTTTTCGCAATAAAGAGTGGTCGCTAACGCATCCTTCTCCTATATATAGGAACGGAATCAGGAGAGAATGGTGAAAAGTGTGAGAATGGATCCTGGCCCAACACGTGGCAGGGGGCGCTAATTGATATGCAGGGGTACGATTACCCTTTTATACGTTCCCTCCTTATTCGTGTTATAAATTTGTTTCAAATTAAAACTCCAAAGATTTCTTGTTAGCTGTTACCTCCTTTGCAAGCTTTCTCAGATCTATGGCGTCTAACGTGGATTTCTGTTCGACAAAGTAAAATTCGATGACGTTTTCTATTTTTGTTCAAGCAACTCATATGAAGTTTTGTTCTTTTATGCTTATTTCATTGTTTTTTTTTTCAAATTAATATTTCATAATGTGTTGTATGATTTCAATGGCATTGTTCATGTATCCAATTTAATCGCGTTTTAATTGGCAGTTAAACAATTAGTAAGAACTGATAATTGGAGTTTTCAATATTAATTTTAATTGTCGTTTAGGATCTAGTATTTTTCTTATGTTTTTACGATCATTGACGTTTTACACCTGATTAGTTTTGAATATTATTTAGTAGTATTTGTAAACATCAGTTATTACTATTTGTTCATTTGTGTAAACATCAGTTTTGTTAACTATGGCGTTTTCATTATGATGTTATATTTTTGTTAATTATTTATGTGGTTAACTGTTTTTATTTATTCATCTGATGGCATTTTCATTATCATGTCGCATTAGTGTTGTTGGTTCATTATTTTTGTTAATCATTAAAGTTATGGTGTTCGTATTTTGGCGTTTTCATCATTGCGTTTTCAATTTATGTGTTTATTAAGTCTTGTTTATTATTCAATTAATGGCGTTTTAATCTATAATGTTATTACGAGACATTTTCTATTTTTAATGGCATTTTCCTGATTTTTATGTGCCTCACTATGTTTTCTCAGACAAAGTTGCTTCCTTGAGTCAAAGGTTTTGCCCCAAAACTGGAATACCATTTATCATTCTTGACGTTAGTGAAGAAATAAAGCCCACAATGGACATGGTATTCACAAGCCTCGATGATTGTTATTCAGTGTATGTTAAGTATGCCAAGGCTTGTGGGTTTTCAGTCAGGAAATGGACTACAAAGACAAACTCTAAAGGTGTATTACATATTAAGTATTACTTGTGTACGAGAGCAGGGGTATATGAGGACAAGAAGGTTGATACGTTGGACCCCAATAAAAAGGAGTATTTAGTGTGATCCAACTTTTCAAAGAGGACTGATTGTGGTGCACTGTAATGTGTAATTTTTTTAGGCTGGATCATGGAAGGTGTATAAGTTTGTCAAGGTGCACAAACATGATCTTGTTGAACATCCTGATAAACATTTTCTTTCAACTGAACGACACCTCACTCAGATCCAGAAGAATGTTATACACATCATGTCTAAGTTGAATTTGGGTCCAGTCAACGCGTTTAATGTTATGAAGACTTTTTTGGCGGTTTTGAAGACTTGGGTCCAAGTAAAGTTGACTTTAAGATCTATAAGAGGAAAATTAACTTGTTTATAGGGGAATACGACGCCGATATGCTTGTGAGACATTTGGATAAAAAAAACATTCCCAGCCTTATTTCTCGTACAAGGGACTTTTTTGGTGTGACGATCAAGCCAAACGTAATTACCACGTGTTTGGTGATGTGATTTCGTTTGACGCCACGTATCGTTCCAACAAGTAATATTTTACAATTCAATTTCTTCTATTTTTTTGGCGTTTTATGAGTTTACATGCAATGGCGTCAATGGCATTTTATGAGTTTACATTCAATGGCGTTTTATTATTGTTTCAGTTCTCATGGCGTTTTCGTACGCAGATACGCTATGGTGTTTGTACCGTTCACTGGTACAGACAATCATCACTGCAATGTTACATTTGATGCTGCATTATTGGTGTCGGAACCTGCTGATATGTATATTTGGTTGTTGAGAGTTTTTCTAAAAGTTGTTGGTTCTCAACCAAAAGTTGTTGTCACTTCCCAAGATCCAGCAATGAAGAAGGCTATTTCTGCTGTATTTGTTGACACGAGGCATCAGTTATGCATGTGGCATGTGATGCATAAACTTTCTCTGAAGGTTGATATGCTTATTTTTACCTTTAGCGTTTTAGGATACACTGCGTATTAAAATACATGGCGTTCTATACCTTGTTACTGTTTTTTAATTAAGTTTTGTCTTTGTGTAATATATTTTTTTATGCATGGCGTTTTCGTGTTGTAAATAGGTTGGTGTTAGGCTATGCAATTCCACCAATTCCAAAGAACTTATTTGTGGTGTTGTGTGGACGGATATTCTCACACCTGAAGAGTTTAAATTAGAATGGGAAGTGGTTATCGAAGAGTTCAATTTAGCAGATAATGACTGGCTATCTGATATTTTTGCACTTAGGGAATCCTGGGTCCCTGCATACTATAGAATAGAAGAGATGTCGGGTCTTATGCGAACGACATCGAGGTCGGAGAGTGAGAATCATTTTTTTGGCCAACTGTGCATTCAAAAGCTACTCTTGTGGAGTTCATGACTCATTACGAAACTGCAATAGAAGCACAGCGTCACACGCACTGGAAAAATGATCATGAATCTCGATACAAACGACCCTAGTTGTAGAGTAATTACCAAGTGTTGGAAGGCCAAGCTGCTGACATATACACAAAAAATACTTTTTGTGACGTCCAAGCTGAGCTAATTGGAATTTCGGATTGCATAAATCAACATTACGAAGATCAGCCCGATAGGTTTGTTAAGTTTTACATAAATGACTTCCAGCAGCCTTGTACATCCTTATTTGAGGTAAACAATGGCGTTTTGGTTTTTATTTGGCGTTTTCTGTGCATGGCGTTTTATCATATCCAGTTGTGTTTTTTTTTAAATTTTTTTAGACAAACATTCTTTGCATGGCGTTATAGAGATATTGATTTTGGTGTTTTTTCATGTAATGTACCATAAGTCTGATTGCACATGCAGGCATTTTGAGCAGTTTGGCTTGCTATGTAGACATATATTCTATGTTTTGAGAAGTATGGACATTAGGGAATTTCCAAAACAATACATTTTGAATAGATGGCGCAAAGAGACTTCCCCAAACTGCTCTCCCGAATACTCAATTAGTCTTGAATATATGACCGAGCTTGATCCCGATGTACAAAGTATGATGCGAGATATTATTTTTTCAACGGAATATGAGGAGCTATCCTTATATAAGGATCATGTTCAATCTTATATGAAGAAGGTTCAAGATATGCAGATTGTTGCTCCTCCTGCTAGTACTAGAGATAGATTTTCCGAGATAACCAGTCAATATAAAAACGACAAGAATCCGATAAGAATCCCTGTTGGGTATAAATCCAAAGGTTCTGGTTCTCGAAAGCGCCTGAAATCTAAACAGGAGATAGAAATCGAGAAAAAGAAATCAAAGTCGAAACCCGGGGCCAAAGAAAGACAGTGTCAGAACTGCAAAGGCTATGGACACTACGCATCGACATGAAAACAAGTCGTAATTAAAAGAAGATCGATAAGGTGTTCGAGAGCCAGTGAAGAGTGGTTTGGCATTTTGTATTTTTCATTCTTATAGAACACACACAGATGGTCTTCGAGAGCCAGTGAAGAGTAGTTTGGCATTTTGTATTTTTCATTCTTACAGAACACACACAAATCTCAGTTTGACGTTTTAAATCATTCTTTATACATCATTTTTTTCCATCTTTTTTTTCGACCTATTCGTTCATAACATGTTACTACGAAGTTACATAACAAACAATATAAGATCGGACAAGCAAATCAAACGGCAAAAAAAAAACAACGCTATTAAATAAAACTACCATAAACCTCTAGTTTTGGTCATGCTAAATGGTGTGCATTAGGTGTGATATGATTTTATTGATATTTTAAGCCCATTTTACGTATTAATCAAGTTTTAAATTTATAAAACACGATATTCTTCTAACACTAAACACACAGTTGGGCAAGTGCACCCATCATGAGCGTAGTATAGCGTTGGTAAGATACCGAGGTCGTCCAAGGACACAAGAGCTTTTAGTACCGGTTTATCTTCAACGTCTAATCAATCTAATTTTTTATGAGAAAAGTTTTGAAATATGAAAATAAAAACTAAAAATGCAAAAATAAATAAAATAAAAACAGATAGACAAGAAGAATCACTTGGATCCGACTCGCCTTTAATGTATCATTTCATGATTTTCGCACTTTCAAACTTTTTAAGAGATTATCTTAGTTATAGTAGTAGGCCCCTCTTTTGAAGGTGACGTTACTCTCAACCCAGCTGTTTGAGTCAACAGGGATACAATCCCAAAGGGTCAGAATATTGAAAGATAATTAATTAAGTTATTAATGCGAAATATGGTAGGCCCCTCTTTTGAAAGTGACGTTACTCTTGGCTAAGTGGTTTGAGTCAGCAAGGATACAATCCCAAGAAGCCAGTTTAATGTATTAATAATAGTTTACATATGAGGGGTTCAAGTTATTCGCACCCCGCCATCCAATAGCAGTGGTTATTGAAGGAGGTCCTAGTAAGCTTGAACCAGGTCCTTGCAGGATCTATACACTGAACAAGGCAAGAACCTTACCAAACCATTCCCCTAACCCCCGACCAGATAGTCAAGATGCTTTTATATAGACTGTAAAAACATGAATGATGCAATCTTTTACTTTATATAGACAGTAAAGTAACCCCAAGACACCACGGAAAAATGATAGGAATAATTCACCTTCAACAAAAGAAACTAGTTATTAAAGTCATTAATACAAAACCAAATAAAAAGTGCCGAAAGATTAAAAATCAAAAGTAATACATAAAAGACTTGTCTTCACCAAGTGATGTAAGAGGCTTAACCAAACATGGCCTTTGATTGGCAAGAACTCTTACAATCAATCTTGGTTCCCGAGACTACTACACACTCTAAAGATGGATGATGGATGATGGTGGTGGGTGATGGTGTTGTAGTGGTGGTGGAGTGGTGGCAAAGTGGGAGAGTAGTGGTTTGCTAAGGGATGCCTTTGAAGTGAGCCAAGCAACCCTATTTATAGCATGCACAGTGCTCTGGCCACAGCCCCGTGTCCATCGGGCACGCCCCCGTGGTCAGCATCGTATCTGTACTATCAAGATTTAGCAAGGTTTTGCGTATCTTTGCGTTGACCATGCCCCGTGCTGAGCTGGGCACGCCCCCGTGGTGGGCGTAGAGGCTTCTACAGGTTTGTCTTTTCTACAGGTTCCTGACCATGCCCCTGTGTTCGGCTGGGTACGGCCCCGTAGTCAGTCTTCTATTTCTTTGGTTTTGCTTTGGCGATGCTGCCGAGGGGTCGGGCATGTCATGTTTATTCCTTTTCTTTATATTTATGTTGTTTTGGCTGTATATTTGTTCGTTTTGTTCGTTTAAGCTCAATTGGTCCTGTAATTTCAAAAAGAAGACAAAGACACGCTTTTTCCAACATTAGTACTAAAAAAGGGTTAGTTTTGTGCCTTATTTGATGTAATTTATATGTTACATTTTGCACACATCAAATACCCCCACACTTGAATCTTTGCTTGTCCTCAAGCAAAACTCTTTAATATGTGGCTTACCCACCCAAATGGAAGAGGTAGAGGAGCAGTTTTGGGCTCATCTTGAGTGTCGGGAATCCAAGATCTTTATTGGGTTTTATTTTTATTTTATTTACAATCCTATTCGTCATGATTTGTTTAGAACATTTTATAAGAAAAATTACTTATTTGGGGATAACATGCCTCTTTAAAATTCCATTTATATACAAGTTCACATACCTCACGGGAGATCACTCAACACTCGGCCGAAGTTGTATTTTTGTGAAACACTCGAGACCGACATGGAACTTACTTCTACCATAGGCTTACCAAGCGATCAAACCTCCTCCTT
Organism: Helianthus tuberosus; assembly: GCA_030545235.1. Classification (NCBI taxonomy): domain Eukaryota; kingdom Viridiplantae; phylum Streptophyta; class Magnoliopsida; order Asterales; family Asteraceae; genus Helianthus; species Helianthus tuberosus. The sequence goes on along the minus strand of CM060367.1, from coordinate 74,520,103 downwards.
TTTTAACTATAAGCCTTCGTAAATATTAAGAGGACTTTGGGGAAGGATTAGGCTTGGGCTAAGGGTAGGTGGTTTTGGTTAGTGGTTAGTAAAAATGGCGAAAAGCGTAAAAAGCGTCGGTCGTCGTAAAAGTTTTTATTTTTGTGACTTTATTTCAAACTAAGCATATTCAAACAATGTTTCCTTTGAGGAACTTGTTTGTTTATTGCAAGACTTTCATTTTTTTTGATACGTCACAAGATAACTGAGCTTTTTACTAAAACAAAGGGGTTGAAAAGAAAAAGGTTTTGGTGGGTAAAGGGTGTTTGTTTTGTGGGTTTTGAAATGAAAGGTTTAGGCTCAAAGGGGTTTACTAAGGGGATTTTGGGTAGGTGATAAAAAAGATGAAAAATAATGGTGTTGAAAGGAAAATGGATTAGTCCTAATACCTCTATCATTTACTTACTTGGGTTCAAGTTGGTAAGGACCGGGAATGTATCACCGTGGCAAGTTCTAGAGTCATAAGAACCAAGCGGCTATTTACACAAGAAACGAAAAATGAGCATTTAGTTTAAAGATATACGCTTGTATGCTGAATAAAGGCTCAAAACTCAATTGTTGTGGGAATGGGTTTATAATGTGATCAAGTATATAATCAAATTTTAATTAGATTTGTCATGCCTTTTCATAGTTTTCTTATTTGGTTCTTTTTATCACGATGCTATCGGTTGTAAATTTGTAAAAATATAACCTTTTTAGAACTTGTTATTCCCAAATTAAACCAAGACAAATAAAAAAAATGAAAATGGTGATTAGCGGTTCCAATAGAGTTTTGTGTGAGGCTTGTTATTAGGACTTGCAAGATTCAAGGTTTTAGCTTCCCCCCCCCCCCCCACACTTAAATTATACATTGTCCTCAATGTATCAAAAAAATAAGTTTTTAGGTTGATTGAATGTGTAAAAAGATGTTGAAAAACAATTTTTTATGTTACTAGGCGCCTGGCCACGACCCCGTGTTGGTCCGGGCACGACCCCATGGTCAGATCGCCAGTAACAGAATTGAACAGAAGGCTGGCCACGGGGCGTGTTCAGCGAGCACAGCCCCGTGGCCAGTTACCTGAACTGGGCAAATTTCTGCAGAGCCTGGGCACGGGGCGTGTTGGGCTGAGCACGGCCACGTGTTTAACTTGATGTATTGCTAGAAAAGTTATCGGGGGGCTCTGTTTTCGTGCATGGGGTGTGGTTTTAACGTTCCATTGGTAACCTCCATCTTTTCTTGTTTATTAAACCATTATAACGTCATCCAAACACCATTTGATAACTTAAACCATCATTCATTGAAGAGTGCGAAATACATAGTTCCTAAAAATTAAAAGTACAAACTAGAAATTAAGATAGATAGGTAGGTCCTAGAATGAAAGAAATCTAAACCAAGAAGAAGTTCTATCCTAGATGTTTTCACGATAAGAACAATAAAAACCTGAAAATGCTTTTTCCGGTTGAAAAAAAGGCTTCTTAGAACTTCTACCCGGAGGGTGCTCCTCACACATCATTGAGCCACTCCTGTATCTCCTCAGGGAAAAGGAAGACGGCTCATTGTCCAAAACTTCATGTGCGGGAGGTGCGACATTTACCGGAACCTCGTGTAATATGTCTAGAGGAGGTTTCGGGGGAATGTCATCCCATCCGGTTGGATTGACAACTTCTTGTGCCAAGTTCCAATCTTCTTGTGGGAAGATTGGTTCCATAGGTGGCATTACAAGAATGTTCAACCTTTAGTGCAAAAGGTTGATCTCTTGAAAGCTACTCTCCAGCCCCACCGTCAAATAGTTGATACGGTCAATGAGAACCTCTTCCATGAATGTCGTCTCATCAAGTGCTTCCCTTAGTGCACACACGTATCGGACAAGGGTAGCTTCTATCGATGGCCTTCTCTCCCTGAGACTGTTTCTTGAGTGACCTGAATTTGTTCCACTGTTTTGGCTCGACATTTCTATGAAAACAAGTCAAAATTTTCAAAAGAATGAAACTGTAACTCCGGCCAAGGCCCTGTGGTCATCATTCTGTAGATTTTTGAATCAAGGAATCTCATTGTTTTAAATTATTTTTCTGTATTTCGAAACCTTTCTGAGCATAAATAACTTAAAACAGTGTTGTAAAACTTATTTTTAATAAGACTCCTTGGTTAAAAACCTTGCAAATATCACAATAAAGCTTGAAGCCATGGAAGTTTCAAGCTTTAATGGAGGTTGAGGAGTTTTGGAGAAGAAGGTAAGAGACAAAAGTGGCAAAGACAAGATGGTTGTTGAGAAACCTTCTTTGGAATATACCTTTTAAGGTATGTGTGAAGACCCCAGCAAATCTTGATCTTTGAAATGGGTCCAAATGTGCAGGAATCATGCTGACTTTATAGAAAATGACAGCACGCTGACCACGGCCTCATGTCGGTTGGACACGGTCCCGTGGTCAGACAATACTCTGACACATTTTGTCCGTATTCTGAACATGGGACGTGTTGGCCTGGGCACGACCCCGTGGTCAATTTTGAGGTGGGCACGAGGCGTGTTGACCTGGACACGGCCCCGTGGCTAGAGTGTTTTATGAAGTTTCGTCTTATTTTAGGGATTTTATTCGGATCGGGCGGTTATTTACTGGAGGGAACAACACCGAAGTGCCTAAGGTACCTTAATTGCTCTTGATTTGAACAAGAAGGCAAGAGGTTATCGGAAAGGGTAAATCCTAAACTAAATACCGGTAGGCGAAACCAACCTTTATTTCCCTTATTCGGGCTCTTGTTAAGGAAGGTGTATGTCGAATCGCTTAGTTCTATGAGGGCATCGGTGGGGACCGATGGAGAGTCCTTCACGGCACAATCGACACAGGGACGACTATCGCTCATGTTTTCACAAGAGTTTGAGGTGCTTTCGGTATCGTCGATGTTGGTAGAGTCCGAATGTGACCCCAATAATTCTCCTTGATTGTTGTCTTGTGATGAATAACTTGTTTTCGTCTCAAGCTCTAATTCTTTTAATTTTAGGAGAATTATTTCTTCGAGTTGACATAATTCTTCGGGAGTTATGTCATCTGAAAGAGATGGTTCAGGGCATTCGGGCGAGAGATAGTGATCGTTGTTACTTTCGCCCATCTTAAGGTTATAGGAAAACGATGGGTCTAAATAGTGGGGAGTGCAATTTAGAAAGTAACATTCTAAATCTTTATGGAATCCACCACATATTTGACACCACTCACCGTAAGAGGAGCGAAAGTAAAAATAATAAATATCACTCATATTTTTTGTCAGAAATTACCAACCGTCGAGATCTTACGGTTTTGTTTTTAGCAACTAGAAGTTGGACACGGGGGCGTGTTCAGTGGGCATGACCCCATAGTCAGCTACTATCTGACTTAAAACAAGATTGCTAGTAACAAAGATGGACATAGCCCCGTCTCTGGCTAAGCACGACCCGTGCTGAAGTCTGCAGAAGCTGAAAAAATTAAGAAAAATCCTATAAAAATAGAAAAATAAGTAAAAATAATTAGGCCGTTGATTTTAAACTTTCTTAAAATCCTTGTGTCCCCGGCAACGGTGCCAAAAACTTGGTGTACGTTAGGTGTGATATGATTTTAATGATATTTTAAGCCCATTTTACGCATTAATCAAGTTTTAAATTTTTAAAACACGATACTCTACTTACACTAAACACAAACTTGGGCAAGTGCACCCATCGTGAGCGTAGTATAGCGTTGGTAAGATACTGAGGTCGTCCAATGACACAAGATCTTTTAGTACTGGTTTATCCTCAACGTCTAATAAATCTACATTTTTTTTAGAAAAGTTTTGAAATATGAAAATAAAAACTAAAAATGCCAAAATTAATAAAATAAAAACAGATAGACAAGATGAATCACTTGGATCCGACTCGCCTTTAATGTACCCTTTGATGATTTTCGCACTTTCGGACTTTTTAAGTCATTATCTTAGTTATAGTAGTAGGCCCCTCTTTTGAAGGTGAGGTGAACCTGAACCCAGTGGTTTGAGTCAGCAGGGATACTGTTGGACTCTATATGCCCAAGACACATATTAAATTGATGTGGCTAGTACGTTATGATCCAAGTCGAGTCATACCCAAATACAAGCTAGACAAACACTTAGAATATTTATTTGTGATATGATCAAACAAATAAATATTAACACTTAGAATATTTAGAAATCGGTTTTCTAAATAATTGCACTTGACAAACTAATAAATTATATGGATAATTTATTTTGAGAGAATATTTTATTTTGTTATTTAACGGGTTAAATAACATTTTAAAAGATTGTATAAGTCTTGTAAACATGAGATGTTATATTTTATAAAAGTTATAAAATTAAACAAGACTTAAATTAAATTTATAAAAGAAATTTTGAATTTTTTTTAAAAACATAAGTAGGCCGCCACCCCCCCCCCCCCATGGGGTCTTCCCAAAAGATTCTTGTCCAATGAGGTTCCATGCATGTTGTCATATTTGTATGAAGCTTGAATGGATGAAAATGTGGTCAAATGCATGTACATGCAAATGCATGAGTTTTGATTGGGACTTGATTATGGCTTTTCTCTCACATGATTTAAATATTTGTATGACAAATAAAAATGCAAGGGAACTTGAAAACTCCTTCATAATTTTCGGCCAAGAGAGAGCATTTTAGTAGATGATTTTCAAGTGTAAAACTCAAAAGTAATACATAAAAGATTTGTCTTCAGCAAGTGATGTAAGAGGCTTAACCAAACATGCCCTTTGATTGGCAAGAACTCTTACAATCAATCTTGGATCCCAATACTACTACACACTCTAAAGATGGATGATGGTGGTGGGTGATGGTGTTGTAGTTGTGGTGGAGTGGTGGCAAAGTGGGAGAGTAGTAGTTTGCCAATGGATGCCTTTGAAGTGAGCCAAGCACCCCTATTTATAGACTGTACAGTGCTCTAGCCACGGCCCCGTGTCCAACGGCCACGCCCCCATGGCCAACCTTTTCTCTTCCTTCATTAAATGCAAGTGTCAGCAGAGGGTCCCACACAGCCCCGTGTCCAGTGGGCACGGCCCCGCGCACAGCATCATATCTGTACTATCATGATTTGGCAAGATTCTGCGTATCTTTGCGTTGACCATGCCCCGTGTTGAGCTAGGCACGCCCATGTGGTGGGCGTAGAAGTGTTGATGCACAAGAATGTCTGTTGACTTCATCTTCATCAAGTCTTAAGTCAAGAAAGTCAAGAAAGTCAAGAAAGTCAAGATTAGGGTTTAATATTGTTATTTCGCTTATGTGTACATAGGATAGTAGGGATTTCGCTCTTAGGGTCAACATGTGATTTCGCTTATGCTTACACATGGGGTTTCGCTTATATGGTCATGCCATATGAGCGAAATCAGTTACAAGTGATTCCGCTTATATAGACATGACCATATAAGCGAAATCAGTCCAAGTATAAATACCTCTCGTGTGTGATCATTCATGTAACTTGGAGCGAGACCTGTTCATATGCTAGGTAACCGAACTCTGTCAAAATCATTTTAGAAAGCCTTAATAAAGAAGATGTTGAAAGGAACAGCTGTGTTACTTCATCTACATTGATTCCGCCTTTGTTTTTGAAGATGAACTGCCCTATACTGACTATTTAGGGTCGGAACACGGTCCAATAAGTGGTATCAGAGCTTCAGGACGAGGAGTTCATACTACATCAGCTGATTCGACACTATTATCTTATTTCTACTCAATTTCTCTTTTATTTTTTCGGATTAAACAAGTTCCTACGGACAAGATGAGTTGAAGTTCATGTATATTGAGCGAAACTATATTTTAAACAATCCGTAACAATATCAGTTCTTAAAACAAAGTAAAAATCAATCAATTTTATCAAAATCTCGATCTGTTTTCGAACCGGAACTTTAATATCAGATCTGGAACAAATTTGTGGTCGAAATTGAACAATAAACATATTATTGTGTTCGGAATTAAGTGTAGATCATTCCTTGAAAGTATCAGATTGAAATTCGGATTAAAACATGGTGAAATTTGGTTAAAACGTGATTCCGCTTTTGTGAACATCGAGAGTTAATCAACTGATTTCGCTTTTACGGACATTAACAATCTGATTTCGCTCATACGGACATAGCTGATTTCGCTCATTCGTACATCTTGATTTCGCTTATTTGAACATAAGTGATTTCGCTCAAAGGGACATCACTTGATTTCGCTTTTGTGTCATATATTGTGATTTCACTTATCAGTCATTTTGAGTGATTTCGTTTTTGTGGATTTTGACTGATTTCGCTTTTGTGGTCATTAAAGCTGATTTCACTTATTTGTCACGGTTGGTCAAAATTTCGAAAATTTTTCTAACTGATAGATTGTTTGTTTGTGCTAGGTAATTGAAGATGTCAAGCAACGGTGAAGAATTCTACAACACATTTTACAACGCATTCACTTCCGACTCGACAGATAGAAGATCCGAGATGAGAGAATATTCGAAGGAGATTTCGGAGAATTTGAAGTTTGAGAACATGTACGGAAGCCAACAGAAGCCACCAAAGCTAATGAAAGTTGAAGATTATAATTGGTGGAAAAACAGATTTGAGGGTTGGGTAAAAGCTTTCGCTCCTGAAAGTTGGTTAAAACTGACAAATGGATACACTGAACTAGTAAAAGATGGAGGAGAGTTAATAGAAGCAAAAGATTTCACAGACATAGATACAAAAAATTTTGTAGTTGAATATAAAATGATCACATTAATCAAACAGTCAGTGAGAGAGGATATTATTTCGTTACTTGAACAAGAGAAAACTTCAAAGAGTTTGTGGGAAGCGTTAGGGAAAAAGTGTGTAGGAAGTAATGAAATTGTCAAAAACAAAAAGAAATTGTTGCGTAAAGAGTTTGATTTATTCAGTTGTATGAAAAATGAATCTGTTTGTAGAATGATCGAAAGATTTGGGCATCTGAAAATGGAGTTAACCAGACATGAAATCACATATTCTGAAGAGGATTTGGTGGATAAATTGTTTGATTCATTGCCAAATGATCAAGAATGGCAATACTTCGCTTTAATGTTGAAGAACACAATCAAGCCTGAAGATTTGAAAGTGGATTTGCTGATTGAAAGACTTGAAAGCCATGAGTTGGAGATAAAGAGATCTAAAGTCAATAATCCAGCTTATCAGCAAAATGTGGAGCTTTACTACAGAGGAAATTCACCGCAGGCTGGGTCTCCAAGAACAGCATTTTCTGCAGAAAGTTCAAGTTCAGTGAACAATGAAAGTCTTCACAGTGGTTTTCACAGTGGATTTTCTTCAACAACTTCTGATCAATCTGCTTCAAAGAATTTATTTCAGTGTAATATCGCAGTGGATCTGAAGAATGGGCAGAATTTCAGCGAAGAATCGGCAAAACAACAGTTGGTTTTCTTGGCATCTGTACTTGAATCGTATGAAAGCCTCGTTGCAGGGAAGATTGGCAACACCAACTTGACGAAAGAAGATTATGATCAATTAGACCCCGAGGAGATGGAACTAATGGATATAAGATGGTGCATGGCCAGTGCAGTTCGTCGGGCACAACGGTTCATGGAGATCACGGGGAGAAAGTCAATTGGTGGATCATCTACCAAATTGGGATTTGATAAATCAAAGGTGACATGTTTCAAATGTAAACAAAAAGGTCACTTTAAGCGCGAGTGCAGAAATGCGTATGCTGCTGATGATTCTGAAAACCCGTTCAACGAAGATTATTACAAGAAAGCGATTTACCATCAGAACAAGTCTAAGCCTCCAAGATTGAAACAGTCTGAAGAAAAATCAAGGGCTCTTGCAGTTATATATGACGATGAAGGTTACGACTGGAGTCAAGTTTGCCCTGAAGAAGATGCAGTTGGATATGCATTTGTGGCTAATGCTGATCCTGATAGATATTGGAAAGCAGATTATGCAAGATGGGAAATTGGAAAATTAAACGAACCATTCAAAGAAGCCCAGAGAGCAAAAAGATGGAATGAAGAGTTGGAATGTTATATGGATCCACGGGGTAATCCAGTTGTTGACCCATCAAAAGTGGATTTCGAAGCTGTAATAAATTTGGTTCCAAGGCAGGCTACTTTCAACACACACGAAGGTTATCTGATAAAGCATATTTGCCTGATTTGGAGAAGAAAATTAGAGAGGTTTGTGAAGCAAGTCTACCGAAGGTGGTAGAGATGAAAAAGAGAAAAGAAGAAGAATTGAAGAAGATGATTGAAGAAGTAAAGGCTGTTGTGAAGATTGCTGCTGAAGAAGATCAGAAAGATGAAAAAGAACAGAAGATAGAAGAAGCACAGAAAGAAGAAAAAGTGGAGAACAAAGAGCAAGCTCAGAAAGCTGAAACAGAAGAACCGGTGATTAATGAGACTGAGGTTAGAAAATCTTCTGATCTATCGAATGTTGAATTGGTTGATGAAAATGAGAACAAGTGCAGGAATTGCATAGAAATGTGCAATGCCTGTACTGAAAAAGATGATATAATCAAAACAAAAGATATTGAAACAAGCAAACTTGAAAATGTTTTCAAAATGAAATGTAAAGAAATGATTGAAAAAGAAGAAATTTTGAAACTAAAAGTTGAAAAATTGACACAGAAATGTCAAGGTCTTGAAAAGGATAATGATGTTTATAGACAACTGTGTTCTACAAAATGTGTCGATTGTGTTGAAAAATAATCTAAATTTCAAGATTTACAAAAACAGTATGATTCTTTAAAGTGGTCGAGTCAGAGAGTACAAGAAGCTTATGATACTTTGAAGAGCCAAGTCAAAAGTTTTGATCAAAGATTGTCAGAAACTTTAGTCACTAAAGAAATGTATGAAAGAAAGTTTAAAGAAAAGCAAATTGAATTAAACAAATGTGTTGATGAAATTGCAAATCTTAAACAAGTCTTGGCTGAAAAAGAAAAGGTTGTTACCAAACTTCAAAGTTATCATAACTCTTCGTACATTCTCGAACGCATTTTCAACATCACACCAGATGACAAAGATACTGAAAATTGCAAAAAGGGTATTGGTTCAGAATTTCATCAGGTACCACCACCATTGAGAAACAATTATACTTTTTATGATGAGGAAAAGGTGGCAAAGGGTTTGAACATAGCTGACCAGTTACCTGAAAGTATCGATGTGACTTACTCCAAATCTGATGATGCTAATGATTCAGAGGTGCTAAGTAAGGTTGTTGAAAGCGTTTTGAAAGATGAGTTAACAAAAGGTAAGTCTGAATCACAGGATGAGGATGAAGGAAATCTTTATGATGGTTATCTGAAAAACACAAAATCCGAGAAAAATTTGAATGATGATTCAAAAGGATTGGTTTATACCATGATTGGATCGGCCAAATTATTCTTAGATGTTGTTTTCCCGATTCAGAATGTGATTTCAGAAAAGGTTGATCAAGTTTTTAAAATGGTTGAGATTGAGAAGTCTGAGATTCAAAAGTTTGTTGGTAAAAGTCATAAATCTTTTTATAACAAACCCGGTTTTAAGAAGAAAAACATGAAGGCTGGTTTGGGATATAAAAAGAAACGGAATTGGAATCAAAGTGAAAAACAGGATTTGCAACAAAAGATGAATTTTGTTCAAGGGAAAAGCTTGAAAGAAGAGGAAAAACTCAAATTTGGACGACAGTCTAATGATGAGTTTGATGCTATGAAAAAGAAACAACAACAGGCCAAGGATGTTTCAAAGAAAGTGTGTTTTAAATGTGATCAAATTGGACATGTTGCACGGAAGTGTCCAAATTCAAAGCCTGTTGATGTTGAAAAACAGAAATCTGAGGATGTGAAATCGAGGTTAACCAGATTTGATTCGAAACAAACTTGGAGGTACAATACAAACAAGTTTGCTTCAAATCAAAATTGGAAATTAAACCCGAACAGGTTTGATTCAAGACAGACCTGGAATTCTCACACATCCAGATTGAGAACAACACAAAGTTGGAGAACGTCTGTTGATATGACAAAACCTCAAGAGTTTTGGAAACCTAAAAATGTTATTAAAAAACAAAAGGTTCAAAAAGAGACAAATTTTTACAAAAGAGGTACTCCGGAAGGTCAAATGTGGAGTGCTAAGAAACAAGTGACGTTGGTAAAAGATGAGAAAGTTGAAGTCAAAATTGAAAATGTTTTAAGTGATAAAGATTTTCCAAAATTGAATGAAAATTATTGTGTTGAAATGCCTAAGGTCCAACAGACCTGGGCTAAATTGTTCAAATGATTGATAAAGTTTGAATGTGCAGGTGCTCATCGAAGCTGAAGATTGTGAGAAGGGTAGTTGGAGCAGCCTGGCACAGGAAGAGGTTGCAGGACCCTGGTTTGGTTGAACAGGGAGTTTAGTTTGATTGTTTTATGTATATAAATAAACAATATTTTCAAAATCCTAAAAATTGAAAAATTAAAAACCAAAAATATGTTTTTAGTTTGTTAAAATTTGAAAAACCAAAAATATGTTGTTTTTAATTTTGTTTGAATGTATGTTGATTGAATACGCCGAAACCCTCACGGCTGAACAAACATGATTACTTTCATCAGATTGAAAAACGGTTTTCAAACTGTTAAGATCAATGGGTTGTAAATCATGGGGGTACGTTATATTTTCTGCAAATCAGAACATGTGAAGCAGAAAATGGATGGCGAGACAAAGCTATCAATGTTGGTTGTCAAATTTTCTTTAAATGGTTTTGAATTTTAGGGGGAGATATATTGTTGTTAGAAAATCCAAAAACATTTGAAAAATTTGAAAAAGTCAAAAACATGATAAAATTCAAAAATTGAGTTTTTGCGTAAAAAGAGGAAATGATAGTACATCAGTAGACAGTTACAGTATGCTAAAGAATTGTAATGATTAAAAAGCGTTAATCAGTCTCACCGATGATATGTCGATAGGTTTTTATACATTTAGTAAACTTTTTCGGGATATAAACCTAAATTCAAACTTGCTTATTTTGTGGGGAACACTACTTGGATATATAGGTAACCCCTGAAATCTCGTTTGAAAGGTCTCATAATCTGATATACTAGGTCTTTATACTCAATGATGTCTGGGGTATTATTCCGGGACTTCTGCTGAACGGTAGTTCTGACCTAGTCCTTGAATAATATTTTCTGCAATGCTTGAAACATAGCATTAAACCCTCAGCATGCCGATGAAACAATAAAATTGATAGTCGCTGCTGTTGTAGCTAAAAGATCCTTTAAAGGGGACATACCGTAAAGTCGAAGATGATATCTCTCTGCGTATACGGAAGTATCGACCTGAGATCCCTCGGCCCTCGCATACCTAATTTATGTACAGATATCATTGTAGTATACTCACCTGTAAGACTGATTATTGGGATTCTGGATACGGGAGTATATTCAAGAGGTGGGACACATGAATAGGTTTAAGTTCTTAAAACATCTAATTCGTATCCTAAATCAGTTGAAGTTTGTATGAAAATTTAAGTGGACAAGTATATCGACAATCTAAGTGAATTGTTTAATTCTTAAAGTGAAATTAAGCTCAACGGTACTTGTGACTTGTCATAAACTGATATGATCCTCTGACGTATTCTCAAAACAAAAATATTGTCTGTAAATATGTTTGTACATATTTCTTTACTGCTTTATATTTTCAGAAAATACAAAAAGATTTTGATTTCTGCTTTATTTTCGACAACCGATATCTAAGTGCTGAGTTTCAAAATCTAAGTAAGCTGATTGTGTTTATGAAAATAAAAACAAGTTCATTAATTTGAAACTTGAAGTTTTTCTTTTCTAAAATCAAAAACAGTTTGTGATATCTCCAAGGTCATTAATTTGGACTTGGATGATTAACTGTGGGGGATTTGGATGCTTATATTGTTATAGAGCTAGTTTCCGATACGATTCGATGAAATTGCCAAATTCATGAGAAGTGATTTTGAGGAGATTGGATTGTTAGATTACGATATCTGGAAGATTAAAATGTTGTTACTTATTGTTGTATGAGTGATTGCAGGAAAAGTCCAGACTACGATCCCGAGAGCAGAGCCTAAGGGGGAGTCTGAAGACAAGTTGAAAGTTAGGAGAAGCTTGTAGATGAAAAGCTAGGTGTCGATCCCTAAAAGCACGGAAGCTTGACGAAAGGGGGAGCCTGATGATGATAAAGTTGTTAATGATAGAGCCAGTGATGATATCCTGGTGTAAGAGTCAAAGTGTGAAGCTGATCAAGAGAGTGATGGATGCTTACAATGTTACAATCTGATTGAGAAGGTAAAATAACCAAGACTGAAGACTCTGAGCTGAAGACTACGTCAACATCCAAGGGGGAGTCTGTTGATGCACAAGAATGTCTGTTGACTTCATCTTCATCAAGTCTTAAGTCAAGAAAGTCAAGAAAGTCAAGATTAGGGTTTAATATTGTTATTTCGCTTATGTGTACATAGGATAGTAGGGATTTCGCTCTTAGGGTCAACAGGTGATTTCGCTTATGCTTACACATGGGGTTTCGCTTATATGGTCATGCCATATGAGCGAAATCAGTTACAAGTGATTCCGGTTATATGGACATGACCATATAAGCGAAATCAGTCCAAGTATAAATACCTCTCGTGTGTGATCATTCATGTAACTTGGAGCGAGACATGTTCATATGCTAGGTAACCGAACTCTGTCAAAATCATTTTAGAAAGCATTAATAAAGAAGATATTGAAAGGAACAGCTGTGTTACTTCATCTACATTGATTCCGCCTTTGTTTTTGAAGATAAACTGCCTTATACTGACTATTTAGGGTCGGAACACGGTCCAATAAGAAGCTTCTACAAGTTTGTCTTTTCTGCAGGTTCCTGACCACACACCCGTGTTCGGCTGGGCACGGCCCCGTGGTCAGTCTTCTGTTTCTTTGCTTTTGCTTTGGGGATGCTGCCAAAGGGTCGGGCATGTCATGTTTATTCCTTTTCTTTATGTTTATGTTGGTTTTGGCTTTGTATTTGTTCCTATTGTTCATTTGAGCTCATTTGGTCCTGTAATTTCAAAAGGAATACAAAAACACGCTTTTTCTAACATTAGTACTTAAAAAAAGGGTTAGTTTTGTGCCTTATTTGATGTAATTTATATGTTACATTTTGCACACATCACTAAACTCAATAATGTTTTGCTAAACGAGATGGATAACATTGTTAATCCTCATCAAGAAAGATTTCTAACAATGTTGTCCATCCCATTCAGCTAAACTTTATTGAGAACAAAACTGAATCTCCATGAAATGACGTTTTTGAAATTTTGTGGTTTTTGTATGTTGTGGCGTTTATATTGAGGATTTTGCCCATCACATCGAGCGAAAGTTTACTGAGAAATTAGTGTATCTCAAAGAAACGTGGATTGGAATCTTTGATATTTGGGTTTTTTGGGGTTCTAAGATGAATGGTATATAGGAAAATATGGTGTTTGGTGTTTGGGGTTTGGTGTGGTTATTAGTAGGTCTGGGAAGTTGTTTATATAGGAAGTTTTTGGCGCGTATTTTAGGCGCGATTTTTATTATAGTAAATGATAGTAATTAAGTTTCGTCGTTTCAGTACTGTTTATTCAACTTTATCGGTTAAAAACAAAGTTCGGCGTTTTATGTCTAATGGCGTTTAGATTAGGATGATGTGTGCTATGTGGGTTAAGGCGGGATTTTTAATGGCGTTTTATTCATGAGTTGGCATTTTGTCTAGAGAAGTCAAAAGTCTTTTTTACCCTTAATGAAACACGCCACACTAACAAAAGTGATGTTATTTACGAAAACGCCACCGCATCATCTAGTCTATAGATTGTTTTGATCTGACGATCCATAATCGTTCTCTCTATTCTCACACTTTTCACCGTTTTCTCTAAATCATGACCCTATATATATATATATATATATATATATATACATAGGGAGAAGATCATGCGAGAACCACCTCTTATTGCGAGAACCGCGAGAACCAATGTGAACACAACCAAAAATGCCTAAAAATAGCTAAAAATCACACACATTTTTTTTAATATCTTTTATATAAAAATCGTTACTTTTCGAAGCAAAAAAAAAAAATTTTTTTTGGCCACTAAAAGTAGCGATTTGAGCATAAAAAATATTAAAAAAAAAATTTATATTTTTTTTTTGATTTTTTTAGGTTTTTTGGGGGTTTAGTTTTTAGCATTTTAGTTTGGGGGGGAGTGGGGGGGGGGGGGGTTAGGTTTTTTTTTTTGGGGGGGGGGGGGGTGGGGGTTAGGTTTTTTTAGCTATTTTAGGTTGTGTTCACATTGGTTCTCGCGATTCTCGCAATAAGGGTGGTTCTCGCATGAACTCCTCCCTATATACATATACATATACATATATATATATATATATATATATACACATACATATACATATATATATATATATATATATAGAGAGAGAATTTTTTTGTAAGAATAAAAAAGAACAAACTTCAACCAATAATAATGCTTCATTTTACTTCATTTAATTTTTGTATTTAATATGGGTGTAAGGGTATATTGGTAAAATTAGATAGATCATTAATTCTTAGTCTTCCTTTTTAATAGCTCACTAAATTAAATTTGTAACTTATTTAAAAAAATATATATATTTTCAAAGAAGAAAAAAATTAATTTAAAGTGTAGGATAAATTATGAGGTGTGTAGGATGAATTACGAGTTGTGTAGGATAAATTTCAGTATGTGTAGGATAAATTTCAAAAACGTGTTGGATAAATTTTGATGTGTCTAGGCAAAAATTTTAGTGTGTAGGATGATACTCTTTATGACTAATTAATTAGTCAAAAATAATAATAAATGAGATGAGAGAAAAACTATTTAATGTTTTACAATTGTACCCTTTATTCTTTTTCTTCTCAATTTAATTTTCTTCTCAAATGAACCTCCCCCTATATATACATATATATATATATATATATATATATATAACAAGCTTTAAAAATATATTATTTTTAAGACATAATTCCGAAAAGTATAAAAAACATAAGTAATGATTTTTGGCAATTAATATAAGGTACATGAGTATTTATATACAAATATATGTATACTTGCCTAAGTATACATTTAATAAGATATTAACTGTATTCTTACTAAAAATAATATTGAGAATATTATTTAACAATTTACTTGCATTATTTTTGAGAAATAATACAAGTATACATACATGAGGACAAATTAAAAATAAATTATTTTTAACATTTATCGTTTTTAAATTCTATATATGTATATATACGTTTAAGAATAAAAATATATATAATTACAAATAGAAAATACAATTTAAATTAACGATAACGCGACGAACAGGTGAAACCCGACTATAATGGGCACAACCCACACATGTCTCGAACATGCACATCTTACTCGTGCCAGGCGCGAAGCCACAATAAGAACTAAATCCGTTAACACAACTCACACATGAACAAAATTATATATTTTGTTAAATATATATCTTAACAATTCGAGAACAAATACATTTAAAACAAAACAAATACATAACACAAGATGGTAACTTGTACGTAGTGAATGACAAGTTTAGGTGATTAACATACGTAGAACATTTATAGGTTACGTCGTGAACCAAAGAAGAGACCGATGAAGTTTAAGACGATCGAAGACTCAAAACTGTGAATTCATGTCCCCACTTTTAAACGTTTTCTAGTTTTTTAAACTTTGAGGAAAATACAGGTACAATGGTATGTTGGAACTAAGGAATGATACAATAGATCATGTGCGAATAGGGTATAAGTAAGCACCATTAATCTATGTTTAGACCAAGGAGCAAAAGGTTAAATCTAGTGGGTTTTGGTAGCCTCACTCTTGGTCCACTTGACCCATGCGGAAGAGTGCTTTTAGGTCATAGTTGAAGGGTAATCAATGCAAATTGCCTCGGTTTGGATGCTTCCTTTGTCGTCACACATGTTTATGTCCTTGCAAAACATTAGCGATCTCGATTTCCTTACGTAATACATCTTATTTACATCTCAACTCATTTTAACAAGCTACATACCATTTTTCATACAAATACATCTTATACATTTTATACAAATTAACTGCATGAATTCACACCAACTTTGTTGATGATTTTTCAAACTTACATGTATTTCAGGTAATTAGTGGAATGTGTGACACCTGTGCCACTTCAACCATCATAAAAATACCAAACCAATGAAATATTGTATTTCATACTTGGGATTTGTATAAATATGTGTATCATTTGCACATATCAATTCTTGTTCGATTTCGAGCTTTAAATCGCTTTCTAGAAGGTTATACGCGAACTGATGCGTAAATATAACCATTTTAATGCAACAAACACTCCGAAACAGTGACATAGGCTTAACATACCTTAAATATCCTTTACATAACTTAGAAATAAGTTTTGGATGGTTTGGTGTGTTGAAATCAAGTTTATTCGATCATAGGGACTATTTGTGTCAAACTGTGAAACTATGCCGATTCGTATGGTAACGAACATTCCGGAACTTGATCATAAGTTAAACATACCATAAATATCCTTTACATAGCTTAGAAATTGGCTTTGAGTTGTTCGGTATGCAAAAATAAACTTTTTAGTCATTCAAGGACTAAAAGCGTCAAAAAGTGCATAAGTTTGCATTTTCGCACATATCTTACGTTCTGAATATATCCAGACATCCAAAAATTTATGTAATCATTAAAATATTTTATTTTAGTGATTGGCATGATAAAATTCCATTCGTCGCTTAATTTGGATCGTTTTTGCGTTCGTTACGACTTCCGTTGTAATTACCCGAATAACGCAATCGTACGACCAAACGAACCGACATCCGAGATGTTTTTGAGCATATTTTAAGTTCCCTATACTTTAACTTCATTTTAGAGCATTGAAATGAGGTTAACCGGGCTTAAACCTGCCAAAAATGCACTGAAAACCAAGTTTTACAAGTTCAGGGGCTAATTCTGCAATTCTGTCAAACATTCTAGGCGGGCCGCGTAAGCCAGGGAGTCTGGCTATGTGGGGCGTGACAGACTTGCAGACAGAAACAATGAACCTGGTCATTTGGGCTTGTTTTTGACGGTTTTGACAGCTGATTTGGGATACTTTGGGCAAGTTTTAATGGTTTTTAGCATGTCCCTTGTATTCTAAAACCACTAGCCCACATGGATGGCCAAGATCTTTCCCTCTTTAGCAAGGAATGATCTTAACGGTGAACCGAAAAGTATAAATACCCAAGCCTTCTTTCATTTCTACTCACCCTTGATCTGATTTCTCTAAGTTGAAGTTATAATACTTCATACCTGAGATTTTAAGATCAAGTTCTCCCTAGCAAGGACCCTTTGTAAGCTTCTTTCGTTCTTTTATCGCTTTTCAGGCGTGAAAGTCAAACAGTGTTTGACTTTCTGCTTTAATCAGTCTTTGGTCAACACGAAGTTCGTTTGAACTTCGCAACGTGAACGTAATCACGATGGTTATAGTCCCTAGTGACTATACCTACTGATTACCACGTTGACTAGGCGTAGTGACAAGTCGTAGTTTCGGTCAAAATGCGCATTTATGCGTATTTTGCAACCAAACTACTCTTGGTATCAAAACACTTTGTTTTGATATCAAAACCTGTTTTCTAACTTAGTTAAGCATGTTTTAACATGCTTAGCTCGTCACTTCTAGTTTAGTGCTTGTTTAGAGTCGTAAGTCAAGCGGTCTAAACCACCGCTTAGACTTTCGAGCTCGACCCGTTTGGTCGATCATTAGGATCCGACCAAGCATGTTTAGTGACCATAGTTTCATAGGGAATAACCTTCCGAGGTTATACCTTATGGTCACCTAGTTTAAGTAGTTGTATGATAGGTAGTTTATATGCCTTAGGAAAATGACCAAAATGCCCTTTTCATGCATAATTGGATTTTAAGCATATGTAACTTAAACTTTTGTCACTTAACTGATTATGCAACATTATTAAACATGTTTAGGCATATAATACTTGTCATAGGACTAGTTAGACGTCTCGAACGCAAGTTTGCGCGAACGACGCGTTAAAGTAGCGTAAGCTACCTTAATGGGTCGTAACGGGTCGTAAGCACTTAGGTTAGGTTTCGGTTTAGTATGTAGGCTTTGTTAAACCATATTACATGAGTCCCATACTCTTTTACTGGTTTCAATGTTTTGGGGTGAAGTATGTGTACCTATTTGTTATGTTCATGATTTCAAAGTATAATTGATTATACATATTAGTACTTATCTTTTGACAAACTGAATGATTATTTATGGTTTAAAAAATAATTTTTCAAAGATTATAAAATTAATTGTTGAATTGTACTTATTTTATACATTCACCAGACCGATTGGTAGTATAATATAGCGCTATAGGACTAGACACCTCATTCCTGTTGTAAGGAATGTCAGAAACCGATATTTTATCCAAATAGGGATTGCCTTTGTGGTATTTCTATAGTCTCCAAGGTGTATTTTGATACACTAAGGTTTGAATGAATTCCAAATCACACTTTTGTTGTATATTTTGTTATACTCCCAAAGGTATAGTTTGATATACTCTCATGTGTGATATTGTACAAAACAACATATATTTTGTTAATTATTAAAAACATAGTTTGATATGTTATTTACAAAACCAAAACATAGTTTAATATGTTATTTATGAAACCAAAGTATACTTTTGATATACTACTGAAAACTATTTTTTTGACACTAAAGTATATTTAATATACTATCTGTTTAACGATTTTTGAACTGAAATACATATTTTAATATATTACTTATTCGACTTTCTTAAAACCAAACTATATTTTTATATATACTACAAACCTTTTATCAAATCATTGTTTTTCAAACAACATATTTTACACACACTCATTTTACTTGGTTATTTAATTATATATGCATCATTCTTTTATATCATCAAATTTCTTATAAATTTTTGCATGATTTATAAAGAAAACATTTTTAAGTTCATGACTACTTTTGTTAAAAATTCTTTTAAACTTACAAGTCATGAATCATGCATTAATAAAACCTATGTATCTTACAGGCATTTTTATGCTGACGTACCTATTTTTATAAATGTTTCAGGTGCTGCTTTGTGATGATTGTTGATACATGCCATACATAGATTGGACTCGTGCCTTAGCGACTTTAAAACTTGAAAGACAATAATTGTATTTATTTGATTTGTAATAAAACAATGAGTTCATTAATTCAATAAAACGAAATTATTTAATCCATGGTTGTGAAACAATGATTCTGTTACAACACTCCCCGACGTTTCCGCCACGTTTTGTTGTTTAACATGGTCGGGGTGTGACAGAAAGCTTTACGGTTCTTTGCTTCAAGAAGTCACGTGTCTACACTCCATGCCACTTTTGTAGGATTTATCATCATATCCCCCCTCTTTGCGGTGACATAAGGAATAAATCCTTGATCATTTAGAATTTGAAATGTGTTGTAAACTTTTAAACTTATTATCTTTTGAAGTGATGTAAACACTTTACTTAACACATGTTTGAAACATGAAACTATAAATGGCATTGGAGTTTATATTAATCATATAGAATGTTTATAATTCGTATGCAATGAAAATCAATCACGATCACACATCGCGCTTCCGCCTCTGAAAGGGGTGTGCCAAAAGAGCTTATTGTTTTTTAACTTTTAAATTTTCTTTATCTTGTTCGGCCCATTTGAAAAGGAGCTCATTACTTTTTAACTTTTAAATTTTCTTTCTCTTATCCGGGCATAGCTCACATGCTTCAATCTTTTCCTTTAGTCCTTACTTATTCACTAGAAAAGTTGATTTCTGAGTTAGAACCCATGTATTAACTTGCTTTCTAACTTTAACCCAAGGTTTGTATCTTTATTACCATTTTTTTTACCCAACTTTCAAAAAAAAAACTTTGGGATTATTCAAAAATCAAAACATTGCACTTCAAAAATTGTGGGAGAGATTATGTTACACCTCAATTTGGTCACATTTAGCAATAGGTACTACGTCAGAAAAATTCAAGTTACTGAGAGCATAAATGTTATCCATAAATAAATAAATTAGTATTACATGAAAGATTTAATCTCAGAAGTCCAAATCATTATTTTAACTTTATCTTGACAAGCATGAAGCTAGCATGCACCCACCTACCAGAAGAATATAAAATAAAATTAAAAAATACTATAATAACTAAAATTGTTTACACCTTCTAACTATAAAAAATGGTATCATATATTCAAAAGAGTAATTTTTTTGTCCCTGTGCTTTCTTTTGTGACACCCCGACCACGTAAAACAACCCGCGACAGAAAAGTCGGGGTGTCACGTTACAAATTGTTTCAAACACATGCTACTAAAAGTTTTGTTTCATTGATTAGTTAAATTACATTGTCTTTTGGAACATAAACAAAACACAAACAATTGTCTTTATATTTTAAGGTAAAACTAAGGCCCGGGTCCTTCCTACGTGTAGCATGCTTTCATAATCATCACATATTTTCACCTGAAACATATGTGAAAATAATGTCAACGATAAAGTTGGTAAGTAACATAGGTTTTGTAGTCAAATTCACAGCTTTGAAATTTATATTGCAATACCTGGTCCGACTACGAGACTCGATAAGTGAAAACCTTGTAACCAAACTTCTATTAAATGTGTTTGGTATTGCAATATGTTTAACTAACTATAAAAGTTAGTATGAGTAAGAAAACCTTGTAGCCATGAATCTTAACAAAAATGTTTCTTTTGTAAAACCGTGTAAGTAATTGATTTAAAAGAAAGTTTTGTATGGTTTATATGTCTTTAATTGAAAACCATTTGTGACTTTGTCTAAACCAATTGTCTTTGTTTTGTGTAAACCAATCGTCCTTGTTTTATATAAACCAATCGTCCTTGTTTTGTATAAACCATTGGTCCTTGTTTTGTATAAACCAATCGACTTTGTATTAATTGCCATTGTGTAAACAAGTGTGGTGGTTTGGTGAATACATTCAAGCCTGTGTTAACTCGTCTAAAACACCACCAAAGGGTTTATCAATTGTGTTTCACAGTTTCTGTCATTCCCCAAATTTCCCCGCAAACCCCAGGAAATTTGGAAACGGGATTGTCAGTCCTATGGTACCATAACATACTACTGGTCTGCTTGGCCAAAATTAATGAACGTACTCATGTTATGGATAACACACCACCAAGTTTCACACATTATAGAAAAACATATTGTTTTATAAATAAACCATAGTGTTTCGAAAACTTGGAAATAATACTAGTAGGCACATATGAATCACTCCAAAACATTTGAAAACGTAAAAGAGAGGACTATGTACTCACATGAATTGTCGATATCGTGCTTAACTCTTCTAGCAAAGCTCAAATGCTTTCTAGAAATAAGGATTTGTCCGTCAATGGTTTTGTTGTGATAATGTTTGTGGAAGAATGAGGGTTACGGAAACATCATAACTTTGAAGAAGTTTAGATGTTTTAGAAGATAGGAAATTTTGGAAGCCTTTTGTGTTGTTAGTGTAAAATACTTTACAAATAGCAAACCTTGCCGAAAAATCACTAGTTCAAAGTGTGTTCTAAAACTTTCATTTAGAAAGTTTTTATGTTTGGAACCCGGAAAGTGGTCAAAACTATTAATCTTTGCAAACCGTCCATTTTGACCTTCTGTTTGGATTTAGACATTTAAGGTTCCAAACAGAGGTGTTTGTTGATGTATCACACATCGTTGAAACGGTATTTCAATGAAATTAATCAAAATGTAAGAGTTTACTTTGTTTTGTTAAGTTTTGACCAAGTTATGCTTGCTAAAATTAACAAGACATAATCTATCCAAAAAGAAGTTTTCGTCGAAAGTTTGTTAAATGCGCATAATACGGATTTGATGGAAGAGTGAATAGAACGAGGTTTAATACCATATGAGCAAGGGATCTCATATAGCATGGTTGGTTAAACCTAACATTCTGATTTGAAAGTGTTTCGAAGTGTTTTGACTTGTTACGGCTAGTTTATGCTAATTAACTAACCGTATGCACAAACACGGGTCCGGATGGTCGAATAAGTCCTATGACGAGTCCAATATGTCAAAAAAAGTTTATTTATGTTATAAGATCAGTTCTTATAGTTAAAATATCGACCATATAGTTTTAAAAGCATTTTATGCCAAAAGGGCATTTTTGACCATTTTTAAGTGTCATAGTTGACTCGCCATTTTACTCACCAAATGACATGACCATAAGGTATAACCTCAGAGGGTTATTCACTATATTACTATGGTCACATAATTGGGCTTGGTTGTATCCTAAAGTTGAACAGAGGGGTCATATTCGAAAGTCAAAGTAGAAGTTAAACTGCTTAACTTTCGACTAAGGAATGAACAAAAAACTAGAAATGACGAGTTAGACATGTTAAGACATGTCTAATAATGTTATATAAACAGATTTGGTGTTAAAACTTTATATTTTAATTCTTGAAATGTCAATCGTAGAAAAATGCATATTTTTACATTTTTTTTACTTTTATTTCATAAAAGTTTGACTCGTCATTTCGCCTACTAAAGGTGATGATCAGAGGTTTTAATCGCAAGGGATTAACACCTTCAATATTAAGATCATGTAGCAAAGTTCAATTTGAAATTTGACTTTACCAAAGTGGTTAGAACCAAAAGTCAAAGCAAAAGTCAATTTGCTTGACTTTTGGCTCATAGCTAGCTATTTAAAAGAAATATACCAGGAGAAACACTTACAAGTGCTTTAAGGGGGAGAGTAGGACTCAAAGAAGGAGGCCTCAATATAGAAGCAAGCTCTAAGTGAGTATTTTGAGAAGAGAGAAAAGAATAGTGTCCTAAGGTTGCTTAGTGTCCTAACAGCTTAGATCAGATTTCGCTTAAAGAGTGGTTAAAAGAATTCTCTTGAAGTCTGATTTCAATTCAACTTGGGATTTCGCTTGAATTCGCTATTTCGCTTGAAAAGTGAAATTTCGTGTCGAGAACATTTCACGGATACCGAGTGTCAGTCTGTTACAATTTATTTGTTATTAATTGTACTGATTGTGTTTGTTTGATTTTTCTCAGGTCAAAGCATCGGATACTCGCCCAAGCGGATCCCCACCCGATCCATTGTCACGCAATTATTGTCACTGTTGACTTGTGTTGACTCACTCGATCGGATACTCGTTCGTTTCAGTTGGTTGATATTCTTGTTGAAAATAATCATTTGACTCCGATACGATTGCTAAACGAACGTGAAACGTGCGGAATCCGTACACGAACGCGACCGTAACACACAAGACGTAATATAAACGTGATTCTATTGATATATCTGAAACGTACAAAGAACCTTGAATCACTTGGAGACATTCTCTCTCTAGTTTCTCTCTCTAGAACTAGAGCTCTCCAAATCTCAAATGTGTAAATGTGTTTCAAGCTAAATCTTGATTTAGCTTGAACCCTATATATAGTGTTAAGGTTTAGCTTGAAACTGTTCAAGCTAAATCATGATTTCCCTTGAACCAGTTCAAGCTAAATCATGATTTCCCTTGAAATGACATGTGACACCTTCAAGCTAAATCATCACTTTCAAGCTAAATAACCTAATGCACTGATAAACCTATTACATGATACAAAGACGAAGTCAATAGACATAGTGCACTAACAGACTCCCCCTTGGATATTGACGCAGTCTTCAGTGACTAATCTCTGTTGTGACACCTTCTTCAGTCTTGATCATTCTGCATTTTCGTTCGTTCAAGTTGTAACATTGTACGCATCCATCACTCTCTTCTTCTATCAGCTTCAGGCTCCCCCTTTCATCAAGCTTCCGTGCTTTGGGATCGACACCTAGCTTTCCATCTACAAGCTTTTCTTTGTTTCAAACTTGTCTTCAGACTCCCCCTTAGACTTTGCTTTCGGGATCGTAATCTGGACTATCTACAATTTCTCAAACATTTATAAGTAACAAAATTTTAGACTATCCAGGAATCGTAACCTGGCACTTCCAATCAACTTCTCTAATCCACTCCCCCTATCAACAAACTTCATAGATTTAGCAGTATTAAAGAATCCAACTCCCTCACAGTTAATCATCCAAGTCCAAATTAATGACCTTGGAGATATCACAAACTGTTTTTGATTTTAAAAACTTCAAGTTTCAAATTAATGAACTTGTTTCATTTTCAGAAACACAATCAGCATACTTAGATTTTAAAAACTCAGCTTCAGACATCGGTTGTCGAAAATAAAGCAGAAATCAAAATCTTTTTGTATTTTCTGAAAATATAAAGCAATAAAGAAATATGTACAAACATATTTACAGACAATATTTTTGTTTTGAGAATGCGTTAGAGGATCATATCAGTTTTTGACAAGTCACAAGTACCGTTAAGCTTAATTTCACAGTAAGAATTAAACAATTCACTTAGATTGTCGATATACTTGTCCACTTAAATTTTCATACAAAGTTCAACTGATTCAGGATACGAATTAGATGTCTTAAGTACTTAAACCTATTCATGTGTCCCACCTCTTGAATATACTCCCGTATCCAGAATCCCAATAATCAGTCTTATAGGTGAGTATACTACAATGATATCTGTATATAAATTAGGTATGCGAGGGCCGAGGGATCTCAGATCGATACTTCCATATACGCAGAGAGATATCAGCTTCGACTTTTCGGAATATCCCCTTTAGAGGATCTTTTTGCTTACAACAACAGCGACTATCAATTTTTATTGTTTCATCGGCATGCTGAGGGTTTAATGCTATGTTTCAAGCATTTCAGCAAGTATTAGCCAGGGACTAGGTCAGAACTACCGTTCAGCAGAAGTCCCGGAATAATACCCCAGACATCATAGAGTATAAAGACCTAGTATATCAGATTAAGAGACCTTTCAAACGAGATTTCAGGGGTTACCTATATATCCAAGTAGTGTTCCCCACGAAATAAGCAAGTTTGAATTTAGGTTTATATCCCGAAAAAGTTTACTAAATGTATAAAAACCTACCGACACATCCACGGTGAGATCGTTTAACACATTTAAACTTTCCATTTCTTTAGCGTACTGTAACTGTCTACTGATGTACTATCATTTCCTCTTTTTACGCAAAAACTCAATTTTTGAATTTTATCATGTTTTTGGCTTTTTCAAATTTTCAAATGTTTTTGTATTTTCTAACAATATATTTCTCCCCCTAAAAAGCAAAATCATATAAAGAAAATTTGACAACCAACACTGATAGCTTTGTCTCGCCATCCATTTTCTGCATCTCATGCTCTGTTTTGCAGAAAATATAACATACCCCCATGATTTACAACCCATTGATCTTAACAGTTTGAAAACCGTTTTTTAATCTGATGAAAATAATCATGTTTGTTCAGCCGTGAGGGTTTCGGCATATTCAATCAACACACCTCTTACAACAAACTATTTTCCCATAATGATTTCAAAACACTTAAGTTTGTTTTAATCAGAATGGTTTTTCCGGAAAAAATTAGTTTGTTTACCCATCACTTGTGGATTCAGGGTTATCACACCACCTTGTTCTCTTTTAATCATTTTGTACAGATTTTAACAATATAAGAACAAATACTACTATCTCTTGTAGAAAATCAAGTACAACTTAATGTCCTTGATTGACCACTTGTAAGACGAAATATCACAGTTACCATCCTGTGAATTTCCCAAGAAAGATGCCGATACCTGCTTCACACTTACCAACCTGGAAGCTCCGGCAAGTCAGATTTTTCTATTTGAAAAGTTTCACCCAAGCCTGACTGTCCTTGGGTGTATTTTGAGCTTTTCTCTTTTCTTCATAAAACTCTTTCACTCATTTTTCCTTACCATCAACCATCTTACTAAAAATATGTTTAACATTGCTATTAAACATTTTTCCAGCATCAACACCTTTTGATTTTGTGTTTGTGGCTTGTAATGGAGGAAATTTTTCATCATTCATCAAAAGAACAGTTTCTTCCTTCTTTACTTCAGCTTGTGGCTCCTCTGATTTTGTAGAATCAGATTCATTACACGAACTTGGCTTATCTGACCTAGATGCCTCAGATTCATCGCCTGATGGTGGCTTGTCTGACTTTGAAATATCAGATTCATCGCCGACCATTTTCTTCTTTTCCTTTTTCTCTTTTGTCCTCAGATTTGTATCTGAAGAATTCGATTTGCTTGACTTTGCTGTCGAGTGAATCGATTCATCAGAACTATTATTCGAACCAACCGATGAACCCGAAGACAAAATTTTCTCAAGATACTCTCTCGCCTTCTTCCTTTTCTTTCGTAGTCTATCTTTCTGCCCCTGTGAAAGTTTAACTTTCTTTTCTTGAATTGTCTGATCCTGAACTTTAGGTTTTAGAACCTTCTGTTCATGGGGCTTGACTTTGACTGGCTTCTTTACCGTTCTTTGAGATTCAACCCTCGATCTTCCCATAGATCTCCTTGGGCAATCTCTGGCAATATGACCTTTGATCTGGCAGTTATAGCATCTTCTTGTTTCATAATTCCAATTCTGGCAGTTAACAGCAATGTGTCCTCTAACACCACAGGTGTAGCACACTCTGTTATCATACCATCCACTTCTGTCAGTCCAAACATTCAGATCATAACATTGTTTGGCTTGGTTATAATCATTTCTCCTCTTCAATGCTGGATTTGTCTTTTGAGCACTGTGGTCAAACCTGCACCACTTATTACCAACATTTTGTGAGTTTTCATTTTTAACTTTTTGTGATTTTTGATAATGATTGAATGATTTATCTGATGAGCTTTTAATTTCAATTTTAGAATTTTTCAAATTTCTGTCTTTTTGTTTCTGTTCTGCATTCTTCTTAACAGGTTTTTGTTTAGAACATTCACCTGTTTCAGTAGATTGCAGAACAGTATTTTGAAATTTTTCTTGTAAATCTAAAACTATTTTTCTATTCCTTTCTTTTTCATCATCAGATATTTCATCACAATCTTCAATTTTGACATTTTCAATTTTGAAATTGATTGGTTTTGAACAAACATGTGATGTAGAAGTCACAAAACCTGTCAATTTCACTTCAAGCTCTTTGATTTTCATCCGAGCTTTTTCAGCTTCTTTTTCAAGCTGAATGATTTTAGCAAGATGAGAATTGATTTCAATTTGTTTTTCAAGATTACTTTTACCAAAAACATCTCTCTCATCTTCTAAAATCTTTAACTGACTTTTGAAATCATTTTCAAATTTTAATTTTTCAAGTTCAAAATTTTCAATTTTTTCTTTTAAAATTTTGTTTTCTGCTGTCAAACTGTTCACATCACTAAGCAGTTTAACATTTTCAGACTTCAAATTTTCACAAATTCCCTGCAACATAAGAATCTGGTTATCATCAGCTTGCTTCTCATCTCTCAACTTCTTGACTTCCAATGTCAAACTTTCTGCTTCACTCAAAAGTTTGTCATTTTCAGCCTTAAAGTTGTCACATTTAGAGCACACTAATTCTGAACTTGAAGATCCAAGCTTCAAAGATTCTTTGTTCTTTGGAATATCCTTTGTTTCCATCTTATATGTTCCTGCACAAAAGAGTTTAACGAAATCAAAAGGATTCATACTTTCATCAATATAACATTTCCTTTTAATATCATATTTCAAAATACTCTTTGTTTCAAGACACTCACGAATTCTACTATCAATTTCAATAATAACATCCAATTCCAATTTTTGTAAATTCTTTTCCATTTTGGTCAAAATTTCCTTCTTTTTCCTATTTTCATTACGAACCTCTCCATTAACCTCATTAAAGAACTGTGTTGGATAAAGTTCTTGAAAAAAATCTTCCCTTTTTAGATCAACTAAGAATTTATCCCATTTAGCAGGTAATGCATTTGCCAATTTTGATATCTGTTCATCATTTGATATTCTTATATTCTTGTTTCTCAAACTGTCCATTAAATTTTTAAACCGTATTTCCAACTCATCCAACGTTTCATCCTTTCGACACATGAAATATTCAAATCTTTCAACCAAAACCTCCTTTTTCTCAGAAGAAGAACAACAAGTCCAATTGTTCATTCTTTCAAATTTAGAGTTTTCCAGTTCATCAAACATTTTGAATTCTTGGTATTTGTGCCTTGTAAATCACCTCGAATCACCTGCAAACAATCAAACAAACAATCAGTATACACAATAATATCCTGAAACAGACTGATACACTGTTGACGTGAAATAATCTCGACACGAAATTTCACTTTTCAAGCGAAATAAGGATCTCAAGTGAAATCTCAAGTCTTGAACAATCTCAAGCGAAATCACTATACCAACCACTTCAAGCGAAATCAAGTAATCACTCTTTAAGCGAAATCTTGATTTCAAGCGAAATCACTTGATCAGTTTCAAGCGAAATCCCAATTTTTTCAGTTGAAGCGAAATCAACCACTATGCAGTTTCAAGCGAAATCTGATCTAAGTTGTTTCAAGCGAAATCTGATATTACTGTTTCAAGCGAAATCTGATCTAAGCTGTTTCAAGCGAAGTCAAGTAGTTGTTCATTCAAGCGAAATCCAGTAGTTGTTTGTTCAAGCGAAATCCAGTAGTTGTTTGTTCAAGCGAAATCTCAGACTAATGTTTTCAAGCGAAATCACTTCAATAGCATTTTGAAGCGAAATCTACTGGATTTTTCAAGCGAAACCATGATATCAGGTACTATCTCAAGCGAAATCTTCCTGTTTCAAGCGAAATCCAGCTGAATGTTACGAACTTGGACACAAAAACTCAGATTTCTCCTAAACGACACCGAATTTTGATCTGAAACTTGGTAGGGTTGTTAATCAACTATTTTCGCACGATATACTAGAAAATCATCCAATTCGGACCGTTAAATCCCGTTCAATTTGTCGAAAATCCATCAAAAATGTGAAAGAATGAGTAGATGAAGAAGAAATGATGCAATTTCGATCTGAAAACACTGTAATCTGGTACGAATCTTGTTGTTTGATCAACGCAATCGAGCTCCTGCTCTGATACCACTTGTTAGGACAGGTTTGACTCCGATACGATTGCTAAACGAACGTGAAACGTGCGGAATCCGTACACGAACGCGACCGTAACACACAAGACATAATATAAACGTGATTCTATTGATATATCTGAAACGTACAAAGAACCTTGAATCACTTGGAGACTTTCTCTCTCTAGTTTCTCTCTCTAGAACTAGAGCTCTCCAAATCTCAAATGTGTAAATGTGTTTCAAGCTAAATCTTGATTTAGCTTGAACCCTATATATAGTGTTAAGGTTTAGCTTGAAACTGTTCAAGCTAAATCATGATTTCCCTTGAAATGACATGTGACACCTTCAAGCTAAATCATCACTTTCAAGCTAAATAACCTAATGCACTGATAAACCTATTACATGATACAAAGATGAAGTCAATAGACATAGTGCACTAACAAGTGTGGCAAAAATCGTTCTAGGTGGCATCATTTGGAGGAAGGTGGCAGAACTTGAAGAACAAGCAAAATTTTGCATCTAGGCATGTCTTACGGACCACAAGGAATTATGTCTTACGGTCCGCAAGGCACTCTGATCCAAAAAGTTTCACTTTTTGTCAGTTTTGGCCCCCGGACTTGTATTATTACTTGTTTGCCATTTTTAACCATTCGAACTCATTGTTTAGGTTATTTGAAGGGTATTAAGGCATACGTAGCATGGATTTTATTCCGGGAATGTCGTGAATATCATTTTTCTCGATCGTATGATTACGTATTTCGTAAATAAAATATAAAATTTTATTAGACACGGAAACGATTGAAAACCATTTATACGAGTATGCCCATAAGATTTCTTGACCCAAGGTTCTTTTAACTTTTTCATTCGTCTCAACCTTACCACATTGGACATAACTGTGCTCATTATAAGAAGCTCATGGTATCATATGTTCACTACTTACTTGGCCATAGTAAGCGATCAACACATGGAACGCATGATCTTATTATAATTACCACATCACGTCCATGTAAGTAATCTCTCGATCTATTTTATTTGGTAAAACTTTATTTAACTGCCAATTAACAATTATTGGTTTTACCCATTTCATCTTTGAACATATACAATGTTCCTTTTTATAATCATTTATACAATCACATTCGTCGATGTGATCATTACTTTTCTCAATCGGATCTTTATTGATAATTCTTACTTGGATGATTACTTTCGTCCAAGTTTATATTTAAACTAAATTCAGTTATTGTCTTATTATTCATGACTGTGAATAATACGTATCTTTACTAAATTTCTCTTGGAAACGTCATCCTGAATAGGAATCCTATCCAGGTTTTGCAAGTTTTATATTCTATATGAAACTGCCATTTACTATGTATTTGTTGCATATTTCTAGTTATACTATAAGTTTAAGACGTGTACCTTGTAAATACTCGCCCTGATAATTTTCTTGTTATTCGATCTCTCGTTCGAGATCATTTCTTGGTTTCATGTCTTTGGCGTGTATGACTTACTTGTCATACTTCAGACCATATCTTCCTTGTATAAATAAATCCTTAAACTCTCGTCATCTTCCAATGCGAGGTTCCTTCATCTTAAAACGTTTACAAACATTAGTAACTTTAATCTTTATAAGCGCCCGTATTATAATACAAGGCTTTCTACGACACGTGTTAACACACGTAATTCATTTAACTATATCGGTCTTTTATCGCTTTATTTGGGGTAACGTGTTTTACACGATAACCCTATGTGTTGTTTTCAACACTTTACATGCAAGACCGTTAATGTACAGATTAACTTACCGGATTTTGCGATCAAGTCTCGAACCGAACACTTTACTCCTTAACCTAGAGCTCTAATTACCAACTTGTAAGACCCTTAGTCCATACACTTAAAATACGAGTTTTTTTTAAAACATTTTACTAACTAAAACATTCTAACATTTCATATGCAAATTCGCCATTTAAAATGTGATGACGAAACATAGCGCGGAAGCTTGAATTCTTTATGTGTTCGGTTCCTCATCGAG
Organism: Helianthus tuberosus; assembly: GCA_030545235.1. Taxonomy (NCBI): domain Eukaryota; kingdom Viridiplantae; phylum Streptophyta; class Magnoliopsida; order Asterales; family Asteraceae; genus Helianthus; species Helianthus tuberosus. Next base: position 74,489,118 of record CM060367.1, on the reverse strand, counting down.
CTTGATCGTCCTCCGGTAAATCATTTGGTACCTTCATTTCATATACACATGAAATGAGTTAGTTATACAGCGTTTAAAACGTGTCTAAACAAGTTCGTAATATCAAACAATGAACTAACAACAATTTGCAGGAAATGTAACCCGTCGCGTGTCGCGATGGGAATGAAAACAAGCGTCGCGTGCCGTGAGCCTTGTCGCGTGCCGCGACCACAATATGGGGACACCGTCGCGAAGTGCGAGAGTCCAGTTTCAACAACAGGTTTGGTTTAAAAACCTGCATTTTTCAGCCAAACCATCTTTTACGCAAACAAGCATAACTTGCTCATTTTTGATCCGTTTTACGTCACGCTTTTTCCTACGTGATCGTAATTTGATTCTCCATCAGTTAGAGTTAAAATCCGACATCCGGATTAAATAAATTTGAGACTTTTAAGCCTTCAGCTTAAAATATATAGTTATGAACTTTTGACCCATTCGTGTATTAATCAAACAAACCTGTTTGTTTGATCCTAAATTCTTATGAACCTTATAATTCTGATATTGTCTATCTTATTCGGTTCAAATCAGGGTCTCATAGGTGTTTTAAATCCTTTTTCGCTTATATGCTTATTTTGACCCGTTAAGGGATTTTATGCATATTTTAGACACAAATTGTTTTCATTCATTTCTAGCATTTTATTTCCACATTTCTTATCAACTAATCTTCCTCCACAACTATATTTGTGTCGGATTTAATGTGGAAATTTATAAATTCCGAGTTTTACCCCTCGGATCATTATTTTACGGCAAAGACTCCTATAGAGTCAATTGACCAAAGATTTACATCTTTCGCCTTTGATACTTATTCTAAGTATTTGTTAAATCATAAAACTCATTTCCAAACAACCTTTAAAGGTCTTTTGCTTAATGTTGGTGCACACATCTGTCGTCTTCGTCTTATATCGAGTCTTAGTCTGTGTTGCGAATCTGATCAAGAGTGATGTCATCAATCTTGATGATGACATCATAATAGTGACCTCATCATGACAAGTCAACACACAAAACATGGCAGTTTGCTTGAAACAGAATATTATATTCATGTGTTTCGCTTGAATGGTAAACTAGTAGGTTTCGCTTGAAAGTCTTTTAGGAGGTTTCGCTTGAGTGGTCATATGTGTCTTCAAGCGAAACCATGAATACTATATATAGGCATGTTGTCATTTCATTTGTAACAGATTTCTCAGAGTGATACCGAGGTGCTGCCGGTATTCCTTTTGATTGCATACGTTGTTAAATCAATATATAAGAGGATTATAGTGTGAATCAAGCTGTTTTCACGTCCGTTTCTTTGTTTCCGCCTCTGAAACAGATTTGAGCTTTTCCGAACGACTCATTCAGGTCGTGATTCGATCCTACAATTGGTATCAGAGCTCAGGAGGAAGAGATCTTGCCAAAACAACCTGTTTTCATCACTTTTTCTGATTTCTACACCATTCTTTTCAAAATTAAAAATTTTTCACGGTTAAAATCGGCTCAAATTCACACATATTATGCGCAATCATGTATTAACAAATCCTGGAAAGTTTTAGAGCTAAAATCGGTTTAATTCTGGTTCAAATTGGACTTTCGCTTGAAAAGTTGTTCGACTTTTGCTGATGTCATCTGGCCTCTCGCTTGAAAAATAGTTTGGGTCTCGCTTGAAATAGACCTCTCGCTTGAAATACGTGTTGAGTCCGCTTGAATCTGACCTTTCGCTTGAACGATCTGTTGTGTATCGCTTGAAATTTGGTGGTGTTTGAAGCGAAACACCGGCTTTCGCTTGTATAACTTCAGGTCTGCTTGAAAGTGTTTTGTAAAGTGTGAACCGCTTGAAAGTGCATCGTGTTGTGTGAATTAACGTGTTTTTGTGTCAAATTCATGTGATATTATCATTTCGGGTCTTGTAAATTGAAGTTCTGGTTGCATCAGTTTGATCATAGTCATCAGAGTTACATGTGAGTGTTGTCGACAGTCAACTACTTGGTTCACGTGATAATTCATTGAAAGTTTGTATTGAAAGGATAAAGGGTTTATCAGTTTTTGTTAAAGTGATTATTCTCGGTCCAATCAAGCAAAAGTGAGGCACAATCGGATTTGTTTAAAAACAATATTGTGTTAGTTTGCATGTGGGATGTATTAAAAGTTAAATTGTTGTCTCGAGAAGGTTGTCGGTCACAAGAGTGCATGTAATTTGACCAAAGATTTTCGGCCCAATCACTGACTTCTAACGTTGCACGTGAACTGCTAAAAGATCCGGCCCAATCATATTACAACCGGCTCATTGATTTGTACGGCCCATCAGAAGTGAATTGCTTGTCTAAATTTCACTCGACCCAAGTTGCATCCTCATTAACGGCCCAATTGTTATTGTTTGTAGTTGGCCCAAGTTTTCGACACGAGTCCTAGTTCGATTCAATAGTCACACATCTTTACGTATTCTGTTCGTTTAAACTGATTGTTTGTTTGTTTGTTTCAGGTATATTTTTACAAGGTGATACAGCTCATTTGAGACCAGTATTTTTGAAACAAGAAAGTTTGTGTTTTGTGAACTTTGAATTTCCGAATCATGAGTGAGGATTTTTACAACGCGTTTGCTACTCCGACTACTCCGGCTGTCATTGCTCAGAACATGAATTTGGAAAACGAAACAGGAACTACTCAGAAACCCCCGAAGCTAATGAGTATTGAGGAGTATTATGGATGGAAAGATAGGTTCGAAAACTGGGTACAAGCTAATCATCTGAGATCTTGGGAGTGCATTCTGAAGAGATATGTTCTACCACGGACTAAGCTGGAAGTTATAAAACAAATCTCAAAGTTCAATGACAAAGAACGTGAAATGTATAGAGCTGAAAAGATGATGATCAGTCTGCTTCAACAAGCCATCAAATAAGACATCTTTGTACTTCTTCAGCATGACAAAACTTCGAAATCAATTTGGGATGCTCTTCGAATCAAATTTGAGGGTAGTGAGAAAATGATTAAGAGTAAAAAGGCACTGCTTAAGAAAGAATTTGATCTATTCACAAGTTTACCGGGTGAAGATACAAAGAAGCTAATTGAAAGATACTGCCACTTGGTGCGATCTATGTCGATGCTTAGTATAACAAAAGATCCTGAAGAATGGGTAGACAAGTTAGCTGACGCTTTACCACAAAAAGAATGGGGCACATATTTGATGATTCTGAAGAACACTGGGGTTTATGATGGGTTAACGATTTCTCAGTTTATTGAGAAGATTGAGGGTCAAGATTTGGAACAGCAAAAGATCGCGAGGATGAACAGTCCAAGTGGTCAACAGGATGTAAAAATGTACTACAAAGGTAGTGTTCCTGAAGTTGAAAGAAGCCCAAAAATTCAAACTGCATTTAGTGCTGGAGATTCATCTGAAAAAGTTGATCAAAGGTCTAAAAACAGCAGTGGTTTCTCTTCATACCCGAGTGTCAATCCAAAAGATACTACATCAAGCTTTCATTCTCAAAGCACAAAGACTGGAAGTGGTTATGTGATACAATGCAACATTGCTTTAAATCTTCCAGATGGTCAAAGTTTTTCTGAAGATATTGCGAAAGATAACATGGCATTGCTTGGTTCCGTGCTACTTTATTATGAAGGTTTGGTCGCAGGGCGAATTGGAAATCCTATGCTCACAAAGGAGGATTACGATCAGATAGACGCCGAAGAAATGGAACTTATGGACATCAAATGGTGTCTAGCTAGTGTTCTTAGACGAGCTGAAAAATTTAAGCTGATTACTAGAAGAAATGACTTTCTTGATGCACATGTGTCTACTTTAGGTTTTGATAAATCTAAAGTTACTTGTTTTCGATGCAGGGAGAAAGGCCATTTTAAAAGAGAATGCAAGAACAGAGAAGCTAGTGATGTAAAGAATCCATTTGGAAAAGATGACTATTACCGAAAAGCCATATATCAGCAAGTTGGTCAACAACAACTACAAGAACCACAAGTGGCTCATGGTAGAAAGGTGATAGAAGATTCAAAAAGAGCATGTCTGGGGAATCAAGAGAATTTTAACTGGAATTTTCAAGATGATGAAAAATTGCCTGAAGGTTTTAGCTGGGATATGTTTGTGAATGATAAAGGAGATTTCAAAGCATTCATTGCTAAAATTTTGAAAGAACCAGATATGTTTACCACATGGATGAAGTCTATTGGTGAGACTGTGAAGAATGTGGAGAAAGAGTCTGTTGCATCTGAAGAAAGCTCACATAGCTCAGATGAAAGTTCACAAAGTGATGAAAGTTCAGAAAAGGAAGTTGTTTTTGATCAAACACCACTTGATTCTGGTTCTTCAGATGATAATTCTGACAAATCAGTAGAGTTTGATCAAACACCAACTGATGATAGTAGTGATGATGAAGAAGAACGACATATTAATGTTGCTAAAACTCATCTCTCTCCTGAAAGTTTTCATTTTTATATTGCAGATCGCTTGGAAAAACTGAAAGAGAAACAAGCTGCAAAAGAACAAATGAAACAGAAGTCTGAAAGTGGTGATCAAACAAAGGAAGCTATTCAGAATGAAGAAATAAAAAGTGTTTATGAGGAGATTACTGAACCAGAAAAGATACATGAAGCAGAAAACGTGGTTGAAGTTGAAAAGATCATAGAAATAGAGAAGACTGTGGAGGTTGTCAAGCCTTGCTTGAAGTGTTTGGAATCTTGCAAGGAATGTGCAGCTAAAGATGAGAAGATGGTAGAGTTAGAGAAGATGAAGGAAAAATTACTGTTCAATCTTAAATACGTGAAAGAATCATATGATGTTTTAAACAGAACAGTAACTGGTCTTCAAAAGACTAACTCTGAGAGAGAAGATGCTTTAACGATGATGAATGCTACGATGATGTCGAAGCAAAAAGCTATAAATCATTATATCGAAGAATGTGCTATATTGAAGCAATAGTTGGAGAAGGAGAAAATTGAGAATGAGAGGATTAGAAGATTATTGCAGAGTTATTCTAGTTCTGATTATCTTATTGATCGAATTTATCCGACTGTTGCAGGTTTTGAAGCTTTTAAAGATGATGAAAAGACAAAGAAGAAGGATACTGGTAAGAAACCGAGTGTTAGCTATAACAAGTGTCCGCCTTCGATCTGGGAAGGTTATTCTCCCAGAAAACCAAATGAGGAGCAAGTTCAAAAGGCAGTCAATATAAAACTAAAGTCTGACATAACCGATGAATTACCAGAAAACATTGACGTGGTTTTTACATCGTCTGACACTGATCATGAGTCTGAGTTAATTAAAAAGGTGGTCGATCAGGTGTTGGATACAGATGAGGAGTCTGAGTCAAAGTATGGGTCTGGAGGTTCAAGTTCGTCGGTCAACAGTCCAAAGTCGTCGTTAAAAGGGCTTACAGTAAAGAGTTTTTGTTATCAAAATCTAATTTGAATGATGAAACATTTGAAGTTGCATACACTTTAAATGATTCTGACAAATTATATTCTGATAAAGAGTTTCCAATAAGAAGTGTTAGATTTGAAATGATCAAAAAGGTTTTCAAAATGACAGAAATTAAGATATCTGAAATAAAAGATTTAAATCTTACTGGAAAAACCTAAAAAATACACTTCAAGAGTACAACAACGATTAAACAAGAAAAAGGGTTACAATTCCGGTTTTGGTTTTCAAAAGAAACCAAACCATAATACTAGCTACAAAAAGAAAGGTTTAGGTTTTATTCCACCAGAAAATTATAAAAATGAGAAAAATTCTAAAAAAAACAGAATTTGTTTCAGGTGGAAGTGCTGAGGAGGAACAGAAGAAACCTTTCTAGAGACAATCAAACCAGGATTTTCTTGCTGAGAAGAAAACGAATGGAACTGGAGTGTTTCATCCAAAAGAGACTCAAACCTGTTTCAAATGCAATGAAGCTGGTCACATTGCATGGAATTGTCCGAAAAATGCTAAGACTAAACAGGGATGAGTTTCTGAAAAATTGAAAGAAATAGTTGTTGATGTTGAACCACCAACCGAAAAATTCAAAACTTCTGAAAACTCAACTTATGAGGTTGGTGAGTGTTCTAAAATGAATTTTTACAAAAAGAAAGAAAAAGATAACCAAATGTGGGTTGTCAAGAAGGGTGATGTAAAAATTGGCGATGATTTTGTTTCCACAAAGCCAGAAGAGCCACAAGGTGAGGTAAAAGAGGTAAATTATGTATTTTCAGTGAATGAAGATGAATTTCCATCACTGAATTTTGAAAAGGTTAAACAAGAAGTTGGTAAGGTTGAGATCTCAAATCAATTCTTTGCTGATCAGAAGGAATTTGATGTTGAGAAAACATTTAATGGAAGTGTTAAGAAAATTTTTGGGAAAATGCTTGATGGGAAAGTAAAAGGGGTTAAAGATTTTTATGCAACTAAAAAGGCAACTTACAACCCTACTGAACAATAGCTAAAAGAGTTAAAAACACCCAAGGCTGGTCAGACTTGGGTGAAAATTCTTTTCCCTTAAACAATCTGACTTGCCGGAGATCCCAAGTTTGTAATCGTGGATCAGGAATCGACATCTTTCTTGATAATTGATGATTGTGAATGAATCTTATAATAGTTGAATTTTTACAGGATAATTGTGAATTGCCGGAGCTTCCAGGTTGGTAAGTGTGAAGCAGGAATCGACATCTTTGTTGGTAAAATGATTTTGTGTAGATGTGGTATTCCTACAAGTTGGTTGATGAAGGTTTATACCTACAAGTGGTAAATCAAGGACATTAAGTTGTACTTGTTTTTCCTATAAGTGGTTAATCAAGGTCATTAGGTTGAACTTGATTAGACCATACATTTATGTGATATTTGAAAGACAATGTGATGAACCAAACCCCTAACCTACAAGTGGTAAAATTAACAAATCTTATTTTCCGGAAAAATCATTTTGGTTAAAAAAAACTTAAATGTTTTGAAATCATAATGAGAAAATAGTTTTGTGAAAGGGGGAGTTCGGATTGTTTATGCCAAGTGGATGGCGAATTGAAGCGATTTGATATCGGTTGTCAAGATTTTTGTACAGTTTATTTTCAAATTTCCTGAAATGTGTTTGCATTTTAGGGGGTGTAGAAATTTCTGAAAATCCAAAAACATTTGAAAATTTGAAAAAGACAAAAACATGATAAAATCAAAAATGAGTTTTTGTGTCAAAGAAGAGGAAATGATAGTACATCAGTAGACAGTTACAGTATGCGAAAGAATTGTATTGTTTAAATAGTGTTAAACGGTCTCACTGATGATATACCGATAGGTTTTTACTCATTTAGTAAACTTTTTCGGGATATAAACATAAATTCAAACTTGCTTATTTCGTGGGGAACACTACTTGGATATATAGGTGACCCCTGAAATCTCGTTTGAAAGGTCCCTCTTTCTGAGATACTAGGTCTTTATGCTCAGTGATATCCGGGGTATTATCCCGGGACTTCTGATTTTGCGGAAGCAATGGCCTAGTCCACGGAGAATACTTTATGCTTGCTTGAAAAATAGCGCCGCCCTCAGCAAATTGATGAAACAATAAAATTGATAGTCATTGCTGTTGTAATACAAAAGATCCTCTAAAGGGGACACACCAAAGGTCGAGCCGTCATCTCTCTGCTGAATGGAAGTTCTGACCTGAGCTCTCACGGTTTCGTACTATAATTTATTCCCTTACAGATATCATTTGTGGTATGCTCACCTGTAAGACTGAATATTGGGATCTGGATATGGGAGTATATTCAAGAGGTGGGACACATGAATGAGTTTAAGTCCTTAAAACATCTAAATCATATCCTGAATCAGTTGAAATTTGTGTGAAAATTTAAGTGGATCAGTATATCGGCAATCTAAGTGAATTGTTTAATTCTTAATGTGTAACTAAGCTCAACGGTACTTGTGACTTGTCAAAAACTGATATGATCCTCTTACACAAATCTCACAAAAAATATTGTCTGTAAATATTTCTTTACTGCATTTCTTAATATCTCAAAATTCAAAAAGATTTTTGTGTGTTTTATCATAATTTTTGAAAAATCCAAAAAGATTTTCGACAACTGATGTTGGAGAGCTGATTTTTAAAATTCTAAGTGCTAGACATGATGAACAAATGGTTTGGGAGAATGTGTTTTGAAAAGAAAAATGATTAATTTTTTTTCAAATGGTTCATCAGAATTTATCATTGATAAATCATTATGGTTTAATTTGAGAGAGAATCTGGGTTTATAAATTTGTTAATTGTTAAATTTGTGAAATTTATTTCTGGGTTAAGAATGTGCAGGTGTAGCAAGGTTTTGATCTTGAACCTGATGATATAGAGACAGGTTCCGATACCTGAGGAATGTGTGATTTCAACATGCCAGACTGCGATCCCAGCATATCGAAAGGGGGAGTCTGAAGACATCTGAGTAGAGATTGTTCGTGGGAAGTCTGTTGATGCTGAAGAGGTGAATGAGATAGAGTTTGAGGATGCTTTCATTATGAGATATTTCAAAGAGCGTTCAGACTGATAAAGACTGAAGATTGTGCAGACTCGACATTTAAAACTCGTCAACATCTGAGGGGGAGTCTGTTGGTGCACACATCTGTCGTCTTCGTCTTATATCGAGTCTCAGTTTGCGTTGCGAATCTGATCAAGAGTGATGTCATAAATCTTGATGATGACATCATAATAGTGACCTCATCATGACAAGTCAACACACAAAACATGGCAGTTTGCTTGAAACAGAATATTATATTCATGTGTTTCGCTTGAATGGTAAACTAGTAGGTTTCGCTTGAAAGTCTTTTGGGAGGTTTCGCTTGAGTGGTCATATGTGTCTTTAAGCGAAACCATGAATACTATATATAGGCATGTTGTCATTTCATTTGTAACAGATTTCTCAGAGTGATACCGAGGTGCTGCCGGTATTCCTTTTGATTGTATACGTTGTTAAATCAATATATAAGAGGATTATAGTGTGAATCAAGCTGTTTTCACGTCCGTTTCTTTGTTTCCGCCTCTGAAACGGATTTGAGATTTTCCGAACGACTCATTCAGGTCGCGACTCGATCCTACACTTAATTTAGCTTACAAGGGCGTTTTAGTCAAGTTTAGTCCTTCTTTTACGATGAAGGACTTTTAACTACTTGTTTGACCCAAAAAATCCGACCTTTTAACTATAATCTTGTTTAGAAACTATTATGTTTCTAAAACACCATGATTATAACTTAAATTATTTTGTTTACCTATAAGATAACCGAATATCTAATTTTTACCTTGTTTAACTCTTATAGAACCTCAAGTTCTAAATGAAGAGTTGAACCATTATACATACCTGACTTGGATCAATGTATTGACCCGTTTTAATACCTTACCTTAACAGCCGCTAAGTAATATCGATGTAAATATCCATTCGATATTTATTCCTATCATCATACAACTCAACAAACCATTAGTCGTTATTGTCAAAGGGTGATATTTTCACATATTGACCCGTTTGGTCTAAATGACCATGTATCTTCGCGAGATGGGTTTATTGTCATCTTGTCTACATAACTCGCTCTGGTTCACACCTTGCTATCATTTTACTTATAAATCGTTTCTTTATTCTTTCGACCACTTTTTGTCTTACGCCATAAAGTGTCTTTCAAAAACTAACGGTTATCATCAACGATTGACCAAATTACCGTTTTACCCTTATTATTTGTATTGATCTACCTTATAAGGTAATCATTCAAAACTCGCTATTTATTAGTCATTATATGACTAAATAATCATATTAGCTCTTTTTAACCATTAAACATGGTTTAATATCATTGTCTTTTGTTCCGAACCGCACATGTCGTGTCGAAACCTCATAATTCAAACAAGACTTATTATTTTTCTTAACCTATAAAACCAATAGGTATTTAATACTAAGAGTGTAAGTTGTACTTACCTAACATCCAGATTATGCTTTTCCTTTATCCTTGATTCATTTGACCCGCTTCCTTCCCAAGCTTTCTCCTAGCTTGTCAAGCGTCAAACTATCATTGTAATTTGTAAGATGGTTAGACTAGTCATAATCATTCACGACTATTCCATCCTACGATCTTTATGTCGAAATTATCATTCGATCATATAAAAGTTCATTTTGACTTTTAAAAGTCAAACTGCCTATTGACGAAAGTAATTACACGATGTAGATCAACTACTCGTTTTATTACTTTGTCAATATCCGGTAAGCATCATTCTTATGCTAACATTAAGCTATCATCATTTTCGTTTTTATCATACTAATCCAATTCCTAGCAAGTATGATCATGTATTCAAACACAAAATTTGTTTAAGTATTTCCTTATTACTATCAAATATGATGATTACAATCATAATTTGATCATCCAATTCATCATAAGATTAAAACCCACTTACCCTAGTGTGGTAAGTCATATAATCATTCAATTTATAGCATCACATGTATAGTTTTCACTTAGGGTTTGGTTCCTAAGCAAGTATACATTACTAATTCAGCCATAGCTTCAATTATTCATTCATAATTCGCGATTATGATGATTATTCAAATATCACAACATCACAAATCATCAAAATTTGACATACCTTATGATTCTCTAGCTTGGGTGATCGTTAATTCACGTTCAATTGTGAATTTGCAAGTCATTTGGCCCTTCAATTTGATGATTATGTGAGAATTAGGGTTTGAAGCTCCTGGGAGCTTCCTGATGTCGATCCCAGAACACACACTAAGTGTGTGTGTTTTCTTTTAAGTTTCTTTTATAACTTAAATTTCCATTTGTCTGAATCTGGCCCCTCTTGTTTGGTTAGTTATTAAGTAGGGCACAACATACTTATTTCTAACAATATTCACACTTATTAACTAGGTTAAACATTCCTAGTTAACTTAATGGCTTTGGGGAATTTATAACTCAGTTTATTTTAAGTTCCGCAAACTCGGTCCTTTTATAACTTTATTTCCTGAAAAGCCTTTATACCGTTTTTATTTAATATTAGGTTTATTTATTTAAAATCCTAATATTCACCGGTTTACTTTTACCTCTAATGGTACTTTACCCGTCATTTAGTATTAACGTGGTTTGATTACCAAACCCGTTTTCGGGGTGTTACATCAGTTCCTTTGAAAAGCTCCATAGGTGCCTTGCCTAAATCTCTAAATAAAGGAGTAGGAATATCTGCCTTAGAACCTGCATGGGACGCGTGAGAAGCGTGTTTCAAAGTCCTATACACATTACTCTTAGTTGTTTGCACCCTTAGCAGAGTCTCGTCCATGGAAAACACCAATTTTGGAATCTCAAGGGATTACCTAAAAGAAGTTGGAAAAGATACAAAACAAACCATGCACATAGGCCATCAGTCAATAACGCAACAGCGCAAAGGGTAATATAAAGCACACGTATAGTTTAAAAACTTGCTAGAACCAAGGTTTTTCTCTTTTTGTTTGTCGAAAGATCATGCAAAACGACTCAGTTTAGCTGGAGACGGCGAAGGTCTTTCCCTTCTAGGTGTGTCCACCTCTTTTATCTTTAACCCACCAGGTGAAGATGAGGTACCACCAGTCTTCGGTTCACCAGACTCAGGATTCTAACAACATCAGGCATGCCAATTTTCTCCACCTTCACCACACCAATGAACAATTAGATCTTAGACGCTGATACTAGGATTCCTTCCACCGGTAGATGCTCTCTATGAGATGTTAGATGAATGGCTCTATGTGTAAGTAACTGCAAAAATAAAACTGTCAGGCTCGCCACAGGATAGGATTCCTCCATGTGACCACCCTCGAGCATGAGGATAAGTAATGAAGAAAGTAGGTATATATGAGAGAGAGAGAGTTCAGAGGGACGACTAACCTTCTGAGCATGAGATTTTCTTCTATTTACAGAAACTATGGTTAGACGTCACTTTCTCGGGGTTGGGTCGTCCCCCCTCCTATTAATGGGTTAGGTAACACATCTCATCCCCTGATTGGAGTGTAATACCCTGTGTGGTGATGTGCATGAACCTGCTGGCATCACACATGCCCTGATTGGTGAAGGAAGCATCTTTATTAAATGCGGGGGTGAACTCGGATTGCCTAAATGTGATTCCACCATAAGGAGTAATATTGTCTAATCCTCTACTACCATGTGGAACACCTAATGTGAGGTCTTGCTATATTCCTCTACAAGATTTTTTAAAAAAATAATTAAACCATATTTTTGGTGATTTTATGTGTTCTAATATTATTTTTTATTGAAAAAACAATAAAAGAAAAGTATAGATTAAGTAAAAATAAAAGATAAAGAAAAGCATCCATTATGTATATATTTTTCAAAGTAATCAAATAGGTAGGTAGATATTTTTGTATCTACACCCATTTCTAAAAGATGTGACAAACGACAAAAATCCGGTAACTTTCGTACTATTTTAATAATGATTTATTGTCGGCAATTATGTGTTTTAACGTCAACATTATATGCTCGCATGTCATACATTTAAAATCATGCATGTTAAACATTTCATTTATCGCATTATGAAACAATCTATGCGTTGCGTCGAAACAATTAGTAAAGTCAACGGTTAGACAAGCTGTGTCAGCAGAGCCTCAGTACTCAGTTAAACGATAGATTTAGGACTTAGATGTAGGTCCGACATCAAAAACATATTGAATCCTAAAGGGTTTATATTAACACTTTCCGGAAACTTATACAAGCGCTAAAAATTGTCCGAAACGAACTATAAACAATAAATTCAACAATTTTCAGCAACATTCAACATTTACAAGTTAAAATAATATTCAGAAATAGTGATTAAACATCCAGAATAACTTGTATAGTGTCGGGAATGAAATCATGACACAAAAGGTGCTTCATACCTTATAAATTACGCAAGATAACACTCTAACGAACCGACAACCGAACAATTAACCGAACACTACCAAAACACAAAAAATGAACTAGAATCATTATTTTGGTGTTATTTAACTAGTTATGCTCATATAATACCCTAAAACACTTAAAAACACTAAAACACACTTAACATTACATTTAAAATCCAAGTTACACCTTCATCCACTAACTTCCAAACTTTGACAATTTACCCCCCCCCCTCCCCACATATGTGACCGTCCCCAAAGGGGACCCACCCCTTTTTCTATGTTGACTAAGATGTTTTTGGTCAAAGATGCTCATTTGGTGACTAATGGATACTAAGGGCATGGAGGATTATAAGAAGAACCTAAAGATCAAGACCTTTATCACTTTACAACTTCACAATTTCAAAACTCATCTTCTTCCTCACTCTTCTCCCATTTTTGGCCAAACCACTCCCACATACACATTCATTTTTCAATCATCCTACAACCATTTCAAGTATTCCCAAGGGTGTACAAGGATCATCAAAGAAGGTTTCAAGCTTTGGAAGTAGAAGGACCTCTTCAAGAAGCTATTAACCACCTTTTTTCTCATCATCTTCATCTACTTTGTTTCCTTGCCACTTCCTTAGCCACTAGAGCTAGAAGTAAGCCTTCTAATCTTCATTATACTTCTTGTTAGTAGTATGTTACATATGTACAAGTTAAACCATCAAGAAAACTTAAATTTGAAAGATGAAAATGTGAAGAAACAACATAATATAAAGAAAATAAGGTGTTTCTAGTGTTGTTTGAAGTATGTGATGAAGTTGTTGTTGTTGTTGTTGATCTTGTGTTTTTGTTAAGATCCATCATATGTAAGCTTGTTAAAAGCTTAGATCTAACAAGTGTAAGCATGGATCTTGAAAGATCCATGATGAAACATATTAGTAAACTTGAAGATCTTTAAATGAACTTGTAAGTGGTTTTAAAATGAAATATTCTTCTTCTTAAACCTACTAATCAAGTGGATTAACAAGATTACAAAATAAAGTTTCAACAAAGTTTACAAAAATTTACAAGTAAGCTTTTATTTAAGTAGAGCTACATGTTTAAGGTGTAGATCTAAGTTACTACAACTTTTCATGGAACTTCAAGTTTATTACATGGAAAAGTATGATGAACTTAGTGATTATTACTTACAAAATTGTTGATTCTTGAGTTTTGATATTTAAAAGAAAATAAACACAAGCTTTAAAACATGGGAAAACCTCCATTTTTAGGGGAGACTATGTCAAAAATTTTATAAATTGACACTTAGAAAAGTATAAGGTTTTACAAGACTTTTTCTACAAAAATGTTTAAGAATGGTAACCAAGGTTTTCCCCTAATTTTTATACAAAATACAAGCTAGGAAATAGACTTTTCTTCAAGAATTAAAACAATTATAGATATGTATATTTTTAAGGAAAAATATATATATATTTAATGGTCACCAAAATATGTGCTATGTGTATATTAAGTATAAATATATATTAGTGTACATGTAGGAACGTAAAATACACTAAATACTCCCAAGGAGTATAAACACCAAATACACTTAAAATACACAAGGAAATTTTTTTAAATAATATACGCAAAATCACCCGTACATATGTGTATGAACCAAATACCAAAATATATATTTACATATATATTCCTTAACAATTCTATGGACTATGACACTTGGACAAATATATATATTTATAGAGAAATATATATATATAATTACTACAATTAATGGAAATTATATACAAATCGGACAAGTGACAATATATATAGGGGAATGCTAAAATTAGAACCACCTCGAGTTGTAAGAACCGTGAGAACTACACCGTAGGGGGCGCGGTGGACCTAATTTTTTTCATAAACGTAGATGCATGTATTATAACAACATTTGTAAAAAAAAAATTCGTGTGTGTAGTTTTGAGCACCACAAGTTTGTGTTTACGGGTACCGTAAATTTAACCGGAAAATTTACGGTACCCGTAAACACAAACTTGTGGTGCTCAAAACTACACACACGACATTTTTTTTACAAATGTTGTTATAATACATGCATCTACGTTTTTGAAAAAAAATTTGGTCCACCTCGCCTCGGATCAAGTAGTTCTCACGGTTCTTACAACTCGAGGTGGTTCTCATTTTAGCGGACACTTATATATATATATATATATATATATATATATATAGAGAGAGAGAGAGAGAGAGTAGGGTTCATGCGAGAACCACCTTTATTGCGACAATCGCGAGAACCAATGTGAACACAACAAAATAACCTAAAAAACCTAACACCCCCACCAAAAAAAAAAAAAACCCTAACCCCTCCCCCTATACTAAATGCTAAAAACTAAACCCTTCAAAACCTAAAAAAAACGTAACCCCCCCCCCCCACACACAACCCCAAAAACCAAACCCCCCCCCCCACCCCACCCCCACCCAAGCTAAATGCTAAAAACAAAACCCCCAAAAAATCTAAAAAAATATAAAAAACACACATATTTTTTTATTTTTATGTAAAAATCTCTACTTTTAGTTGCCAATTTTTTTTAATTTTTTTAATTTTTTAATAACGAAATACAACGATTTTTAATTAAAAAATATAAAAAAAAATTGTGTGTTTTTTAGCTATTTTTAGGTATTTTTGGTTGTGTTCACATTGGTTCTCGCAATAAAGAGTGGTTCCTAACGGATCCTTCTCCTATATATAGGAACGGGTTTAGGAGAGAATGGTGAAAAGTGTGAGAACGGATCCTAGCCCAACACGTGGCAGGGGGCGCTAATTGATATGCAGGGGTACGATTACCCTTTTATACGTTCCCTCCTTGTTCGTGTTATAAATTTTTTTCAAATTAAAACTCCAAAGATTTCTTGTTAGTTGTTACCTCCTTTGCAAGCTTTCTCAGATTTATGGCGTCTAACGTGGATTTCTGGTCGACAAAGTAAATTTCGATGACGTTTCCTATTTTTGTTCCAGCAACTCATATGATGTTTTGTTCTTTTATGCTTGTTTCATTGTTTTTTTTTTCAAATTAATATTTCATAATGTGTTGTATGATTTCAATGGCATTGTTCATGTATCCAATTTAATCGCGTTTTAATTGGCAGTTAAACAATTAGTAAGAACTGATAATTGGAGTTTTCAATATTAATTTTAATTGTCGTTTAGGATCTAGTATTTTTCTTATGTTTTTACGATCATTGGCGTTTTACTCCTGATTAGTTTTGAATATTATTTAGTAGTATTTGTAAACATCAGTTATTACTATTTGTTCATTTGTGTAAACATTAGTTTTGTTAACTATGGCATTTTCATTATGAAGTTATATTTTTGTTAATTATTTATGTTGTTAACTGTTTTTAATTATTCATCTGATGGCATTGTCATTATCATGTCGCATTAGTATTGTTGGTTCATTATTTTTGTTAATCAATAAAGTTATGGTGTTCGTATTTTGGCATTTTCATCATTGCATTTTCAAATTATGTGTTTATTATGTCTTGTTTATTATTCAATTAATGGTGTTTTATTCTATAATGTTATTACGAGACATTTTCTATTTTTAATGGCATTTTTCTGATTTTTATGTGCCTCACTATGTTTTCTCAGACGAAGTTGCTTCCTCGAGTCAAAGGTTTTGCCCCAAAAACGGAATACCATTTATCATTCCTGACGTTAGTGAAGAAATAAAGCCCATAATGGACATGGTATTCCCAAGCCTCGATGATTGTTATTCAGTGTATGTTAAGTATGCCAAGGCTTGTGGGTTTTCAGTCAGGAAATGGACTACAAAGACAAACTCTAAAGCTGTATTACATATTAAGTATTACTTGTGTACGAGAGCAGGGGTATATAAGGACAAGAAGGTTGATACGTTGGACCCCAATAAAAAGGAGTGTTTAGTGTGATCCAACTTTTCAAAGAGGACTGATTGTGGTGCCCTGTTATGTGTAATTTTTTAGGCTGGATCATGGAAGGTGTATAAGTTTGTCAAGGAGCACAACCATGATTGTCACACCCCCAAAATCCACACGCGGAGTATCACCGCTTGGAGGCGTGACTGACCAGGATCAAGCCATCAATCATATCAAACATAGTATTTAAGTGTAAAAGTAGGAAAATGTAATTCATCTTGACATGACTGATGTTCATAACCAAACATTGTTTAAGTAGCGGAAGCATAATAATGAAAACCCAAAGTAAGTTATAAGTTCAAATATCGTCTACGATCCGTATCCCACAACGACCTGCTCCTCCCTGTGCAAGCTCCATATGTACCTAAGATCCTGCAAGGCATGTAAGAGAGAGAGTCAACAACTAGTTGAGCGAGTTCACAGTTAATAGTTCAGTAATAGTATAGCGTGAGTAGTAGTATGTTCGTCCGTTACAATGTATCATATTAGTTTCCATCGCGGCCAATGTCCTTGGCAGGTGTGCGAAGATGTTGGGGAAAGTCTTTCCCCAAGTTTTTCTAGACTAGGTTTGTTTGTATCGCGGCCAATGTCCTTGGCAGGTGTGCGAAGATGTTGTATGTTTAGTTCGCGGCCAATGTCCTTGGCAGGTGTGCGAAGATGTTGTAAGTTTAGTTCGCGGCCAATGTCCTTGGCAGGTGTGCGAAGTCAGTCATAATATCGCGGCCAATGTCCTTGGCAGGTGTGCGAAGATCGTTCAATAAGTGTTACTAGTCTAGCAGTAGGTTCTGTCATCTTTACATGTACAGTAAACATCAAATCCCCATTCCCCCCTGGGAATCCCCATGCCTTGGCTTGTGTGAACTCACCTTGGTTTGCTCGGTATGCTAAGTGTATGCTCGCAAGTAATCAATCACGTCCTAAAGTATGCACGTATGTGAAATCAGTTTGTGTTTCAGTTGTTCATGTATAAGCATGTAACACGTAATCACAATCATACAAGTCATGTTTAACATATAACAACAGTTAATTATTCCAGTTAACACTTATCAGAATTAACTCAAGTTACAGCACAGCTCGGCGAAACACATAGATGGCGAAACACATAAGTTGGCGAAACAAGTGAGTTGGCGAAACACACATAGTGGCGAAACACAAATTGACGAAACATATTCTGTTTCGTCGTGGCTTTGCTTGGCGAAACAAAATTCTATTTCGTCGGAAGTCCTTGGCGAAACACTTTCTGTTTCGCCAAGAGGTCTGTTTCGTCAAACCTGTTTCGTGTGAATATCAGTTACGTCAATCAGTTACATGCAGCAAACCCTAATCATGCTAACAGCCGTCATCAACATCATCGATCAACAACAACACAGAAATCATTCATATTCATGTATCTTAGTCTCATGTATTACCTCCAACACATCGTATCATATCAAGCTTACGTAATACATTCATGCGAAATCCTTTCCTATGTATATGTGTATTATCAGTTTAACGACAAGCAAAACATATAATATCTACAGAATAGTAAACCCTGATAAGGAACATATTAATCAGTTTCACAATCAATATCGATACGTGACCTCCAATTCTACAAACCCTAGCTATGATTATCATGCGGATTGATCGATAGAACAGAATACCCATTTAACACATAACAATCAGAACATAAACAATCGATCAACATCCGATATAACTCAAACAATCAAACAAGAATTAACACTAACCGCAATGACAAAGTATAACCGATCTAGCGGGTTTTGGAGTAACACAAGGTTGCCGTCACAGTGAGAGCTCTAGGGTTTCGGTTGTTATGATGAAAGTGTGAAACTGATGTTGTTTTATGTATTAAGACTCGAAATAACATGTTGGGCCCGAACTGGGCTTCGGCGGATCTGGGCTCGGCGAAACACACTGTTTCGTCGAGATGTAGATGGCGAAACAAGTTCTGTTTCGTCGGAACTGGTTATGGCGAAACACTCTTGTGTTTCGTCAGATTCTTTTATGGTTTGCTAGTTTAAGTTTTACAAACAGTACACAAGTTATACAATCACACATAACCATGCAAACACACTACGTTTATCATAACACAACTATATAGTCAAAGTCAACGTGCATTTAATGCGAATAAAGAATGTCGGAAAATTCGAGTTGTCACATTATCCCCAACTTGAAAGAAATTTCGTCCCGAAATTTAGCATGCAGTTACTGAGGGAGCTAGTAGTGTGACGTTGTTTACCTGTATTGTATCGCGGCTCCCCTGAGCATGTTTGCAAAGGTTACTGGTTTTCTTGGGGTGTCACATTATCCCCCCGTTGATTTGGAATTTCGTCCCGAAATTCTGCATTGGTAGCTTCAGCCTCAGTAGTAGTTGCTTGGTTTCCGAATAACTGGGGATATTTGAGTTCCATTTGATCTTCGCGCTCCCAGGTGAACTCTGGGCCGCGGCGGGAGTTCCAACGAACTCGTACAAGAGGGATTCTCGTGTTCTTGAGGACCTTAACATCCCGGTCCGTGATTTCCACAGGTTCCTCGACGAAGTGCAACCGCTCGTCGATAGTGAGTTCCTTTAAGGGAACTATGTGGGTCTCATCTGACGTACACTTCTTCAGATTCGACACGTGAAAGACGTTGTGAACTGCACTGAGTTCAGGTGGTAAGTTCAATCTGTAAGCCACTTTGCCTATTTTCTCAATAACCTCGAAAGGTCCAACATATCGTGGATTTAGTTTGCCGCGTTTGCCAAAACGAACCACACCCTTCCAGGGTGAAACTTTAAGTAGCGCTCGATCCCCAACTTGGAATTCGAGTAGTTTTCTGTCTAAATCAGCGTATGCTTTCTGACGGTCGCGTGCTGCCGCCATGCGTTGTCGTATTTGTGCAATCTTTTCTGTAGTATCGACTACCATTTCTGGACCTGTGATTTGACTTTCTCCCACCTCTGCCCAACAGAGAGGTGACCGACACTTACGCCCGTACAATGCCTCGAATGGTGCAGCTTTAATGCTGGTGTGGTAGCTGTTGTTATACGAAAATTCCACAAGTGGCAGATGTTTTTCCCAACCATTGCCAAAGTCTATTACGCACGCCCGTAGCATGTCTTCTAGAGTTTGAATAGTGCGCTCAGACTGCCCATCGGTCTGAGGATGATACGCCGTGCTCATGTCTAAACGAGAGCCAAACGATTTATGCATTGCTTGCCACAGTTCTGAAGTGAAACGTGCGTCACGATCAGAGATGATGGAGGTGGGCACTCCGTGCCTCGAGACCACTTCTTTAAGATATATGTCTGCTAGTGTGGAGAACTTATCCGTTTCCTTGATTGCCAGGAAGTGAGCAGACTTAGTGAGTCGATCCACGATCACCCAAATAGTATCGTTTCCGCGCTGAGATCTAGGTAAGCCAGTAACAAAATCCATGGAAATCTGTTCCCATTTCCATTGTGGTATCTCAGGTTGTTGAAGTGGACCTGAAGGTTTCTGGTATTCTGCCTTGACTCTCGCACAGGTCAAGCATTTGCTAACGTATGTGGCTATGTGGGCCTTCATGCTAGGCCACCAATATGTAGTCTTAATATCGTGGTACATTTTATCCGAACCAGGGTGTGCCGAGTAGCGAGACTTATGAGCTTCATCCATCACTAGCTCACGTAAGTTGCCATAAAGTGGAACCCAAATGCGTCCTGTAACGTAGTAAGCACCATCTTCCTTCTGTTCTAAACGTTGTCTTGAGCCACGTAGGGCTTCAGCCCTGACATTTTCTGGTTTCAATGCTTCTACCTGAGCATCTCGTATCTGGGAAGGAAGGTTAGACTGTATGGTGAGTTGTAAAGCTCGTACGCGCTTAGGCGCGGTGTCCTTTCGACTGAGGGCGTCAGCCACAACATTGGCTTTGCCTGGATGGTACCTGATTGAGCATTCGTAGTCATTTAACAGTTCGACCCATCGTCGCTGTCGCATATTCAGTTCTTTCTGTTTGAAGATATGTTCGAGGCTTCTGTGGTCAGTGTAGATAGCACATTTGGTACCGTACAAATAGTGTCGCCATATCTTAAGTGCAAAGACGACCGCTCCCAGCTCTAGGTCGTGTGTAGTGTAATTCCGTTCGTGAACCTTAAGTTGGCGCGAAGCATAAGCAATAACTTTATCCCTCTGCATCAATACACATCCAAGACCTTGGATAGATGCGTCGCAGTAGACTACGAAATCGTCCGTGCCTTCATGCAGTGAGAGGATAGGTGCGCTACATAGTCTATCCTTTAAGTGCTGAAACGCTGTTTCCTGTGCGTTACCCCAACGATAAACAACACCCTTCTGTGTCAACAGTGTAAGCGGCTGAGCAATCTTTGAGAAGTCTTTGATGAAACGTCTGTAATAACCCGCCAAACCCAAGAATTGGCGTATTTCGGTTGGTGTACGAGGCGCAGGCCAGTTCTTAATCGAATCTACCTTGGATGGATCGACATGGATCCCATCTTTGTTCACCACGTGGCCTAAAAAGTGGACTTCACGAAGCCAGAAGTCACATTTAGAAAACTTAGCGTATAGCTGTTCCGTTCGTAGAAGTTCTAGTATAAGTCGTAGGTGCTGCTCGTGTTCCTCCTGACTCTTCGAATAAATCAGGATGTCGTCAATAAAAACAACGACGAACTTGTCGAGATAGGGTTTGCACACCCTGTTCATAAGATCCATAAATACGGCAGGCGCGTTCGTTAGCCCGAATGGCATGACCATAAACTCGTAGTGGCCGTAGCGTGTTCTGAACGCTGTTTTGGAGACGTCCTCATCCCGGACTCTCAGCTGGTGGTATCCTGACCTTAAGTCTATCTTGGAATAGTAGCTCGACCCTTGCAGCTGGTCGAATAAATCATCTATGCGCGGAAGAGGATAACGATTCTTGATCGTCACCTTGTTGAGTTCACGGTAGTCTATACACATCCTGAACGTACCGTCTTTCTTCTTTACGAATAACACTGGAGCTCCCCAAGGCGAAGAGCTAGGACGTATAAAACCCTTTTCCAAGAGTTCTTGTAGCTGCTTTGACAATTCTTCCAATTCAGTTGGAGCCAAACGATAAGGCGCTCGAGCTATGGGTGCTGCTCCTGGAGCGAGCTCGATCTGAAATTCAACCTGACGATGAGGCGGTAACCCGGGTAACTCTTCTGGAAATACTTGAGGAAAATCGCGTACCACTGGAATATCCTCAATCTTCTTCTCTTTCTTCGAGGTATCTGTAACGAGTGCTAATATAGCAGTGTGTCCCTTGCGTAAACACTTCTGAGCCTTCAAAAAGGAGATGATGCCACTCACGACACCACTCTTGTCGCCTTGAACTTCGAGAGGTTCCTTGCCCGAACGAGGAATACGAATAACTTTTTCTTTGCATAAAATCTCCGCTTGTTGTTGAGATAACCAATCCATACCAATGACGACATCAAAGCTACCCAAGGGTATAGGAATGAGATCGATGGATAAAGTCTGATCAGCGAGGATAAGATTACACCCTTTAACTATGTGCGTGGCCTCTAGGCTTTTACCGTTAGCTAACTCTACAACATGTTTGGTGTTTAAGAGAGTTGGTGCACGTTTTAACATTTCACTAGCTTTTAGAGACAGGTAACTTGTATCCGCACCAGAATCAAATAGTACAGTAACATAAAAGTCGTCAAGAAGAAACTTACCCATAACCACGTTGGGATCATTCCTGGCATCACCCTGACCGATCACAAACATACGGCCTCTAGCACCATTGTTGTTGTTGTTCCCACCGTTGTTGTTGTTCCCATTGCCTTGATTGTTGTTGTTGTTGTTGTTCTGGTTCTGGTTTAACTGAGGGCAATCCCGCTTGTAATGACCTTCAGCCCCACACTGGTAGCATCCCCTGTTTCCCTGCTGCTGCTGCTGCTGCTGAGGCTGGTTTCGTGGAGCAGGTGGTTGTTGTTGCTGGTTCTGATTTGCTGGCCGTACGCTTCTACAATCCTTAGCCTCATGACCCATCTTGAGGCATCTTTGACACTGTTCCCTGCGGCATCTTCCACTGTGGTGTTTATTGCACCTTCTACACCATGGGTGAATTCCCCGATATCCACTCTGCCCTTGACCACCTGATGATTGCTGATTCGGACTCTGGTGGTCATTTGTTTTGCGTTGCTGAGCTTGAGACTGAACAGTAGCTGAACCCTTGCTAGAATCCCCCTCCCATTTCCTTTTATTGTCGCTGGGAGTAGCAGGAGTAACTGAAGTGGTAGCGGTAGCAGTAGCGCTGATGCGTTTAGGCAACCTGTTTTGTTCCACCGCCTGATTAGTGAGACGGTGAGCCAACTGAACAACCTGCTGGTAAGTGGCATGATTTGCTGAAGTCACATGACTTTGGATCTCTGGCACCAGACCCTTAAGATAAAGTTCGATACGTTTGTCCACCAGAGTAGGACACAGTAACGCAAGCTCATTCGACCTTTTGGTATACGCTTCAATCTCAGACCCCGTCATCTTGAGGTTGAAAAACTCGACTTCCAGCTTATGAATATCATCTCGACTGCAGTATTCTTCCTTGATCATCTCTTTGAAATTGTTCCATGGGGTGGCGTTAGCAGCAACCAACCCCAGTATTTGGACCTGAGCTTTCCACCATGTGAGGGCTAAACCCTCGAGGGTACCGGTAGCATATTTCACCCTGCGTGCCTCAGGGCATTCACACATCTCAAACACAGACTCTATCTTTTCAAACCAGTGCATGAGACCTACGGCTCCTTCAGTGCCGCTGAAAGTGGATGGACGACAGTCCATGAAAGTCTTGAAAGTGCAAACAGGTGCTTGACCTGTTGTGTAAAAGAATTAGGACAAGGTTAAACACGAGAGTTGATTTAGGAATGTAGGATCTAAGGATCCTAGTGTGAGTTGTAACTGCAGGGTATACCTCCTGCTTGTGCGGCTGCAACTGCCGCAGTAACTCGTTCGTTAATGAGGGCCGTCAACTGGTCCTGAGTCATGTTGATACGTCCAGACATGATCTTCATAGTAAAGATAACGTAAGTGAGATAGGTTCGCGAATTGTGCGATGACAGAAGAGAGTGAGCACACGAGTATTCTCAAGCAATAACATATAGCAAGTTCTGTGATCTAAGCATACCACGAGCAAAGTTCTATGTAATTCTAGCAAGTAGGTAAAGTAACATGAATAGTAGTACCTATGATGTTGAGCCTTGCACGTGGAGCGAAGCGTCGTTGTGGATCGTTGAGAGCACTGTTCTGGTTATAGTCTGGTTTTAACAAAATCGTTTTTCCCTTTATTAAAACCGAGTTCTCTATAACCAATGGCTCTGATACCAATCTGTCACACCCCCAAAATCCACACGCGGAGTATCACCGCTTGGAGGCGTGACTGACCAGGATCAAGCCATCAATCATATCAAACATAGTATTTAAGTGTAAAAGTAGGAAAATGTAATTCATCTTGACATGACTGATGTTCATAACCAAACATTGTTTAAGTAGCGGAAGCATAATAATGAAAACCCAAAGTAAGTTATAAGTTCAAATATCGTCTACGATCCGTATCCCACAACGACCTGCTCCTCCCTGTGCAAGCTCCATATGTACCTAAGATCCTGCAAGGCATGTAAGAGAGAGAGTCAACAACTAGTTGAGCGAGTTCACAGTTAATAGTTCAGTAATAGTATAGCGTGAGTAGTAGTATGTTCGTTCGTTACAATGTATCATATTAGTTTCCATCGCGGCCAATGTCCTTGGCAGGTGTGCGAAGATGTTGGGGAAAGTCTTTCCCCAAGTTTTTCTAGACTAGGTTTGTTTGTATCGCGGCCAATGTCCTTGGCAGGTGTGCGAAGATGTTGTAAGTTTAGTTCGCGGCCAATGTCCTTGGCAGGTGTGCGAAGATGTTGTAAGTTTAGTTCGCGGCCAATGTCCTTGGCAGGTGTGCGAAGTCAGTCATAATATCGCGGCCAATGTCCTTGGCAGGTGTGCGAAGATCGTTCAATAAGTGTTACTAGTCTAGCAGTAGGTTCTGTCATCTTTACATGTACAGTAAACATCAAATCCCCATTCCCCCCTGGGAATCCCCATGCCTTGGCTTGTGTGAACTCACCTTGGTTTGCTCGGTATGCTAAGTGTATGCTCGCAAGTAATCAATCACGTCCTAAAGTATGCACGTATGTGAAATCAGTTTGTGTTTCAGTTGTTCATGTATAAGCATGTAACACGTAATCACAATCATACAAGTCATGTTTAACATATAACAGCAGTTAATTATTCCAGTTAACACTTATCAGAATTAACTCAAGTTACAGCACAGCTCGGCGAAACACATAGATGGCGAAACACATAAGTTGGCGAAACAAGTGAGTTGGCGAAACACACATAGTGGCGAAACACAAATTGACGAAACATATTCTGTTTCGTCGTGGCTTTGCTTGGCGAAACAAAATTCTATTTCGTCGGAAGTCCTTGGCGAAACACTTTCTGTTTCGCCAAGAGGTCTGTTTCGTCAAACCTGTTTCGTGTGAATATCAGTTACGTCAATCAGTTACATGCAGCAAACCCTAATCATGCTAACAGCCGTCATCAACATCATCGATCAACAACAACACAGAAATCATTCATATTCATGTATCTTAGTCTCATGTATTACCTCCAACACATCGTATCATATCAAGCTTACGTAATACATTCATGCGAAATCCTTTCCTATGTATATGTGTATTATCAGTTTAACGACAAGCAAAACATATAATATCTACAGAATAGTAAACCCTGATAAGGAACATATTAATCAGTTTCATAATCAATATCGATACGTGACCTCCAATTCTACAAACCCTAGCTATGATTATCATGCGGATTGATCGATAGAACAGAATACCCATTTAATACATAACAATCAGAACATAAACAATCGATCAACATCCGATATAACTCAAACAATCAAACAAGAATTAACACTAACCGCAATGACAAAGTATAACCGATCTAGCGGGTTTCGGAGTAACACAAGGTTGCCGTCACAGTGAGAGCTCTAGGGTTTCGGTTGTTATGATGAAAGTGTGAAACTGATGTTGTTTTACGTATTAAGACTCGAAATAACATGTTGGGCCCAAACTGGGCTTCGGCGGATCTGGGCTCGGCGAAACACACTGTTTCGTCGAGATGTAGATGGCGAAATAAGTTCTGTTTCGTCGGAACTGGTTATGGCGAAACACTCTTGTGTTTCGTCAGATTCTTTTATGGTTTGCTAGTTTAAGTTTTACAAACAGTACACAAGTTATACAATCACACATAACCATGCAAACACACTACGTTTATCATAACACAACTATATAGTCAAAGTCAACGTGCATTTAATGCGAATAAAGAATGTCGGAAAATTCGAGTTGTCACATTATCCCCAACTTGAAAGAAATTTCGTCCCGAAATTTAGCATGCAGTTACTGAGGGAGCTAGTAGTGTGACGTTGTTTACCTGTATTGTATCGCGGCTCCCCTGAGCATGTTTGCGAAGGTTACTGGTTTTCTTGGGGTGTCACAATGATCTTGTTGAACGTCCTGATAAACATTTTCTTCCAACTGAATGACACCTCACTCAGATCCAATGCATGTTATACACATCATGTCTAAGTTGAATTTGGGTCCAGTCAATGCGTTTAATGTTATGAAGACTTTTTTGGCGGTTTTGAAGACATGGGTGCAAGTAAAGTTGACTTTAAGAACTACAAGAGGCAAATTAACTTGTTTATAGGGGAATACGACGCCGATATGCTTGTGAGACATTTGGATAAAAAAACATTCCCAGCCTAATTTCTCATACGATTACTTCACAGACGAAGACAATCGTTTGAAAGGGACTTTTTTGGTGTGACGATCAAGCCAAACGTAATTACCATGTGTTTGGTGATGTGATTTCGTTTGACACCACGTATCGTTCCAACAAGTAATATTTTATAATTCAACTTCTTCTATTTTTTTGGCGTTTTATGAGTTTACATGCAATGGCATTTTTATGAGTTTACATGCAATGGCGTTTTTATGAGTTTACATGCAATGACATTTTATGAGTTTACATGCAATGGCGTTTTATTATTGTTTCAGTTCTCATGGCGTTTTCATACGCAGATACGCTATGGTGTTTGTACCGTTCACTGGTATAGACAATCATCAATGCAATGTTACATTTGATGCTGCATTATTGGTGTCGGAAACTGCTGATACGTATATTTGGTTGTTGAGAGTTTTTCTAAAAGTTGTTGGTTCTCAACCAAAAGTTGTTGTCACTGCCCAAGATCCAGCAATGAAGAAGGCTATTTCTGCTGTATTTGTTGACACGGGGCATCAGTTATGCATGTGGCATGTGATGCATAAACTTTCTCTGAAGGTTGATATGATTATTTTTACCTTTAGCGTTTTAGGATACACTACGTATTAAAATACATGGCGTTCTGTACCTTTTTACTGTTTTTATTAAGTTTTGTCTTTGTGTAATATATATGTTTTTTTTATGCATGGCGTTTTCGTGTTGTACATAGGTTGGTGTTAGGCTATGCAATTCCACCAATTTCTAAGAACTTATTTGTGGTGTTGTGTGGACGGATATTCTCACACCTAAAGAGTTTGAATCAGAATGGGAAGTGGTTATCGGAGAGTTCAATTTAGCAGATAATGACTGGCTATTTGATATTTTTGCACTCCGGGAATCTTGGATCCCTGCATTGTCACACCCCCAAAATCCACATGCGGAGTATTACCGCTTGGAGGCGTGACTGAACAGGATCCAGCCACCAATCATATTGAACAATGTATTTAGAATAAATAAAATCCAACCACACAATATAATTGGTGTTCAAAAACCAGTTAACCAAATTCAAGTTGTCAGCGGAAGCATAAATTATAAAACCAAAACGCAAGTTTAAATGTTTGAATGTTTAGCATGGACTCAACAGACCTTGCCCCACAACGACCAAGCCTCCTCGTGCAAGCTCCATAAGTGTAACGCCCCGCGTTTTCATACTTTCTATACTTAGAAACCATCGTTTGTAAAACTATTTTTGGAAACTTCGTAGTCTTGTAATCGTTCTTTCATTAAAAGCGATGTAAAATCCGAGACTTGGATTATGAATGAAACTCGTATTTTGTTAATTACATGATACACATACTTTATATGGTCGCATACATTCAATTTCGTGGAACAATTGATAAATATTCGTAATTTTTGGAAACAATGTGCTAAACTTGTAAATACATGAAACTTACGCATAAAACGTGTTTTGAACGTAAACGACACTTTATTTTGATGCTTACACGATTAATTATACTTGGTTATACTCCTCATACTTTATTCTACCTCAAACTATGTTTTTATGGCAATTAGAGTCCCTAAACTACCTAAAAACCTAAAGATATCAAACTACAGGGACTAAAATGTAATAACATGAACTTGTTTCCGGATCAGAAGGGCCGGGCGGCCCGCATTAACTTACCTGGACATCCCAGGCAGGCCGCATGGCAGTCCCCAGATCAGAAGACATGTGCAGTCGCGACCAGATTCATTTTTGAGCGGGATTTTCTTGTTTAAACCGGGTTTTGGCCTTAATTATCCCCCCAAAACAACCCTAATCACTCCCCTATAAGTACCCAAGGTCCTCCAAGCACTTGAACACTTTCAACACTCTCAAACCTCTCATAAACACTCTCAAGTTCTTGCAAGAAGCTGCATTTTCGGACAGATTCATACACCTTTACAAAAGAGAGCATAACTTGCTCATTTCTTAATGAAATCACTTGATTCTTCTTCCTATTTGCTTGGACAATCATGGGGTTTGATTCCTTGGTTTCTCCATGGAGAAATCAGACCTGGAATTGCTCCGAAATTGTCCATAAACTTTCTGTTTTGTTACATGTTCTTTCAAAACTTGTTTAAACCTATCAAACTTGTGTTTAACACATCTCACACGTATGTCCTAATGCTTACAACCTCTCTTATGGTTGGTTAAGCTTAAAAACAAGGTTGAGACACTATAAATCAGAGGTTAAAACCTCAGATACTTTCTATTTTGTTTAGGGTAATTAACCCACAAATCATGTCAAGCTTAGATATTGATGAATGAGTGGTTATGGAACAACTTGGGTTGTCCTACATACAATCCTCACATGATTTGATGATTTCTCTATAGTTAGGTTGTTTATGTTATTGTGCTAAACCTAGTTTGTGGCCCTCCTTGGTTGTTTCTACATCAAGTGAAGTGGTGAACATTCAAGGGGTTCCTAAATGGAAGCATGTTCTTCCTACCCCGCACATGACATCTATGATAACTCGAGGTGCCTAAATGAAGATCCTAATCTTCTACCTCCTACTTGAATTATTGGACTAAATAATATGTAATAGATGTATATATACACTCATTCGAACCTTTGATGTTGAACTTGTGTTCACATGTTAAAGTAGTAGAACATCATATAAGACCTAAACCTTGTTGTGATTCTTATGGGTGTTCAACTCATGAAAACATTATCATAACCCTTGTGGTTACCAAGTGTCATACAAGTGTTAAGTGTTGAAGATGATTATTTTCACATGCTATTATCATATCTTATTTTTATGTCGTTTTAAATACCGAATCTCGACTCTAAGCATACTTGAACTTTAACCCTTACACATTCAATCTTTTAACCTCATCAACTCGTCAATAATTGGATAATTGGAAAGCATATGCAAACTTTGTGAGTATACTCGTATTTCCCCCTTTTACTTTTACCACTTTTGGGGTGTAACATGTTTACTTATCAACAACTTACTCATGAACATTTTGCTTAAACACATGAACATTCCTATTAACATGCTTGTATACGTGATGGCTTGATATTTAAACTTGGGTGAATCTTATGTGTTGAACTTATCATTAACTTCGTACGAGCCAAACCGTGACATATGTAGCGCTATAGGATTAACGACCCGCCCGTAAACTTGAGGTTATGTCATGAGCCTGTTGCGTTTCCTTGGTTTGATATGTTAGACACATGCTATGTTTTTATGTTTATCTTGAATCACATACTTGTTATGAGGAATTGTTCGAAACTTGTCTTTTGCTATGTATGTACCAAACTTGTATACTCGCCTTTGCTTTTGCATTGAACTTTATTTTAAACATGATACAGGTTGAGGATGATGATGCCATGAAATGAAGTAGCGTTGATACCTAGATACACATATAGACGTTTAGGTCAAATACATTGTATAAATGTCATATTGTTTTTCTTGTACTTAACATGTTGTATTTCAAATTTCATGTATTGTAACATTTATTTATGAAAGAAGTCAATTTACCTTTAATTCTGTTGTCACAATTAGCGTTATGATGTCTCGAGAAATCTTCACACTTCGTCTCATCCCGATGTTTCCGCCATTGGTTGGGGTGTGACAATAAGTAGCTAACGACCTGCAAGGCATGTAGCAACGAATCAACAACAAAGTTGAGCGAGTTCACAGTTGGTGTTCATGATTAAGTTGTTTCAAAACCAGGAGTTCATTTGTAAGTTGTAAGTTAATCCGTTTACCCTGTTTCCCAAACATATCCATAGTTGGTGGGGGCTTCCCCATGTTAACCACTAGACCTGTTTACCATATCGACCACTGACTAAAGTAAGTTGGTGCCCTGACGTCAATGTCTATCATCATTGACTAGTGCCCAGATCTATTAGTTCACGCCCGTCCTCTACGGCACAGTGTGAGGCTTGTCAAACCTAAATAGCGCTATCTAACTAATGATCCGCTCGCCATTGGCCCGGCGATTAAGTCGATATAAAAGGAGGGACTTAATGATAGAGAGTTTTGGTCTAGTATCCGTGTTGTCACCCTTCAATAAAGAGGGTGTGTACGTAATCCCCAAACCAGGAGATTACGCACGTTCCGTTTGTATTCTTATCACATGTTGTCACCCTTCAATTAAGAGGGTGTGTACGTGTCCCAAACCAGGAGATCACACAGTTTCAGTTTAAATCCTTTACCCATTCCCAACCCTTGGGAATCCCATGCCTTGTGGAAAGTGTGAACTCACCTCGTTTTGCTCGGCAGACAATTTACTCATGTTACGTTGGTCAACCATACCCTATATTGGTTATTAATATTTATTAGGTTCGTATGTAGGTAAAGTCATGTATAAATTACACGTATCTAACACATAACATGTAAGTCAATCCATCATGTAATCATGTAGAGCATGTAAGTCAAGCTGTCATGTAACACGTAGAGTATGTGAGCCTTATTTAAAATTCATAGTGAAAGCCCAATAGTGAGAACAGTAATCAATATACAGTCCAAATAAACATAAAAGTCAAATAAGAGTGTGCGGCCCGAATATAAGTGTGCGGTCATGCAATATTGAGTTGTATGCAACTTGTGTTTGTAAACAAACTATAAATAAAAATTAGATAAATATATAACCAATTCGTCACACAAGTTCTCTCATTTATAAAAGTAATATACGTACACGACCTTAATGATGAAAGCTAGAATGAACGGTTTTTACCTCGTGATTACGGGTTGTCACATCATCCCCATGTTGACAGAAATTTCGTCCCGAAATTTAGCACATAGTCACTGGAGAAACTAGTTGTGTTGTGCGTTTTCCCTGGGGTATCACATCATTCCCCCGTTGGTTTGGAATTTCGTCCCGAAATTCCGCAGTAGCTTCTGCCTCAGTAGTGGTTTCAATGTTTTCGCCATCAGCCGATTCCACAACAGGTTGGGTTTCAAGAAGCATCAGGGTTAAGCAAAACAGTGGCGAAGTGATTAGTCACCAAGAACACGTAGGCTACCATGTTTTTATAATCCCGGCGTCGCCCACGCCAATCCCTAATGTCCCTCTATGAGCATCATTTCCCGTGTTGTTGTACTCGTTGCGAGGATTTCCAGTACGGTCGTCGTTCCCTTGGTTGTTATCGTTGAATTTACCATTGGCCACTCCATGCCGTAAGCACCTTCACTTTCCATACTGTTGGTTACCATTACAAATACCTTGTTGTTGCCGTGACCGTTGCCTCTAATGCTGTTGTTTGAAACGAAGCTCTACGACTCTTCACCATCAAGGTCCATCTTTTCACATTCTGAGCCACGTCCTAACGCGTTACTCACTGTGCTGGCAGTCACACCTTCCATACTACCATCAGCTGTCCTCACTTATGCCCCGATTGATTCATAAGAGTTGACTCCCATGAGTTGCTGACGAGGGTTAAGGATTTGTTTGAAGCCAATTCGCTGGTGCTCATTGCCGGTAATTAGGGTCGTCAAGTACTGAGGTCGGTAAAGTACTACGCTCATCCTCCTGTCCATCGATGTTGCAAGTTGCTTGAGTAATACTCGGTCTGTTACGAGGGTATCGCAGAAGTGATCACACTTCGGGATCTAAGATGTCAAAACATGAGTTCCGGCAAACGAAGAGGAGCAAGAAAGGTACCGATCAATCATTCGACGCTGCGACATCCTACTCAGGGACGTTCGTATAAGCACCTAACATTCTACACGGTTCGCTAGGTGTTCAGATGGGTGTTCAAGTAATACTCGATAGCATCGAGATTCGAAAGGATCCAGAAATGAATGAAAAGTTCACATTCGAGTATGGGACAATCACTGCTATGACCCCTATAGGTTTGTTATGTTTCACATCGGTCAAATAACGGAACGGAACCCCTTTTCCACTTGTCAAGGCTCACTGGGACTCGCATGCACCCCACATTATTATTATGTGTGCACCCACAATAATATTGCGATTTGCATGCTCATCTCAGTTCCTCCTAACTCATGTCAAATGATTCCTCAAACTCAGATGTCAAACGGAGGTCGTCAATGTAATAAGATCACAAAAACCTAAGGACTATGGCATACTATCACGCATCATAAGGTGAGCAAGCAATCCATGCCATCTTGCTATAGTGACGAGTGTGTGTTCGTTTGTTTCGTCATAAACAAATGTGTACTGTCACATCAAAGGAAACATGGGTGAGAGAGGTTCGCGAGAGTGCGATGACAGAAGAGAGTAAGCACACAAGTGTTTTCAAACAATAGTTGTTACGTTTATCTAAGCATATCACGAGCAAAGTTCTATGTAACTAGCAAGTAGGGAATATAAACATAAATCATATCACCTATAGTGTGGAGTCTTGCACGTGGAGTGAAGCGTCGTTGTAGATCATTGAGCACTATACAGGTTATAGTCTGGTTTTATCAAAAAGCTTTTCCCCTTTTTAAAACCAAGTTCACTATAACCAATGACTCTGATACCAATCTGTCACACCCCCAAAATCCACATGCGGAGTATTACCGCTTGGAGGCGTGACTGACCAGGATCCAGCCACCAATCATATTGAACAATGTATTTAGAATAAATAAAATCCAACCACACAATATAATTGGTGTTCAAAAACCAGTTAACCAAATTCAAGTTGTCAGCGGAAGCATAAATTATAAAACCAAAACGCAAGTTTAAATGTTTGAATGTTTAGCATGGACTCAACAGTCCTTGCCCCACAACGACCACGCCTCCTCGTGCAAGCTCCATAAGTACCTAACGACCTGCAAGGCATGTAGCAACGAATCAACAACAAAGTTGAGCGAGTTCACAGTTGGTGTTCATGATTAAGTTGTTTCAAAACCAGGAGTTCATTTGTAAGTTGTAAGTTAATCCGTTTACCCTGTTTCCCAAACATATCCATAGTTGGTGGGGGCTTCCCCATGTTAACCACTAGACCTGTTTACCATATCGACCACTAACTAAAGTAAGTTGGTGCCCTGACGTCAATGTCTATCATCATTGACTAGTGCCCAGATCCATTAGTTCATGCCTGTCCTCTGCGGCACGGTGTGAGGCTTGTCAAACCTAAATAGCGCTATCTAACTAATGACCCGCTCGCCATTGGCCCGGCGATTAAGTCGATATAAAAGGAGGGACTTAATGATAGAGAGTTTTGGTCTAGTATCCGTGTTGTCACCCTTCAATAAAGAGGGTGTGTACGTAATCCCCAAACCAGGAGATTACGCAGGTTCCATTTGTATTCTTATCACATGTTGTTACCCTTCAATTAAGAGGGTGTGTACGTCTCCCAAACCAGTAGATCACGTAGTTTCAGTTTAAATCCTTTACCCATTCCCAACCCTTGGGAATCCCATGCCTTGTGGAAAGTGTGAACTCACCTCGGTTTGCTCGGCAGACAATTTACTCGTGTTACGTTGGTCAACCATACCCTATTATGGTTATTAATATTTATTAGGTTCGTATGTAGGTAAAGTCATGTATAAATTACACGTATCTAACACATAACATGTAAGTCAATCCATCATGTAATCATGTAGAGCATGTAAGTCAAGCTGTCATGTAACACGTAGAGTATGTGAGCCTTATTTAAAATTCATAGTGAAAGCCCAATAGTGAGAACAGTAATCAATATACAGTCCAAATAAACATAAAAGTCAAATAAGAGTGTGCGGCCCGAATATAAGTGTGCGGTCATGCAATATTGAGTTGTATGCAACTTGTGTTTGTAAACTCAAAATATGCGACTAATTCAAATAGTTCAGACGATATTTCTTTCAAGTTTATCCGATCAACTTCTATTGCCATGGCATACATACACAGTCCCCAATATTGAATAATCAACAATTTTAACAACACATTTACATCACAGCCTCTATACCAAATCACATGTTTTCGTACATATGCGTTCAATTTTTAAAGCCTTAAACCCTCTATAACTACCAACGATCGACCGAGAACGATATCAATATCATCACATACACAAACTCGCAAGTCTTCATGTCCATACTAACACAACTGTACGTGTATGCATTCATGTTATACAAGATAAAAGTTACACATATATGTATAGATTTCTCATAACCATTTAACCTTTAAGGCTTTCATGTGAAACTATAGTTCTATCAACTACACGTCTGTATGTATGTTCACTATATCATCGTACACCTACATCGATCAACAGTTTTCGTATATATATGTTATTAAAGATCGCACAACATAACAATTAAGTGCGTTAGTACGTAACATCAAACACATAGATCGCATGAGTAGAGTACACATAAACGTGACTACACAACTGGAACCGACATCGTAACTAGTCTTTTAACTAAAACTACGGAACCACAAACGAGAGGGAGGGAGAGGATGTTACCGTGTTTGTCAGAGACTGAACTCGTTGGAGTAGAAGGTGGTAGCAGCTGGTTCGTTGTGGGGTTTTGAGTTAAGGAGGGTGAGGAAGACGATGGGTTCTGTGGAGGGGCGGGTAGGGTTTTGTTCTTGTTTTTAGTTAATAATCTTTCATGCCTTCATATACCTAATATAAGTTTCACGTTTGGAGTCAGTTTGACGAATGCTTGAGCCGAGAGATAAAGGGGTTTGGGCTGAATGTTGGGCTGCTAATCCACGTAAAGTTTTAAAGAGTGTAGGTGTGTTTGCAACTACAATACAATCTGTGCTATTCTATCTATTTATATAGTATCATTATTATTTTTTTTACCACTAATCTTAAGATATATGTTAGACAAATATAATATATATATATATATATATATATATATATATATATATATATATATATATATATATATATATATATATATATATATATATATATATATAGAGTTAGGATCCTGTAAAAACGGCCCAAAGTGTGAGAAAGGTAAGAAAGAATCTCAACCATTAGATCTTTTGATCTAATGGTTGAGATCAATAGGGACCAAAATGTTAAATATTTTTCTTAATTTGGACTTAATTGAAAATTATAGGGGTAATAAAGTCTTTATACCCATTCAAAATAGGAAACTGTAAATTAAAATTCCTATTATTCCGATCTCTCTCTCCAATTTGATCGTACAGTTTCTCTCTCTCTCTACAATCAAAGCATCGTGATCTTGGTCTCCAAAATTGATTCAGGGTTCGTCTATCTCTATAATCGATCGAACAGCGGCGACGACGAGTGGCAGAGGCGACGGCGAGCGACGAGCGGCGACGACGAGCGGCAGCGGCGACGGCGAGCGGGCAGCGGCAGTGGTTGTGCGGATCTGCAGCGGTGGTGCAGCAGTGGTGGTGCCGGAAGTGCCAGTGGTGGTGCCGGAAGTGGAGAAGATGATACAGAGGTGTTATTTTTTTCTTTACTGAATGGTGTTATTTTTGTACTGAATGGTGTTTTTTTATTTACTGCTGAATGGTGTTATTTTTTGTGCTGAATGATGTTATTTTTGTATTGAATGGTGTTATTTTTGTACTGAATGGTTTTTTTATCTACTGCTGAATGGTGTTATTTTTGTGCTGAATGGCGTTATTTTTGTACTGAATGGTGTTTTTTTTATTTACTGCTGAATGGTGTTATTTTTGTACTGAATGGTGTTATATTCTTGTACTGAATGGTGTTATTCTTGTATTGAATGGTGTTATTTTTGTACTGAATGGTGTTATATTCTTATACTGAATGGTGTTATTTTTTACTAAATGGTGTTATTTTTGTACTGAATGGTGTTATTTTTGTACTGAATGATGTTTTTTTTTATTTTACTGCTGAATGGTGTTATATTCTTGTACTGAATGGTGTTTTTTTTATTTACTGCTGAACGGTGTTATTTTTGTGCTGAATGGTGTTATTTTTGTGCTGAATGGTGTAAATCCAGGATTTTCTCTCTCCAAATCCTTAAATCAAGGATTACCATATTTAAATTTGTTAATGCATTTACAATCCTACCCTTTTCAATTAATTTTAATCTAATGGTTGAGATTCTTTCTTACCTTTCTCACACTTTTGGTCTTTTTTACAATAACTCCACCCTATATATATATATATATATATATATATATATATATATATATATATATATATATATATTTACATATTAAACAAACTATGGTTCAACGGTTCGGATCTGTTCAGCGCGATAGGGATTTGGTTTCGAGTAATATGTTGGCACACTATAAATAAAAATTAGATAAATATATAACCAATTCGTCACACAAGTTCTCTCATTTATAAAAGTAATATACGTACACGACCTTAATGATGAAAGCTAGAATGAACGGTTTTTACCTCGTGATTACGGGTTGTCACATGCATACTATAGAATGGAAGAGATGCTGGGTCTTATGCGAACGACATCGAGGTCGGAGAGTGAGAATCATTTTTTTGGCCAAGTGTGCAATTCAAAAGCTACTCTTGTTGAGTTCATGACTCATTACGAAACTGCAATAGAAGCACAGCGTCACTCGCACTGGAAAAATGATCATGAATCTCAATACAAACGACCCTAGTTGTAGAGTAATTACCAAGTGTTGGAAGGGCAAGCTGCTGACATATACACAAAAAAATATTTTTTTTGACGTTCAAGCTGAGCTAATTGTAATTGCGGATTGCATAAATCAACATTACGAAGATCAGCCCGATGAGTTTGTTAAGTTTTACATAAATGACTTCCAGCAGCCTTGTACATCCTTATTTGAGGTAAACAATGGCGTTTTGGTTTTTATTTGGCGTTATCTGTGCATGGCGTTTTATCATATCTAGTTGTGTTTTTTTTATAATTTTTTTAGACAAACATTCTTTGCATGGCGTTATAAAGATATTGATTTTGGCATTTTTTTCATGTAATGTACCATAAGTCTGATTGCACATGCAATTGCTCATGCAGATGTTTTGAGCAGTTTGGCTTGCTATGTAGACATATATTCTATGTTTTGAGAAGTATGGACATTAGGGAATTTCCAAAACAATACATTTTGAATAGATGGCACAAAGAGACTTCCCCAAAATGCTCTCCCGAATACTCAATTAGTCGTGAACATATGACCGAGCTTGATCCCGATGTGCAAAGTATGATGCGAGATATTATTTTTTCAACGGAATATACTTTGAACTGTTTATCTGGTAATAAAGAGGAGCTATCCTTATACAAGGATCATGTTCAATCTTATATGAAGAAGGTTCAAGATATGCAGATTGTTGCTCCTCCCGTTAGTACTAGGGATAGATTTGCCGAGATAACCAGTCAATATAAAAACGACAAGAATCCGATAAGAGTCCCTATTGGGTATAAATCCAAAGGTTCTGGTTCTCGAAAGCGCCTGAAATCTAAACAGGAGATAGCAATCGAGAAAAAGAAATCAAATTCGAAACCCGGGGCCAAAGAAAGTGTTAGTGCATGCATATGTCGACTTCGTCTTGTATCGAGTCTTGTACTGTAATAGTTAGATCAGGGCATGAAAAACGAGATAGTGTTTTTAGGGGTGATTCCGCTCGAAATGACACCTTGTCATTTCGAGCTAAATCACATAAGTTTCTAATTCCGCTCGAAAGTTAAGTTCTAATTCCGCTTGAAAGTTAAGTTCTAATTCCGCTCGAAATGACACCATGTCATTTCGTGGGGAATCCGAAACACTATAAATAGGCTTGTTTCATGTCATTTCGAGAGGAATCAGAAAATTATACCGAAGTGCTGCCGGTGTGAAAACTGATTGTAATTGATGTTAGATAAATCAAATCAGTGTTTAAAGTGAAGAACAAGCTGTTTCTACCGTTGTTTCTTAGTTTCCGCCTTTGAAACGAAGTAAAACTCCTCTGAACGACTCATTCGGGTTCGTACACGATCCTACAAGTGGTATCAGAGCTCAGGAGGAGGAGTTCTGCAGATTACGGCTGAATTTCATTGTTTTTTCTATCTTCTACACCTTCTTTCATCAATTCAGGAAGTTTTAACGGTCAAAATTGGATCAATTTTTCACAGACTGTGTAAAATTACATATTAACAAATCCTTGAAAGTTATAGAGATGAATTCACAGAAAAAATGACCAAAATCAACTCGAGAAGTGATTCCGCTAAAAAGAATTTTTTCTGATTACACTCGAGATCTTGATTCCGCTCCAAAGTGTTCCACTTGTCTGATTCCGCTCCAGAATATTGACTGATTTCGCTCCATGTTAACAAAACTGTTGATTCCGCTCCAAGTTAACAAAGCTTGTTGATTCCGCTCCAAGATTAACAAAGTTGCTGATTCCGCTCCAAGTTAACAAAACTGTTAATTACGCTCCAAAATTGTTGCTGATTCCGCTCCAAGTTACAAAATCTGTGATTCCGCTCCAAGTTCACGAGATTACCTTGGGTTATGGATTATTGATTGCATGTTCAGATTATTGGTCCAATTATCAATTGAGAATCAGGAATCACGAGATAGTGCGGATAGTTTGCATGTGATTGATTTAATTTGGTTCAGTATTCGATACATTTGAGTGTCAAGCCCACTATTCAAACTTTTTGGTCCAATCAAGTTTTTGTGAAGTTTGTTTGTCGGTTTAATGGATTTTGAGGTTCAATCAGCAGCTTGTGTGAATATATGATCTTATCGGCCCATGTGCATTTGGTTAAAAACAAGTCAGGGAAATTCATTGTTTTGTTGTCGACTCAAGTGGGATTCTGGTCCAATGAAAACTGATTGATGATGATGTTGTCAGCCACTAAGTCTGATTGTCACGTTTGTTGGTTGGTTTATCGACCCAATATAAGGAATGGATTGGTGATTCAATTTGTGTGATAAAGTAAAATAGTTTCTCGGCCCAGTATTATCAATTTTGACAGCCCAATTTGTTTGAATTGATATCAAAGTCTGATTGTTTGTCAAAAGTTCATCAATATTGGATTGCTTGTGAAAATTATAACCGGCTCATTCATTCAGTTTGCGAAATACATTGAACGGATCCACGAATCTTCGACACGAGTCCTAGATCGATTCAACC
The DNA here is from genome assembly GCA_030545235.1 of Helianthus tuberosus. Classification (NCBI taxonomy): domain Eukaryota; kingdom Viridiplantae; phylum Streptophyta; class Magnoliopsida; order Asterales; family Asteraceae; genus Helianthus; species Helianthus tuberosus. Next base: position 74,449,559 of record CM060367.1, on the reverse strand, counting down.
GTCACACACATTCACATATTCAGGTCGTTTAAACTTATCATTTGTGTTTGTTTGGTATCTACAGGTGTTTCACGAAGTGAATCAATTCGTTTGAAAGGGGATCTAGTTTGAATTTGATATTTCATTTTAAGTGACTGTCTTGATAAATGTGTTTCCGAATCATGGATATAAATTTCTTTAATATGGATAGTAAAACACTTTTATTAATAAAAGAGTTTAACTCATTTTCTAATTGTCCAGGTGTAAGTACAAGGAGTATCATTGAGAGATATAGCCATCTTGTTCGTTCAATGTCTGAGAAAAGTATAACCAAAAGTCCAAATGAATGGGTTGAGAAATTAGCCAATGCCTTACCTCAAAAAGAATGGGATACATATCTTTTGAGTTTAAAAAGAACAGGAGAATATTATGGATTGGCAATTTGTCAATTCATTAAGAAGCTTGAAGAACAAATGGAGAACAATGCTGTAAATAAGAAGAATCAAGAAGAAAAATCTGTTTCATCCGATGATAGTTCAGAAGAAGCAACTGTTGTTGATCAAACATCAACTGATTCTGGTTCTTCAGATGAAAGTTCTGAAAGAGCATTAGATTTTGATCAAACACCATCTGATTCTGGTTCTTCAGATGATAGTTCTGATAAATCAATTGAGTTTGACCAATCTCCAACAGATGGCAGTAGTGATGATGAAGAAGAAAAACATATTAATATTTCAAAATCTCATCTTTCTTCTGAAAGTTTTCATTTTTATTTTGCAGATCGTCTGGAGAAGCTATAGGAGAAACGAGCTGCAAAAGAACAACAAGAAATGAAGGTTGAAAGTGTTGTTCAGAATGATGAAGTTAATAGTGTTGCTAAGGAGAGTGTTGAGACTGAGCAGGTAAGTAAAGCAGAAAGGGTGATTGAAGCTAAGAAAGTGATTGAAGTTGAGAAAATTATAGAAGTTGAAAAGATTGTTGAGGTAGTCAAGCCTTGCTTGAAGTGTTTGGAACATTGCAAGGAATGTATAGCTAAAGATGAGAAGCTGGCAGAGTTTCAGAAGATGAAGGAAAAATCACTGTTCAATCTTAACTATGTGAAAGAATCATATGATGTTTTGAACCAAACAATAAATGGTCTTCAAAAGACTAACTCTGAGAGAGAAGATGTTTTAACGATGATGAATGCTACGATGATGTCGAAGCAAAAAGCTATAAATCATTATATAGAAGAATGTGCTACTTTGAAGCAAGAGTTGGAGAAGGAGAAAATTGAGAATGAGAGGATCAGAAGATTATTGCAGAGTTATTCTAGTTCTGATTATCTTATTGATCGAATCTATCCGACTGTTGCAGGTTTTGAAGCCTTTAAAGATGATGAGAAGACAAAGATGAAGGATACTGGTAAGAAACCGAGTGTTACCTATAACAAGTGTCCGCCTCCAATCTGGGAAGGTTATTCTCCCAGAAAACCAAATGAGGAGCAAGTCGAAAAAGCAGTCAATATAAAGTTAAAAACCATTACAACTGATGAATTACCAGAAAACATTGACGTTATTTTCACTTCGTCTGACACTGATCATGAGTCTGAGTTAATTAAAAAGGTGGTCGATCAGGTGTTGGATATTGATGAGGAGTCTGAGTCAAAGTCTGAATCTGGAGGTTCAAGTTCGTCAGTCAACAGTTCAACATCGTCGGTTAAAAGGGCTTATAGTAAAGAATTTTTGTTATCAAAAGCAAATTTGGATGATGAAACATTTGAATTAGCATACACTTTAAATGATTCTGACAAATTATATTCTGACAAAGAGTTTCCAATAAGAAGTGTTAAATTTGAAATGATCAAAAAGGTTTTCAAAATGACAGAAATTAAGATTTTTGAAATAAAAGATTTAAATCTTACTGGAAACCTAAAAAATACACTTCAAGAGTAAAACAACGATTAAACAAGAAAAAGGGTTACAATTTTGGTTTTCAAAAGAATCCAAACCATAATGGTAGCTACAAAAAGAAAGGATTAGGTATTATTCCATCAAAAAATTATAAAAATGAGAAAAATTCTAAAACAAAAACAGAATTTGTTTCTGGAGGATGTGCAGAAGAAGAACAGAAGAAACCGTTCTGGAAACAATCAAACCAAGAGTTTCTTGCTGAAAAGAAAAGGAATGGAACTGGAGTGTTTCATCCAAAAGAGACTCGGACCTGTTTCAAATGCAATGAAGCTGGTCACATTGCATGGAACTGTCCGAAAAATGCTAAGACTAAACAGGGAGTTTCTGAAAATCTGAAAAAAATAGTTATTGATGTTAAACCACCAACCGAAAAATTCAAAATATTTGAAAATTCAACTTATGAGGTTGGTGAATGTTCTAAAAAGAATTTTTACAAAAAGAAAACAAAAGATAACCAAATGTGAGTTGTCAAGAAGGGTGATGTAAAAGTCGGCGATGAATCTGGTTCCACAAAGCCAGAAGAGCCACAAGATGAGGTAAAAGAGGTAAATTATGTATCTTCAGTGAGTGAATGATGATGAATTTCCATCACTGACGTTTGAAAAGATTAAGAAAAAGGTTGGTAAGGTTGAGATTTCAAATCAATTCTTTTCTTATAAAAAGGAATTTGATGTTGAAAAAGTTTTCAATGGAAATCTTAATAAATTTTTTGGGAAAATGCTTGATGGGAAAGTAAAAGGGGTTAAAGATTTTTACGCAACAAAGAAAGCAACTTTTAACCCAACTGAACAAGAGCTAAAGGAGCTAAAAACACCCAAGGTTGGTCAGAATTGGGTGGAAATTCTTTTTCCTTGAACATCTGACTATGCCGGAGATCCCAAGTTGGTAATCGTGGATCAGGAATCGGCATCTTTCTTACTAATTGATTGTGTGATTGAATCCTATAATGGTTAAATTTTGGCAAGTCATACTGCAGGAATTGCCGGAGCTTCCAGGTTGGTAAGTGTGAAGCAGGAATCGACATCTTTATTGGTAAAATGAGTTTGTGTTGATGTGGTATTCCTACAAGTTGGTTGATGAAGGTTTACACCTACAAGTGGTAAATCAAGGACATTAAGTTGTACTTGTTTTTCCTACAAATGGTTAATCAAGGTCATTAGGTTGAACTTGATTGGACCAAACTTACAATTGGCATTTTGGAAGACAATGTGATGAACCACACCCCGAATCTACAAGTGGTAAAACCAACAAAACTTATTTTCCGGAAAAATCATTCTAGTTAAAACAAACTTAAGTGTTTTGAAATCATTATGAGAAAATAGTTTTGTGTTAGGGGGAGTTCTGATTGTTTATGCCAAGTGGATGGCGAATTGATGCAATTTGATATCGGTTGTCAAATTACTTGTACAATTTTTTTTCAAATTTCCTTTAATGTGTTTGCATTTTAGGTGGAGTAGAAATTTTTCTTTTTCTGAAAATCCAAAAACATTAGAAAATTTGTAAAAGTAAAAAACATTATAAAATCAAAAATGAGTTTTAGTGTCAAAGATGAGGAAATGATAGTACATCAGTAGACAGTCACAGTATGCTAAAGAAATGTAATGTTTAAATAGCGTTAAACAGTCTCACTAATGATATGCCGATAGGTTTTTACACATTTAGTAAGCTTGTTCGGGATATAAACTTAAATTCAAACTTGCTTATTATGTGGGGAACACTACTTGGATATATAGGTAACCCCTGAAATCTCATTTGAAAGGTCCCACTTTCTGAGATACTAGGTCTTTATGCTCAGTGATATCTGGGGTATTATCCCGGGACTTCTGATTTTGCGGAAGCAATGGCCTAGTCTCTGGAGAATACTTTCCGCATGCTTGAAAAATAGCGACGCCCTCAACAAATTGATGAAACAATAAAATTGATAGGCATTGCTGTTGTAAACAAAAGATCATCTAAAGGGGACACACCAAAAGTCGAGCCGTCATCACTTTGCTAAACGGAAGTTCTGACCTGAGCTCTCACGATTTCGTACTATAATTTATTCCCTTACAGATATCATCTGTGGTATACTCACCTGTAAGACTGAATATTGGGATCTGGATACGGGAGTATATTCAAGAGGTGGGACACATGAATGAGTTTAAGTCCTTAAAACATCTAATTCATATCCTGAATCAGTTGAAATTTGTGTGAAAATTTAAGTGGATCAGTATATTGGCAAACTAAGTGAATTGTTTAATTCTTAAGTGAATTGTTTCCGCCTCTGAATCGAAGTAAAACTCCTCTGAACGACTCATTCGGGTTCGTACACGATCCTACAGAAAGACAGTGTCAGAACTGCAAAGGCTATGGACACTACGCATCGATATGCAAACAGGTTGTAATTAAAAGAAGATCGACAAGGTGTTCGAGAGCCAGTGAAGAGTGGTTTGGCATTTTGTATTTTTCATTCTTATAGAACACACACAGATGGTCTTCGAGAGCCAGTGAAGAGTAGTTTGGCGTTTTGTATTTTTCATTCTTACAGAACACACACAAATATCAGTTTGGCGTTTTACATCATTCTTTATACATCATTCTTTATACATCATTTTTTTCCATCTTTTTTTTTCGACCTATTCGTTCATAACATGTTACTACGAAGTTACATAACAAACAATATAAGATCGGACAAGCAAATCAAACAGCAAAAAAAAAAAAAAACGCCACTATATAAAACTACCAAAAACCTCTAATTTTGGTCATGCTAAATGGTGTGCATTAGGTGTGATATGATTTTATTGATATTTTATGCCCATTTTACGCATTAATCAAGTTTTAAATTTATAAAACATGATATTCTTCTAACACTAAACACACAGTTGGGCAAGTGCACCCATCGTGAGCGTAGTATAGCGTTGGTAAGATACCGAGGTCGTCCAAGGACACAAGAGCTTTTAGTACCGGTTTATCCTCAACGTCTAATCAATCTAATTTTTTTTGAGAAAAGTTTTGAAATATGAAAATAAAAACTAAAAATGCAAAAATAAATAAAATAAAAACGGATAGACAAGATGAATCACTTGGATCCGACTCGCCTTTAATGTATCATTTCATGATTTTCGCACTTTCAAACTTTTTAAGAGATTATCTTAGTTATATTAGTAGGCCGCTCTTTTGAAGGTGATGTTACTCTCAACCCAGTGGTTTGAGTCAACAGGGATACAATCCCAAAGGGTCAAAATATTGAAAGATAATTAATTATGTTATTAATGCGAAAAATGGTAGACCCCTCTTTTGAAGGTGACGTTACCCTCGGCTAAGTGGTTTGAGTCAGCAAGGATACAATCCCAAGAAGCCAGTTTAATGTATTAATAATAGTTTACATATGAGGGGTTCAAGTTATTCGCACCTCGCCATCTAATACCAGTGGTTATTGAAGGAGGTCCTAGTAAGCTTGAACCAGGTCCTTGCAGTATCTATACACTGAACAAGCCAAGAACCTTACCAAACCATTCCCCTAACCCCTGATCAGGTAGTCAACATGCTTTTATATAGATTGTAAAAACATGAATGATGCAATCTTTTACTTTATATAGACAGTAAAGTAACGCCAAGACACCACGGAAAAATGATAGGAAGAATTCACCTTCAACATTAGAAACTAGTTATTAAAGTCATTAATACAAAACCAAATAAAAAGTGCCGAAAGATTAAAAATCAAAAGTAATACATAAAAGACTTGTCTTCACCAAGTGATGTAAGAGGCTTAACCAAACATGGCCTTTGATTGGCAAGAACTCTTACAATCAATCTTGGATCCCGAGACTACTACACAATCTAAAGATGGATGATGGTTGATGGATGATGGTGGTGGGTGATGGTGTTGTAGTGGTGGTGGAGTGGTGGCAAAGTGGGAGAGTAGTGGTTTGCCAAGGGATGCCTTTGAAGTGATACAAGCACCCTTATTTATAGCCTGCACAGTGCTCTAGCCATGGCCCCGTGTCCAGCGGGCACGCCCCCATGGCCAACCTTTTCTATTCCTTCATTAAATGCAAGTGTCAGCAGAGGGTCCGACACAGCCCCGTGTCTAGTGGGCACGGCCCCGTGCACAGCATCGTATCTGTACTATCATGATTTGGCAAGATTCTGCGTATCTTTGCGTTGACCACACCCCGTGTTAAGCTAGGCACGTCCATGTGGTGGGCGTAGAAGCTTCTATAGGTTTGTATTTTCTGCAGGTTCCTGACCACACCCCGTGTTCGGTTGGACAAGGCCCCGTGATCAGTCTTCTGTTTCTTTGCTTTTGCTTTGGGATGCTGCCAAGGGGTCGGGCATGTCACGTTTATTCCTTTTCTTTATGTTTATCTTGGTTTTGGCTGTATATTTGTTCCTTTTGTTCATTTGAGCTCATTTGGTCCTGTAATTTCAAAAGGAAGACAAAAACACGTTTTTCCAACATTAGTACTTAAAAAAGGGTTAGTTTTGTGCCTTATTTGATGTAATTTATATGTTACATTTTGCACACATCACTAAACTCAATAATGTTTTGCTAAACGAGATGGATAACATTGTTAATTCTCAGTCAAGAAAGATGTCTAACAATGTTGTCCATCCCATTCAGCTAAACTTTATTGAGAACAAAATTGAATCTCCATGAAATGACGTTTTTGAAATTTTGTGGTTTTTGTATGTTTTGGGGTTTATATTGAGGATTTTGCCCATCACATCGAGCGAAAGTTTACTGAGAAAATAGTGTATCTCAAAGAAACGTGGATTGGAATCTTTGATATTTGGGTTTTTTGGCGTTCTAAGATGAATGGTATATAGCAAAATATGGTGTTTGGGGTTTGGTGTGGTTATTAGTAGGTCTGAGAAGTTGTTTATATAGGAAGTTTTTGGCGCGTATTTTAGGCGCGATTTTTATTATAGTAAATGCTAGTAATTACGTTCCATCGTTTCAGTACTGGTTGTTCAACTTTATCGGTTAAAAATAAAGTTCAGCGTTTTATATCTAATGGCGTTTAGATTAGGATGATGTGTGCTATGTGGGTTAAGGCGGGATTTTTAATGGCGTTTTATTCATGAGTTAGCATTTTGTGTAGAGAAGTCAAAAGACTTTTTTACCCTTAATGAAACGCGCCACACTAATAAAAGTGAGGTTATTTACGAAAACGCCACCGCGTCATCTAGTCTATAGATTGTTTTGATCTGACGGTCCATAATCGTTCTCTCCGTTCTCACACTTTTCACCGTTTTCTCTAAATCCTGACCCTATATATATAACAAGCTTTAAAAATATATTATTTTTAAGACATATAATTCCGAAAAGTATAAAAATCATAAGTAATGAATTTTGGCAATTAATATAAGGTACATGAGTATTTATATACAAATATATGTATACTTGCCTAAGTATACATTTAATAAGATATTAACTGTATCCTTACTAAAAATAATATTGAGAATATTATTTAACAATTTACTTGCATTATTTTTGAGAAATAATACAAGTATACATACATGAGGACAAGTTAAAAATAAATTATTTTTAACATTTATCGTTTTTAAATTCTATATATGTATATATATTTTTAAGAATAAAAATATATATAATTACAAATAGAAAATACAATTTAAATTAACGATAACGCGACGAACAGGTGAAACCCGACTATAATGGGCACGACCCACACATGTCTCGAACATACACATCTTACTCGTGCGAGGCGCGAAGCCACAATAAGAACTAAACCCGTTAACACAACTCACACATGAACAAAATTATATATTTTGTTAAATATATATCTTAACAATTCGAGAACATGTACATTTAAAATAAAACAAATACATAACACAAGATGGTAACTTGTACGTAGTGAATCACAAGTTTAGGTGATTAACATACGTAGAAGATTTATAAGTTACGCCGTGAACCAAAGAAGAGACCGATGAAGTTTAAGACTATCGAAGACGCAAAACAGTGAGTTCCTGTTTTCTAAACTTTGAGAAAAATACAGGTACAATGGTATGTTGGAACTAAGGAATGATACAATAGATCATGTGCGAATAGGGTATATGTAAGCACCATTAATCTATGTTTAGACCAAGGAGCAAAAGGTTAGATCTAGTGGGTTTTGGCAGCCTCACTCTTGGTCCACTTGACCCACGCGGAAGAGTGCTTTTAGGTCATAGTTGAAGGGTAATCAATGTAAATTGCCTCGGTTTTGATGCTTCCTATGTCGTCACACATGTTAATGTCCTTGCAAAACATTAGCGATCTCGATTTCCTTACGTAATACATCTTATTTATATCTCACCTCATTTTTTAAGCTACATACCATTTTTCATACAAATACATCTTATACATTTTATACAAATTAACTGCATGAATTCACACCAACTTTGTTAACGATTTTTCAAACTTACATGTATTTGAGGTAATTAGTGGAATGCTTTGTCGTTCTTTGCTTCAAGAAGTCATGTGTCTACACTCCATGCCACTTTTGTAGGATTTATCATCATATCCTGCCTCTTTGCGGTGACATAAGGAATAAATCCTTGATCATCTAGAATTTGAAATGTGTTGTAAGCTTTTAAACTTATTATCTTTTGAAGTGATGTAAACACTTTACTTAACTCATGTTTGAAACATGAAACTATGAATGGCATTGGAGTTTATTTTTATCATATAGAATGTTTGCTAATTCGTATGCAATGAGAATCAATCACGATCACACATCGCGCTTCCGCCTCTGAAAGGGGTGTGACAAAAGAGCTTATTGTTTTTTAACTTTTAAATTTTCTTTATCTTGTCCGGCCCATTTGAAAAGGAGCTCATTATTTTTTAACTTTTAAATTTTCTTTCTCTTGTCCGGGCATAGCTCACATGCTTCAATCTTTTCCTTTATTCGTTACTTATTCACTAGAAAAGTTGATTTCTGAGTTAGAACCCATGTATTAACTTGCTTTCTAACTTTAACCCAAGGTTTGTACCTTTATTACCATTTTTTACCCAACTTTAAAAAAAAACTTTGGGATAATTCAAAAATCAAAACATTACACTTCAAAAATTGTAGGAGAGATTATGTTACACCTCAATTTGGTCACTTTTAGCAATAGGTACTAAGTCAGAAAAAAATCAAGTTACTAAGAGCATAAATGTTATCCATAAATAAATAAATTAGTATTACAAGAAAGATTTAATATCAGAAGTCCAAATCATTATTTTAACTTTATCTTGACAACCATGAAGCTAGCATGCACCAACCTACCAGAAGAATATAAAATAAAATTAAAAAAAACTATAATAACTAAAATTGTTTACACCTTCTAACTATAAAAAATGATATCATATATTCAAAAGAGTAATTTTTATTGTCCCTGTGCTTTCTTTTGTAACACCCCGACCACGTAAACAACTCGCGGCAGAAACGTCGGGGTGTCACGTTACAAATTGTTTCAAACACATGCTACTTAAAGTTTTGTTTCATTGATTAGTTAAATTACATTGTCTTTTGGAACATAAACAAAACACAAACAATTATCTTTATATTTTAAGGTAAAACTAAGGCCTGGGTGTGACACCCATGACGAAACCAGGTACACCTTAAACGGTCCAAAACTGTAAAGCACACTTAACACTTTAATTGATTAAACGTTATCTGTTATGTCTCGGAGGAATCCGAGAACACGTTATGACTAACATGACACTAATAAGGGCCAACAGTGCGAAGTTGGTGTCTGTAGCCTTGAAACACGTGTTAAACGGGAGTGTTCCGTTTAACAGCGCTTTAAACCTTTGACGTTGATTATTAGGTTATCCGTAGCATTATTTAAGATTCCGAGTTCCAGGAACATCTTAATTTTGTGCCATAGACTGTGACATAAGGTTTAAGGCCAATCAGAGATCGAGCACGCAAATCGAGCAGCTTCCCGGTTAGGGAAACACTTTTGTTTCAGGAATAATATAAGGCAATTAAAAGTGCAATTAACGATTGATCAAGCTTAAAAACACTTAAACCACTCTAATACGAGTCTTTTATGATTAAACGTAACGGGGTTCGGATTTCAAGACGGTTATGCATAATTTTAAAAACCGAGTCTTTTGACACTAATTACGCGCGAAATGGAGTCCGTTACGCAAATTGAGAACGCATGTGGGACCCGTAAATGAACCTAGCCACTCAACGGAAGATAAACATCATCTTTTAACACGTAAAACGAAGCACGACAAAGCGAGGGTGGGGTAGGGGCACCCCCCCTTATTTTTAATGTTTTTTTTTCCTTTTTATATGGTTTTTATCTTCATTTTCCTTTTATGTAACACAAAAATTCTGGTCTCCCTCAAGAACCATCAGCTGATCCTTCCATAAACCAACCTAAATCAAAGGTATCAACTTGAATTCATAAGGTTTTAAGCATGATTTCTTGGTTAAACATCATGAATTTTGGAGTTTTAAACAAGTTTAGGGGCTGAATATGAACACCATATGAATACACTGGTGTTATATGGCATCCATGGTTATAAATCTTTGGGGTTTGATACCCTAATCAACACTTATTCGACAAAAATCGCCTAACTATTCGATTAACCGAAAAACAATGAATCAAAGCTTGATTGATCTAAGTTCTAGCATATTTGGATTTTACTTGATGTGTAGGTACTAATTATAGCCCACACATACTTCTGGACTCACCAGGAACGCTCGGAATCGAAGGAATCGCTAGGTATATGATCCGAAACTTGAATCTAGACTCGGCATAATATTGTTCCGACTATAACTTGGTCCGTGATACTTGGATTGAGCTGAAATTTGGTGCGGTGATGAAGGGTAGTGTCAGAAAGGTCCGCGTAAAATTTTAGAATTTTTTAAATTTTCTACGATTTTTGGTGAAATTTTGACTGTTTTACAAAAAGAATTCTGGAAAAAATAACAACCGGATTCAATAAATCACCAAATATTACAGAGACACTAAGGAACGTATGAGGAATGTTCTGGGAAAATTCGGAGTCCATTGGTTGAGTTTTGATTGGGGTTAAAAATCCGCGCTTTTGCGAATTTTCGGTAGCCGGAAACGCACCGAAACCAAATCGGAAAAATATTAACATTTTTTGGAGATGTTTCTGGAAACATAAGGGATGTACAGGAATTTTTTGGGAATTTTTGGATCAGTGATGGTATTTAATGTTAATTAGGTGGTTGAATATGGTTTTATAAATAATTTATTTAGACAAGTAAAATGCCAAAATAAATTCCCAGAAATTTTTACCATATTTTACAGATTTTTACGGAGTTATATAAAAAGTTTCAGAATTTTATTCAAATATAGATAAAATGGGAATTTTTGGGATTAAAAAAGGGTTATCTTAAATCAATTTCGGCAGTTTACCGTGTAACGAACCTGCCGGAACGGAGAACTGACCCAACCTGACAAATACTATAATTGAAACACGGGAAGTATTCCTGGAGATTCCAGGGCAGATTGGACACTCGGGGTGTGTCCAATACCATTTCGGGAAATCCCCGACGGTGGAAACGGAAACTCAAAATTGGGCAACCTGGACTCACCAAACACCCAAACTCCCTCAATGAAAAATTAATCATTCTTAAATAACAACGTGTTGGCACTATTGGTATTCCCGTACCATTATCCGAACACGTTAAACTACTGACATTGACTAGCACGCGAACTGGTGCCCGGAAGCCAAACTGAAAACTAATACAACCCTGACCTCCATCACCATACCCGTGTCCTATAGACTCAATCCGGGGTGAAAAATCCTGACAAAATCCAAGTTATAACCATTACCGACTTAGATATTGATTTGAGTCCTTACTTGCATGTGTGCTATTAAAGTTGATTTCGTTGATTAAACACTCTTTAGACGAGACTACTATTTGCACTGTGAGTTCCCTTCCCACACTTTTAAACTGTTTTCCTGTTTTCTGGGGTGAAGTGCATGTACAATCTGTGTTACTGTTTTGAAGTAATTTGCATGTTACAAACTGTGTTAATTGCTCAAACTGTATGTTGTGAATTATGTAACACATGATATTAGCCCCGATACAAGTGATTAACGTAAGCCGTGGGCAGTGGATAGTACTATTGGTTTGACAAACCCAGGCCACGCCCGACAGAATGTCGGCAACAAGGTCTGCACGCGTCCGTAACCAAGTTATGTTGTTAGACATAACTACCCGAGGGCATATAACTTCATGAGATGCAGGTGGTACGAGTACGTGTCTGTGTGACACGGTACGATGAGAACAGTCTAGGTTTCACTTGTGACATTCGTGTAATTCCATCTATGAACTGTAATATGTGCAATTAAACATGTTTATACATTTTGAAACGAAACAACCAAACCATTGGAACTCACCAACAGCGTTTAGCTGACCCCTTTCAAAACTAACATGCATTTCAGGTAACTTGAGACTGATGTGATCCGTGTATGTTGTTCAAGACGTGTTTATTGGCAAATATTGAGATAGACGCATGCGACTTAGAAGACTTATGTGGTTCATGGGAACACGCAGTTGTAACATACATGTAGTATGTAATCAACATTTTGTAATTAATAAATTGTAGTGTCTTTATAAACAATGTGCATGTACCAGAGGTGTCTGTTGCATCCCACGTTTTTTCTTCCGCTATAACTCCAGGCTCGAACCTTAGTGGACATCACTGGAAAATTAACCACCAATAAAAGTAGTTAATGAACACTGTAAAGTATCCTATTGGCGAGTACCAGGATGGCCTTGTGGGGCAAGTGGGTTATTATGGTCCGAAACGTAATAAGAGACTTGCTCATACGAGGCGGTGTTGGGAAAGTCGTGCTAATAAACACGCTTAAATTATGTGGAGTGATACATGCGTGTACCAAGGTGATAGTGTGTGGATGTTTGTGTGTGGATTGATACATGAATTGGGATTGGTGGATTATACGTTACTGCATGTGCCTTAGTGATAGGCAGAAAACTGGTATTACAGTCCATTCCACATTCCTACTGATCACATATTTAATATACACTAGAGTTTGATTCCTATCACTCACACAGTTGTTACTTATACTTTATGATGTGAGAACTCAAGACTTTATTATGATACGATCTCACCAACTCTACTCTTATAGCTACTATAACCATGGTTATATACTAGAGTGATACTTCAAAAAGAACATAGATACCCAAAGAACGCTCAGGTCATTCTGATAGACTGGGAGGACGTGTACAGATCCTTACTCCACTTCTCATTGCTTCACATTCGATTGTTATACAGTCGTAGAGTTTAAACATCTTACGAAACTTTTTCGTTCGTGAATCCACGATCCATTTGATTGTCCGCTGGATTCCTCTTTTGTTTACAATATTGGCTTTAGCCTTTGCATCGTGTGATACTAGAATGCTTCGTGGTATTCCTTAGCACATGTTTCGATATATGTTATATCTGAATATGACGATTTCCGGGTTATGGAGATGGCATGGAGCGTATGAATAAGTTACCCTTCCTGTTGTTATTCGGTTCCATTGAGTATAAATTTTGTGATGATACAGATTCCTTGGAACGCTTTGCGTTGTGAAATCTCGTTTCGTGTGACCGTCGGTTACATTGTGTTTTTTCTTTTTCTTCTCGATTATTGAGTGTTTCGAATTTCAGTTGGTTATTCACGGAAAGTAATATTAGGCCTGAATATTTTGGTGAACGGAACATTGATCATGTATATGGGTGTGGTGGATATGCTGCGGTACTTCCTATATATAAACACCCGGCTACATTGTGAAGGTACCGTTACTCAGGACAGACGGGCTTCATGTTGTGATCCGTTCGGTTATGTTTTGGGCAATGCCGTGTTGAGACTTCGACCCTGGTTGATGCGAAAGATGAGGGCACAATTGTTGTAACCACGATATCTATACACGTTTGCGGTAATTCTAAATGAAAGGTAGTTGGGTCGACATATAACGAGCTTTGGGTTAATCCTGGGGTTATGTTCAGGTCAAGGTAGTGATGCAGTCGTAGTACTTCCGTATCTTCGTAGTTTGTGCTGTCGTGAGATGATGCACGTACGTCACTTTGGTGACCAGTTTTGATAACGCATTTAGGCACTAGCCCTTATGGGTTAAGTCTGTGTGCAAAATTTGATAGATGTTATTATATAGGTGATGTGTAATGGAATTGTGTGGTATGTAATAACTGAAAATGTGATAAGTGATGATTAACTATGTGACATTGATACATACATATCTACTGTTTATAATGGAATGGCCCCAAAAAGTGTACCTCGAATGACAGAGGCAGAAATTGCCCAACTAATAGCACAACAACTCCAAATGGTTATTCCAACAATCGTGGCGTAAGATAGCGCCGGTATTAACGCTAACCCCCAACCAAACCCACAGCCGGGACCGTTAGGTCAAAACAATAACCAAAACAACGTTAGGCCAGTTTTCACGTATAAACACTTTATGGAGTGCAAACCAATGGAGTTTAATGGAACTGAAGGACCGAACGGGTTGGTGAAATGGATCGAGAAGTCGGAATCGGTCCTTAACATAAGTAATTGTCCGGGTAACTGTGCGGTAAAGTATGCAGCTTGCACTTTTACCGACCACGCTTTGAACTGGTGGAATGCTATTGTGCAATCTCGCGGACAGGACGCGATTAATGCTATGACTTGGGATGATCTTAAGATATTAATGAGAGAAAGCATCTGCTCAATCCATGAAATTCAGAAACTCGAGCATGAGTTTTGGAACCTGCTAATGAAAGGTGCGGATCATGCAGGGTACACAAATCGCTTCAATGAACTGGCACGCATCTTGCCAGACATGGTTCGACCGGAGTCAAAGAGGATCGAGAGGTATATCTAGGGACTGGCCCCGGAAGTAAGGAGTATCATTAAGTTGGTGGAGCACCTGACCATGCATGGAGTGGTAGCTAGGTCGGGCACGGTTATGTACGACATGGTTAGACGTAAGATTTTGACAATGCCGGGCGAGCCGGTAAGAAATAAGCGAGAGGCCCCGGAAAGTAGGCGAGCGGGGGCAGCTATATCGAAGGGGGGGAGAGCCACTAGTCAACGCTACGCCATGACTACACCAACGGGAAACTCTGGTCGTTATAAAGGAACATCCCCAAAAGGCAACAAGTGCACTTTGCACCACTATGGTGCATGTTGAGCAAGGATCTGCTCGAGGTGCCATAAATGTGGACATTATACCCGCAACTGTAAGACACCATTGGAACCCAACCATTTTCAAACCCCAAGGCCTCAACCTCTGCAACAGCGACCCCAACCATCAGCACAACAGATTACCTACCCCCGTACTTGTTACGGATGTGGCTGTACGGAGCAGTTCCGAAGAAGTTGCCCAAGGTTTGCTCAACAGCCAGCAGGAAGGGATACGCAGGGCCAAGCTTCTACCTCAAATGCAGCTCGAGGTCGTGCCTTTATACTTGGGTCTGGTGACGCACGCCAAGATCCGAATATGGTGACAGGTACCTTTCTCATTTCCGACCAGCATGCTTCAGTATTGTTTGATACGGGCGCAGATAGGAGCTATGTTCCCATTAATTTCTTACCCCTATTAAATATGTCGGCTATTGAATTAACAAGTCCCTATTCCCTAGAACTTGCTAACGGTAAACCTATAACTAGTCACCAAATCATTTGTGATTGCCCTTTAATTCTTAACGACCACCAATTCCATACTGACTTACTACCGGTAGAGCTCGGAAGTTTCGATATAGTAGTGGGAATGGACTGGTTGTCCAAGTACAAGGCGGAGATTATATGTGAGCAAAAGATTGTTAGGATCCCTTTTCCTAATGATGAAGTTATTATGGTACAGGGAGAGAAGTCTGCTACCATATTAAACCTTATATCCCACCTTAAAGTGTTGAAATGTATACGTCAAAGATGTGATATGTTCTTAGCAAGTGTAATGACGACCGCACCAGAAGAACAACGTATTAAGGATATCCCAGTAGTGTGTGATTACCCAAATGTGTTTCCCGATGAATTGCCCGGATTGCCACCCAATCGGCAAGTCGAGTTCCGTATCGACTTAATACCAGGAGCAGCTCCAAGTGCAAAAGGACCTTACCAATTAGCATCTTCAAAGATGCAAGACCTATCATCTCAGCTACAAGAAATGCTAGACCGAGGTTTTATCCGTCCCAGTTATTTACCTTGGGGAGCACCAGTTTTATTTTTTAAGAAGAAGGATGGAAGCTTTCGGATGTGTATTGACTACCGGGAGCTGAACAAGGTTACCATAAAGAATCGATATCCTCTTCCACGAATCAATGATTTATTTGATCAGTAGCAAGGAGCCAGTTACTTTTCCAAAATCGATCTTAGATCTGGTTATCATTAAGTGAAAGTTCAAGAGGAAGATATCCCTAAAACAGCCTTTCGAACTCGGTACGGTCACTATGAGTTCTTCGTTATGCCCTTTGGGTTAACCAACGCACCCGCGGTAATTATGGACCTCATGAACCGAGTTTGTAAACCATATCTAGATAAATTCGTCATAGTCTTTATTGATGATATTTTGATCTATTCCAAGAGTAAAAAGGAACACGAGCACCATCTACGAGCCATACTAGAGATATTGAGGAAAGAGAAGTTCTATGCCAAGCTTTCAAAGTGTGACTTCTGGTTACAAGCGGTGCAAATTTTAGGACATGTGGTAGATTAACAAGGGATTCATGTTAACCCTAGTAAGATCAAAGCTATTAAGAATTGGCAAGCGCCTAAATCTCCGAAGGAGATACGCCAATTCTTGGGACTAGCAGGATATTACCGTCTCTTTATTGAAAAAATTTCCTGCATTACTCAATCCTTAACTGCCTTGACACAGAAAGATCGAAAGTACAAATGGGACGAAGAACATGAAACAGCTTTTCAGCTGTTAAAACAAAAGTTATGTGAAGCTCCAATTCTGTCGTTACCCGAAGGCAACGATGATTTCGTCGTATATTGTGACGCATCTCGGCAAGGGCTCGAATGTGTCCTAATGCAAAGAAGCAAGGTCATTGCTTACGCGTCTAGACAGCTAAAAGTACAGGAAAAGAATCACATGCCGCATGATTTAGAGCTGGGCGCAGTGATTTTTGTACTTAAGATGTGGAGGCATTACTTGTATGGTATGAAATGTACAATTTATACAGATCACAAGAGCCTCCAACATATATTCGATCAAAAGGAGCTAAATAGGAGACAACGCAGATGGGTGGAGCTATTGAACGATTACGACTGTGAAATAAAATACCATCCAGGTAAGGCTAACGTAGTAGCCGATGCCTTGAGTAGAAAAGACCGAGTAAAGCTACTAAGAGTGCGAGCTCTTGGGATGATTGTTCAAACCAGTCTTAAAGAGCAGATTCGTAATGCTCAAATGGAAGCTTTGGAGGAAGGTCAACTAAATAGCGAAAACTTACACGGAAATGAAGGGAATTTTGTGAGTAAACCGGATAAAGTGTTGTATTTCAAAAATAGGGTACGGATTCCTACTCTCCATGACCTACGTCAACTGGTTATGGATGAGGCTCATAAATCTAAGTACTCTATTCTCCCCGGTACAGACAAGATGTACCATGACCTTAAGGAATTTTATTGGTGGCCATGTATGAAAAAGGACGTAGCAGAGTACGTGATCAAATGCTTGACTTGTGCCCGGGTTAAGGCAGAATACCAGAAACCCTCAGGAATGTTACAGCAACCCGAAATACCTCAATGAAAATGGGAGCAAATCACGATGCATTTCGTGACCCACCTTCCAAAAACACCCCGAGGTCATGATGCGATTTGGGTAGTAGTAGATAGACTAACCAAATCGGTGCACTTTATTCCGGTTCGTACTACCTATAACACCGAGAAATTGGCCGAGATCTACACGACGGAAAGTGTAGCTAGACACAGGGTACCAGTAGCAAGCTTTTCAGACCGAGACAGTCATTTCACTTCACACTATTGGCAACAGTTACAAGAAGCTTTGGGGTCTAGAATAGACCTGAGTATGGTTTACCATCCCCAAACCGACGGCCAATCAGAACGAACTATCCAGGCATTAGAGGATCTGCTTCGTGCTTGCACCCTAGACTTTGGAGGAAATTGGGATAAGAACCTTCCCCTCATTGAATTCTCTTATAATAACAGCTATCATAGTAGCATATAAGCTGCACCGTACGAAGCACCATATGGCCGGAAGTGCAGATCGCCACTTTGTTGGGCTGAAGTGGGCAATACTCAACTCATGGGGTCTGAACTAATTCAAGAGACGACACACAAGGTGGATAAGATCCAAAGTAGACAGAAAGCGGCCCGAGATCGGCAGAAAAGTTACGCCGATGTTCGCAGGAAACCGTTGTCGTTTGAAGTAGGTGACAAAGTACTGTTAAAAGTGTCACCATGGAAAGAAGTGATCAGGTTTGGTAAGACAGGAAAGTTGGCTCCGAGATACATTGGGCCGTTTTAAATTATTGCTAAGGTTGGATCTGTATCATACCGACTGAAATTACCAGACGAACTGAGCACAATTCACGATGTCTTCCACGTATCCAACTTAAAGGAATATCTCACGGATGAAGCAACTATTATACCGTTAGAAGATGTGCACATTGATGAAAAACTCCACTTTGTGGAGGAACCACTAGAAATAGTAGATAGGAAGACCAAACAACTACGTTATAACAAAGTCTCGCTGGTAAAAGTCCAGTGGAACTCGAATCAAGGGCCTGAGTATACCTGGGAACAGAAGGATGAGTTCCGTAGAAAATACCCACATCTCTATTCCCTAACTAGACGAATTGAATTTCGGGGACGAAATTTCTAAACCAGGGGAGACTGTGACACCTATGACGAAACTAGGTACACCCTAAACGGTCCAAAACTGTAAAGCACACTTAACACTTTAATTGCGCGAAAACCCTAAAAACATGTGTGACTTATATGCTTGATTAAACGATGTCTGTTATGTCTCGGGAGGAATCCGAGAACACGTTATGACTAACATGACACTAATAAGGGCCAACAGTGCGAAGTTGGTGTCCGTAGCCTTGAAACACGTGTTAAACGGGAGTGTTCCGTTTAACAGCGGTTTAAACCTTTGACGTTGATTATTAGGTTATCCATAGCATTATTTAAGATTCCGAGTTCCAGGAACATCTTAATTTTGTGCCATAGACTGTTACATAAGGTTTAAGGCCAGTCAGAGACCAGGCACGCAAATCGAAGCAGCTTCCCGGTTAGGGAAACGCTTTCGTTTCAGGAATAATATAAGGCAATCAAAAGTGCAAGGAACGGTCGATCAAGCTTAAAAACACTTAAACCACTCTAATACGAGTCTTTTATGATTAAAACGTAACGGGGTTCGGATTTCAAGACGGTTATGCATAATTTTTAAAACCGAGTCTTTTGACACTAATTACGCGTGAAACGGAGTTCGTTACGCAAATCGAGAACGCGCGCGGGACCTGTAAACGAACCTAGCCACTCAATGGAAGATAAACATCATCTTTTAACACGTAAAATGAAGCACGTCAAAGCGAGGGTGGGGTAGGGGGACCCCCCCTTATTTTAATGTTTTTTTCCTTTTTATATGGTTTTTATCTTCATTTTCCTTTTATGTAACACAAAAATTCTGGTCTCCTTCAAGAACCATCAGCTGATCCTTCCATAAACCAACCAAAATCAAAGGTATCAACTTGAATTCATAAGGTTTTAAGCATGATTTCTTGGTTAAACATGGTTTAGGTCATGAAAACCCTTTTTTATCCATGAATTTTGGAGTTTTTGTAGGTCCCTTAATCCGTGCGGATCGTAACAGAATCGTCGAACTAACCTAGAGTGCGGAATCCCCTTGATCAGATTTCACAGAAAACGTGTAGAAACAGAAATCACTTTAAACCCGATCTTTATTAATTATCTTCAAATGATCATAATCAATCAAGATCTCCAAATTTGTCCAAGCCTTTCTCTTTTACGAATTCTCTCCAAAAGCTAATTAGGTGATTAGATGATTAACCTAATCCCTAATGCTAAGCTTTGTTTATATAGGACAAAGCTTTGCATATGGGCTAGGTCATGGGCTAGGCTCATTTCGCCTACCATCCCCATATGTGGGTTTGGTTTAGCCCAATCACTCTTAATTAACTATTACAAAGCTAAACCCGCTAACTGTTTATCGTTTAACTAATTACAAGATATCCAAAGACCAAATCTAAGCTGTTGTCACAAATATGCACCAACAAACTCCCCTTGACAATAGCTCGCAAAGGTAACTTCAGTCTTCAGAATCTCGCAGTCTTTTGGTCTTTGGATAGCTTCAGCTTTAACAGCTTCTGTCAGCAACAGACTCCCCCTAAGCTAATGCATCCAATCACCAAATCTTCAAAACGTTAGCACTTGAGTAAACTCCAGTTCAGCATTTGAATAGCAATCTTGAACTCTTCAACTTTGTCTGCAATGTAGAAATGAGGTTCTACTATGCATCCAATCAAACTCTCATCTTCACAGCAACTTCTCAGCAACACACTGCTTCAATCTGTATACTATAAAACAAACATCTCGAGAAACCATAAAATTTTTTCAACAAACGTTAAACAAATTATTATTATTCAAGAGATAGTTAAACTGTATCACAGATTAAGCACTTTTCCATTCAGCACCAACACGCACAAATTTTTAAACAAACACCTTAGATCCTGCATGATTTAAAAATTTTGAACCCACTTACTAACACTGTCTCCCCCTATCGATAACAACTCCTCCAAGAATAACAGTTTTCCGTACATTAAGAATTTTAACAGAAAAAGACACTATTTTTGTATTTTTGTATTTTCTGAAAGCAAATAAATACGAAAAGCAATAAACACTCTATTTTTGTGAGAATCACCGGTAAGAAGATTATATCAGCACAATCAAACTGTTTCACACCATTAGTTAATTCTTTATGTGATTTCCGTGAAAAGCAGTTCAAGACGATTACCAGTATGTTTGTCCATTTAAACAAAATGCATGAACATTTCAAGTACCATTATCGTATGATACATTAAGGTAATATTAATTCTGATATATTAGTGTGTCCCACTTCAGGATATACCCCCGCGATCAAGGTATGCACAAAGATTCATCGTAGTAGGTGAGTATACTGAATTCATCCGTTTTGTTTTTCAACGTTTAGATAATTGGTGAATAGGTCAGTACTTCCGTACACCAGAGAGACCAAAATATCTAACGAGGGCTAAGACAAATACCATTTTTGGTACGATTTATGCATTTTTCATTTTTTGAATGACTCTCTATGAGAGCTTCTTCATTTTCAGGGTTTTGGCATTTTTAGCTCTTTTAAGATATCCTGGGTGTGTCTAGGTCAGCATGTATCTGGATGCAGCAGAAGGACACCCCTGATATCCCCAGATGAAATAACAGTATAAAGACCCAAAACATCAGATTTTGGCAATCTATCAACGCAAGATTTAAGGTCATTAAACCATACACCACTGATGTGTTCCCCACTCATACTCAGTTCATTTAGGTTTATATCACATTGGTAAGTTGATTATTTCATGCTTTTGTCTACTGGTACATCATATGATGAAACTGCTATCACACTTAAGCAATTTAATTCAGTTTGAGTGTGACAGTCTGACTTGCTGATGTACTATCATTTCTTCTTTTACACACTGTGAAAACTCATTTTTGATTTTCTATTTTTTTATGTTTTTTTATTTTTCAATGTTTTTGTATTTTTGATTTTTAAGAAAAACAGTAAACTATTTACAAAATTCTTATGAAAAACCAGTTATTCAGGATTCCTCACCCCGTTGAGTTCGACTAAGTGTTCAAAGCGAGCTCTATCAAAAGCTTTAGTGTAAAGATCAGCAAGGTTATCTAGTGTGTCGACTCGATGTAATTCAATTAGTCATTTTTCAGTACAATCCCGTATAAAGTGATGACGTATGTCAATATGTTTAGTTCTATTGTGCTTTACGGGATTGTTTGTGATTAATATAGTGGCATTATTATCTATCATAATAGGAGTACGAGTGAAATCCAAACCGTAATCGCGCATCTGCTGTTGAATCTAGAGAACCTGAGAGCAACAGCTACCCGCAACAATATATTCAACTTCACACGTAGATGTAGACACACAGGATTGCTTCTTGCATTGCCAAGACACGATCCTGCCTTCTAAGAACTGACAACCACATGTTGTAGACTTTCCGTTTGATTTGCATCCTCCAAAGTCTGAATCAGTGTAAGCAACAAACCTCAAATCTCTATCAGCTGGTTACCATAACCCAAGTTTAGGTTTCCCCTTCAAGTAACGAAGAATACGCTTCACTGCTTTCATGTGTGACTCTTTTGGATTTGCCTGATATCTAGCACACAAGCATACGGCAAACATGATGTCAGGTCTTGAAGCAGTGAAGTACATTAGAGAACCAATCATTGCCCTGTATTGAGTAGGATCAACATCTTCAGTGCTTTCATGATCTGGGCCAAGATTGTGATGTTCGCAAATGGGTGTGTTGAAAGTAGAGCAATCATTCATTTTGAACCGATCCAAAATGTCATACACATACTTCGTTTGATGAATAAACATCCCATCCTCCTTCTGATCAACCTGTAATCCCAGAAAGTAAGACAGCTCACCCATAGCGCTCATTTCAAACTTGCTCTTCATCACTTGTTCAAACTCCTTACACATGTTCTCATCAGATGACCCAAAGATGATGTCATCCACGTATACCTGTACCAGCAGAAAATCTTCCTTCTTTCTCTTTATGAACAGTGTACTGTCAATCTGACCTCTTTCAAAACCATTCTTGAGCAAATGTTTAGACAGTGTCTCGTACCACGCCCTAGGAGCTTGATGTAACCCATACAAAGCCTTATCAAGTTTGTAAACTCGATCTGGATAGTCTGGATCAACGAACCCATCTGGTTGTGAGATATACACCACTTCTTGGACTTTCCATAAAGAAATGCACTCTTCACGTTTAGTTGAAAAACTTTGAAGCCCTTGAATGAAGCAAAAGCCAAAAAGAAACGAATTGCCTCCAACCTTGCCACTGGTGCAAACACCTCATTGTAATCTATCCCTTCTTGTTGATTGAACCCTTTTACCACTAACCGAGCCTTGTTACGCGTGACAATTCCTCTTTCATCTTTCTTGCACCTAAATACCCATTTAGTGCCAATCTCTCTTTCACCTTTAGGAAGGTCCACTAACTCCCATACCTTCAACTTCGCAAACTGGGCTAATTCTTCTTGCATAGCTTCAACCCATGAGTTGTCTTTAAGAGCCATATGAATGTTCTTCGGCTCGTCTTAGGAAATAAAGCTACTATACAAGCACTCATTCACTATCCTAGTCTTCTCAATCGAAACAAATAATCCAGAATTTGCAGCTATGCTTCTTCTAGTCTGAACACCTGCAGTAGGATCTCCAAGTATCATGTCAACCGGATGATCTCTATTTGCTCGTGTAGTAGCAACAACATCAACTTATAGATTATCACCCAGGTTTGATCCAACCTCCCCCTGAATATTTTGATTGGCAAACGGATTAATGAAATCCTCCCCCTGATTGGGTTCAGGTTCACTATCGCTTGAATCAGGATCAGCAGCACCTTGGGAAGTTTCCGGAGCATCTGACATATCAACATTTGATCTAGGCATATACTCGCCTTCATCGTCTTCACCAATCACTGTTTGAATCAGCTGAGAATCATCTGCATCAGAAACCTCAGGAATATTAAATGATTTAAACACACTTTCATAATCATATAATATAGCAGGACCACTCGTTGATTGTTGAGGTTTGTAGGAAGTAATTTCCACGTTAAAAACAACCTCAATTTTACCAGTTTTTAGATTAAAAACCCTTTTATTCGGTGTGCCAGGCACGTAACCTAGAAAGTAGCCTTCGTCAGCCACCTCATCGAATTTTTGTTTATCTTTGTTTCGCACAATGGTGCAGGGTAATCCAAATGGTTCAAAGCCTGTTAAGTTTGGTTTTTCGTTAAACATAAGTTCATAACATGTTTTGTTAAAACGTTTAACGGTTAAAACTTTTTTTAGGACATAGCAAGCTGTATTCACAGCTTCTCCCCAGAAAAGAACTAGTAGCTTTGAATCGGAAAGCATAGTCCTAGCGGCTTCAATCAACGTCCTGTTTTTCCTCTCAGCAACTCCATTCTGTTGAGGAGTATAAGGAGCAGAATATTGATGTTCTATTCCCTTTCGAAGACAGTAGAGATCCAGAATCCGATTCTTGAACTTCGTGCCATTATCACTCCTTATCCTCTTGATCCTTGCATCATAGACGTTTTCCAATTTTGTAAAAAGATCTATCAGTATTTCCATTGTCTCATCTTTTGTACCTAAAAAGAAAACCCATGAATAACGTGAGTAATCATCAGTGACAACAAGACAGTAGTACTTTCCACCTATGCTCCTCACGTTCACTGGACCGAATAAATCCATGTGAAGTAATTCATAAGGGGCATCTATGGAATTTACTGTTTTAGACTTATGAGGTTTCTTGTGTTGTTTTCCCTTTTGACATGGAAGACATTTATCTTCCACTTGAAACCTCAGCAATGGAACCCCTTTCACTAGCTCATTTTTAATAATGTAATTCATTTTGCGGTAGTGAATATGGGCCATGCGTCTGTGCCACAACATAGATTCTGCTTCAGATGCTTTTGACAGCAAACACGCCACCGCTACAGTTGGATCCTTGGCGCCCATGTCCATGACGTATGTCACACCCCCAAATTCCACCTGCGGAGTACCGTCCGCTTGAGGGCGTGACCGACCAGGATCCAGCCACCAATTATACTGAGTATTTGGGTGATAATAAAAATGATCACCAACTTAATAGTTCGTAAGCATCAAAGTTTAAAGTTCGAACGTTAGGTTCAAATAACAGTTTAAGTAAATAGCGGAAGCATAGGCAAAATAGTTTAAACAAAGTTCATAGTTCAAGTTATTTGAAACCCAACACGCGGGTTTAGACGACCACTACACTTCCCAAGCTGCAAGCTCCTGAGTCACTGGTTACCTGCAAAGCATGCAGTAAGGGGTCAACAATAATGCTGAGTGAGTTCACTAGTTATCCAGTTTTAGTTACCAAAAACTTGTTTCGCCAGTTAATTTATCCGTTTATACATGCCATGGGGAGCTACCCCAAAAGTTAGCGACTAAACTGTTTTTCCAATACCGAACACTAGGTGACCGTTGCGTATCCGCAGAGTGCCCCGATGTCAATGTTCTATCATCATTGACGGATGCCTGAGTACATTAGTTCACGACCGATCCCATACCTTGGCACGGTGTGAGGTTGGTAAGACCTAAATAGCGCTATCAACTAATAACCCGTTCGCCTGGCCCCGGCGACTAATCGGTATTATGTAGTAGGGACTTTAAGTGATAGAGTTTCGTTTAGTGCCGTTTGTTGCAATCCGTATAAACAGTAATTAACTAAAAGGTTCCCAATAACAAGGGAAGAAAAGTAAGTTGTATCCCTCACAAGGGGATAGTGTTGTTTTTAGTTCAGTTTCCCAAACCACCGTGAATACATGCTTTAGGTTGTGAACTCACCTTGGGTTGCTCGGTAGGTTAATTACCCGGTCGATCACGTTGGTCACCACGTCCTAGCATGGTTACCGAATATGGGTCAAGTTGGGGTCCAAGTAAACACGTATAGCAAACACGTACAGACACACATAGCATGCATTCATACAAACACTTGGGTTATTGGGCCTGCCCTATCATTTCACAAACAAACAGTACAGATACATATGCAGTCCAGTCAACAGATAGTCCAACAAGCTTTTGGCCCAATAACACTTAGGCAGCCCAGTCGAGACAAGGGCGGTTTCGACTCGAGAATACACGGTCTCGAGTCGCAACCAAGGGTTCCGACTTGTCACGTTTTGGTTGCGAGTCGCAATCACCTAGTCTCGAGTCGCAACCAGGGGTTCCGACTCGCAACCTCGGTTTCGGTTCATCATGCTTTGGTTTCGAGTCGCAACCAAGGGTTCCGACTCGCAACCTTGGTTTCGGTTCATCATGCTTTGGTCTCGAGTGTGCTGCTTGCGAGTCGCAACCGGGAGATCTCGGAGAATCATGTTTTGGTCTCGAGTCGCAACCAAGGGTTCCGACTCGCAACCACTGTTACGTGCACCTGAATCCTTCTAGAACCTGTCCTACGTACTAGCCAATAGCATTTTGATTTCATGTAATTTTGTACTAACCAATAACATTGCACTAACATGTTTTATTGTCTAAATCATAACAAAATCAGATCAAAACAAGCATATTTGAATATTCATATCACCTTCAAACTTGTTCTTCATATGTTCATCATAATTATGAACTTTCAAGTCCTAAATCTAGCATACACAATCCGAAACAGCATGTTTACACAAGGTTATCCATCAACATTCATCCCTTTATCATGTTTATCAAACCAAGATCAAAACACAATTCAGTCATCAACATCGGCCCTATATCTAGCACATAATCACCGGTTTACTTATCATATCTATGTACTCATGATAACACATACAAATCAACACATAGCTAACACTCATGATTATCATTTACCTAAACAGATTTGTGTACAACCTTTGACATACAATCTTTGGTTCAAAGCAATTATCTACATCATCTAGTCATTTCTAACCAACTAAATCATGCAAATCATACAAAGAGACATGTAAACTAGGCATGCATATCATTCATCAAATACTCATCACAAAATAAAGCCTTTACAAACCAAGTATCGTGACACCTAGAACATAAAGCACTAACCGGTTCAAGAGTGACACAAAGGTGTTCAAGTAGGTGACGGATTGAAGCCTTCGAGTGATGATTCCTAGCCAATCCAAGGGTGCTCTTGTTGCCGGTTGGATCCGAGAAGGAGAGGAGGAGAGGGTTATGTTAGAACCTTAGGGTTTTAGGGTTTTTAGAGAGAGAGAGGGAGAGTGTGTGAGATGAGAGAGTGTGAGAATGATGTTGCAAAATGGTAAAAGTTGTGAGGGTTGGCCGGTTATATATCTCGAGTGGGTTAGGGCTTTCCGGGTGGGCTAAGGTTACGGCCCAACCGGCCCATTGTTACACCGTTTACTCGAGACCGGGTGGTCTCGAGTCATGGTTTCGGTTCACACATTATATATGTATTACATACACGTTATCGACATATAGCACATAGAAATAACAACTTCCACTTAATAATAATATACATATACGCTAAGTGATTACAAGGTGTTTGCTCGGAAAACCTAGAATGTCACATTATCCCCAAGTTTTAAGAACTTTCGTCCCGAAAGTTAAGGCAGCCACTGACAAGCTAGTGTAAATACGAACGTTTCAACAGGATGTCACAACGTAAGTGTCATTTTTCCTTGGTGCACGCATTACTATCCAATCTTCCGGAATGACCTAACCCGGTTTCAACAACAATGCCTCAGTATTATTAAAGTGGACCGAGTGACCCTTGTCGCAGACTTGTGACACGCTCATCAGATTGTGTTTAAGTTGCTCAACATAGTTCACTTTGTCCAAAGTGATCTTCCCATTCGTCAATTTTCCTCGTCCAGTTATCCTACCACCTTTAGCACCAGCAAAATTTACATGTCCTCCATCATATTCTTCAAATTCAGAAAACAACCTCGCATCCCCCGTCATGTGCCTAGAGCAGCCACTATCAACATACCATAAGTTAATAATCCTCCTTAGCAGCTCCTGTACACACCAACCAAAAGATTAGTTAGTTTGGGGGACCCAAGCCTTAATGGTTTTGGGTTGTCCAAATTCACCAACTACTTGAACATCCATCCAGTATCCAGCACTCCTAAGTGGAGTCTTGGATCTTGGACCTGTTGATGGAAATGGGGCATGATTTCCATAAGGTCTCTGGTCCTGAGGGTACCTATTTGTGTTTGTACTATGTGACCTGTGAAATCTTGAGTTTTGATTCCAAGAACCTTGATTGTTGTAATTTCTAAAGCCATTGTTATAAAAAGTTCGACCACCATTATTTTGGTATCGATTTTGATATTGAGCTTGACTTCTGAAATTATTTGAATTTTGATTGTTCATTCTTGGTGAACTTCTTCTAGGTCTTTCATATCTGCCTGATGTAGATTCAGGCTGAAATCTTGGTTGATTTCTTTGAAAACGAGGAACTTGTGGAGTTCCTTTTTCAGCCTTATCTACACCACTAGCAACATTCTCTGGTTGCTTAGGAGCGGATTTCTTTGGAGAATTTGACTCTTTCTCCTTTTTATCACCACTCTTCTCTGGTGACTTCCCTTTTTGTTTCTCACTAACTTGTGCTTCAACCTTTTTTTAGGACAGCAGCTAGCTACATGTCCTTTTGTGTGACATTTGAAGCACGATCTCTTTTTCGAAGACTTCTCAGCTGAAGCCTTTGAACTAGATTCTGGTTTTGATGATGATGCCTTAAAAGGATTTGGTTCAGTTTGCTTAGTTTCAAGATTTTCTATGTTTTTGTTTTTAGCAAACTCTATATTTGATTCATTTTCAATAACAGTTGTTTCATTTTTCATGTCACTTCCTTGAACAAAATTAACCTTTTTTAACAAAAGTCTGATTTTTGTTTTTAGAAGGTACATTATTCTTTTCCAAAACAGGTTTGCTGTTACTTTCCTTCTTAGCATCATTATTTTCAAACACATCACCTTGACTAGATGTGAAACTACTTGGTGATGTTGACAGAAAGTCTGTGAACTCATCTTCATCAGGTAAGAAAGAACAGCCATGACTAAGAGGAGGTGGGACTTCATTGAAGCCCTTGAATCCCACACTGGTCTGGTCATTACTCTTCTTTAACCCACCCATCATGTGTTTCATAACAAAAGTAGAATCCCTGAATTGACCTAATTTCTTTTCGAGTTCAACAATTTTGAGTTGTGCATCTGACAACTCTTTGCATTTTTCAGAAATTTCTTTTGTTTTCTCAGCCATCATGTCATGAGCTAAGTCTATGACTTGAAGTTTTTCGTTTAGTTTGCATGTTAAAACTTCAATTTCAGCTTCATAGCCTTTTATCTTTTTCAAATATGATGACTCATTTCTTTTAGCAAAGGAATTTGATTCTTTCACATTAGATATTTCGCTCACCAGACTTTTGTTTTGAGTTGACAACCTGTCAACTTCACCCTGTAATTCACCACACTTTAAACAAACAAAAGTAGCAGAGTTACTTACCTCTCCTGTCGATTTGTCTGAATTGGCCATAAGAGCAGCAAGTTGAGCTTCCATTCTTTTGATGATCTCATATTTCGCTTCATCTTCCCTTTCATTCTCAGACTTTGGCATTTCTTTTTCAACATCTGTTGTCTGATCAGCCTTATCTACCTCAGCTTCATTTACCTTCTCTACTTCAGTATCAGTAACTAGCGCTATCTCTGCCATGAATGCCTGAGTAACATTCTCATCATTTTCCAAGTGAATACTCCAGTCATATGAACCCTCTCTTGCAGTAGAGATCAACGCCCTTGAGTTAGAGTTGTTTGATGAATTTCTGTTGTTTGAACTCTGACTTGAAGTCTCATGCTTTTGTTTCTGACATTCCCTAGCAAAATGACCATAACTCTGACAGTTAAAGTATCTGACTTTGGTCTTGTCAAATCCAACACTCTTCCCCACAAACTTCCTTCCAGTTCTGTTCATAAACCTCTTCACATGTCTTGATATCATGGCCATCTACCTTTGAAAATATATTTCTTCTAGATCATTAGGGTCAATCTGATCATAATCTTCATCTAAAGTGGCAGGATCAGATATCTTCCCCTGAATGTAGTTCTCATAAGAAGCAACAAACGAAGCAAGTAGAGCAAGATGTTCTTCAGCAGACTTCACACTCATTGGCATCGACTTTGTACTACTACTTTGCTTAGCAGTTGATGTTCTCTTAGCTCCAGTTGATCCTCCTGAAGCAGCCACAAAACACACATCACCATCCTCATTCACTGTGACCTGCTCATTCTCACATGAAAGAAATGCAGTAGTTGAGTCGCTAGAAGCGTTGTGAGATGAATAAGATGTAAGCCCATTATAAATCGTTGGATCTTGAACCTGATCATAAGCAGTGTCTTTCTTCTTCATACTGAGCTCATAAGCTCTTAGCTTTCCAACTACTTCTTCCAGTTCTTTTGTCTCATAATCTGCTTCTCCCTTGATCATGAGAGTGTAGATATCCCATTTAGCAGGTAGAGCATCCAGCAGCTTGTCATTTTTCTCTATGTCAGTATAGCATTCTACATCATAATTGTCCAATTCTGACATCAGATGGTAGTATCGAGTGATGATGTCCTCAAGTGACTCATGTTTCATGCACTTGAAAACAGCGAACTGCTTCTTCAGTAGATCAACTTTATTCTTCTTAACATCTGCATTTCCTGCGTATCTTTTCTCTAATGCATCCCACATATCCTTTGAATTTGTGTACTTTTTGAAATTATGCTTGATGCTTTCAGGTAAAGACATTTTGATTGCAGCCAAGGCTCTCTTTTCAGCCTCATACATCTTTTTATCATTCTCTTGCATGTTCACATAGTCTGTTCTACGTGGTCTGCCCTCAAAATCATGTGTTGGGTTTGTGTACCCATCTTCAATACATATCCACATGCGGGTGTCCTGATATTCAATGAAGGATTGAAAACGATCCTTCCATGAAAAATAGTTTTCCACCTTCATCATCTTATGCGGTTTGTTGGTAGTGCCAACCTCATGCTCCATTCTCAACAGCTCATTCAAACTAGACATGTTCGACATTTTAACGTAAGCAGACTGGTAAAACCGTACAAATTTTGTCCGAAATCAGTTTTTACCAAATTATACCGTTAGATTCGTCTCGAGATTATGATTCCAATTATATATAATGTCAAAAACCTATTTCGGGATTTTGTCATAAAAATCCAAGGATTCCAACGGTGCAAACGGTTTCCTGTGACGAGTTACGGATAATTTTCTAAACACGAATCAGTGAAATTTTTCTTACGCGAGCCAAGAAAAATTCCACCCCTTCCGAAATGGTCAGGAAAGGTCCGAAATGGTTGATGGTTATCCGTAATGGTCCGAAATGGTTATGTTTATCCGAATTGAACACCCTTTTTGTCCGAAATGCACTAGTCTGATCCGAATTGATACTCTCTGGTCCGAAATCAATCACCTTCTGATCCGAAATCAACTATATAATCCGAAATACAAGACTGAAGATCTGAAATACAAGCCAAAGGATCCGAAATGCAGTCAGAAGATCCGGAATGCAGTCAGAAGATCCGAAATTGTCCGAAATTACTTGATTTCTGTCTGAAATTGCTAATTTCTGGTCCGAAATGATGCTGTTTCAATCCGAAATGGATCTGAAAAGCAGTTTTTCTATCCGAAATCCCTGCAGCTAATCCGAAATCACCAGCAGAACCCTAGAACAACCTTCAAACACGTCCAAAAAGCCAATTTTCTACAGCAAAAGACGATTCTGAACCAAGCCAATCAAGAGCCTATTGCTCTGATACCAATTGTAGGTCCCTTAATCCATGCGGATCGTAACAGAATCGTCGAACTAACCTAGAGTGCGGAATCCCCTAGATCAGATTTCACAGAAAACGTGTAGAAACAGAAATCACTTTAAACCCGATCTTTATTGATTATCTTCAAATGATTACAATCAATCAAGATCTCTAAATTTGTCCAAGCCTTTCTCTTTTACGAATTCTCTCCAAAAGCTAATTAGGTGATTAGATGATTAACCTAAACCCTAATGCTAAGCTTTGTTTATATAGGACAAAGCTTTGCATATGGGATAGGTCATGGGCTAGGCCCATTTCGCCTACCATACCCATATGTGGGTTTGGTTTAGCCCAATCACTCTTAATTAACTATTACAAAGCTAAACCCGCTAACTGTTTATCGTTTAACTAATTACAAGATTTCCAAAGACCAAATCTAAGCTGTTGTCACAAATATGCACCAACAGTTTTAAACAAGTTTAGGGGCTGAATATGAACACCATATGAATACCCTGGTGTTATATGGCATCCATGGTTATAAATCTATGGGGTTTGATACCCTAATCAACACTTATTCGACAAAAATCACCTAACTATTGGATTAACCGAAAAACAATGAATCAAAGCTTGATTGATCTAAGTTCTAGCATATTTGGATTGTACTTGATGTGTAGGTACTAATTATAGCCCACACATACTTCTGGACTCACCAGGAACGCTCGGAATCGAAGGAATCGCTAGGTATATGACCAAAAACTTGAATCTAGACTAGGCAGAATATTGTTTGGACTATAACTTGGTCCGTGATACTTGCATTGAGCTGAACTTTGGTGTGTTGATGAAGGGTAGTGTCAGGATGTTCCACGTAAAATTTTAGAATTTTTCGAATTTTCTACGATTTTTGGTGAATTTTTTACTGTTTTACAAAAAGAATTCTGGAAAAAATAACAACCAGATTCAACAAATCATCAAATATTACAGAGACACT
Source organism: Helianthus tuberosus (assembly GCA_030545235.1). Taxonomy (NCBI): domain Eukaryota; kingdom Viridiplantae; phylum Streptophyta; class Magnoliopsida; order Asterales; family Asteraceae; genus Helianthus; species Helianthus tuberosus. Next base: position 74,417,096 of record CM060367.1, on the reverse strand, counting down.
AAGGAACATATGAGGAATGTTCTGGGAAAATTAGGATTCCATTGGTTGAGTTTTGATTGGGGATAAAAATCCGTGGTTTGCGAATTTTCGGTAGCCAGAAACGCACCGAACAAAATCGGAAAAATCTTAACATTTTTGGAGGTGTTTCTGGAAACATAAGGGATGTCCAGGAATTTTTTGGGAATTTTTGGATCAGTGATGGTATTTAATGTTAATTAGGTGGTTAAATATGGTTTTATAAATAGTTTATTTAGACAAGTAAAATGCCAAAATAAATTCCCAGAATTTTTTCCCATATGCTGCATATTTTTACTGAGTTATATAACAATTTTCAGAATTTTATTCAAATTATAGATCAAATGGGAATTTTTGGGATTAAAAATGGGTTATTTTAAATCAATTTCGGCAGTTTATAATGTAACGAACCTGCTGGAACGGGGAACTGACCCAACCCGAAAAATACTATAATTGAAACACGGGAAGTATTCCTGGAGATTCCAGGGCAGATTGGACACTCGGGGTGTGTCCAATACCATTTCGGGAAATCCCCGACGGTGGAAACGGAAACTCAAAATTGGGCAACCTGGACTCCCCAAACACCCAAACTCCCTTAATGAAAAATTAATCACTCTTAAATAACAACGTGTTGGCACTATTGGTATTCCCGTACCATTATCCGAACACGTTAAACTACTGACATTGACTGGCACGCGAACCGGTGCCCGGAAGCCAAACTGAAAACTAATACTACCCTGACCTCCATCACCATACCCGTGTCCTATAGACTCAATCCGAGGTGAAAACTCCTGACCAAATCCAAGTTATAACCATTACCGACTTAGATATTGATTTGAGTCCTTACTTGCATGTGTGCTATTAAAGCTGATTTCGTTGATTAAACACTCTTTAGCCAAGACTACTATTTGCACTGTGAGTTCCCTTCCCCCACTTTTAAATTGTTTTCCTGTTTTTTGGGGTGAAGTGCATGTACAAACTGTATTACTGTTTTGAAGTAATTTGCATGTTACAAACTGTGTTAATTGCTCAAACTGTATGATGTGAATTATCTAACACACGATATTAGCCCCGATACAAGTGATTAACGTAAGCCGTGGGCAGTGGATAGTACTATTGGTTTGACAAACCCAGGCCACGCCCGACAGAATGTCGGCAACAAGGTCTGCACGCATCCGTAACCAGGTTATGTTGTTAGACATAACTACTTGAGGGCATAGTACTTCATGAGATGCAGGTGGTGCGAGTACGTGTCTGTGTGACACGGTACGATGAGAACAGTTTAGGTTTCACTTGTGACATTCGTGTAATTCCATCTATGAACTGTAACATGTGCAATTAAACATGTTGATACATTTTGAAACAAAACAACCAAACCAGTGGAACTCACCAGCAGCGTTTAGCTGACCCCTTTCAAAACTAACATGCATTTCAAGTAACTTGAGACTGATGTGATCCGTGTATGTTGTTCAAGATGTGTTTATTGGCAAATATTGAGATAGACGCATGCGACTTAGAAGACTTATGTGGTTCATGGGAACACACAGTTGTAACATACATATAGTATGTAATCAACATTTTGTATTTAATAAATTGTAGTGTCTTTATAAACAATGTGCATGTACCAGAGGTGTCTGTTGCATCCCACGTTTTTTCTTACGCTGCAAATCGGGGTGTGACACCGGGTCCTTCCTACATGTAGCATGCTTTCATAATCATCACATATTTTCACCTGAAACATATGTGAAAATAATGTCAACAATAAAGTTTATGAGTAACATAGGTTTTGTAGTCAAATTCACAGCTTTGGAATTTGTATTGCAATACCTGGTCCGACTACGAGACTCGATAAGTGAAAACCTTGTACCCAAACTTCTATTAAATGTGTTTGGTATTGCAATATGTTTAACCAATTGTAAAAGTTAGTATGAGTAAGAAAAACTTGTAGCCATGAATCTTGACAAAAGTGTTTGTTTTGTAAAACCGTGTAAGTAATCGATTTAAAAGAAAGTTTTGTATGGTTTATATGTCTTTAATTAAAAACCATTTGTGACTTTGTCTAAACCAATTTTCTTTGTTTTGTGTAAACCAATCGTCCTTGTTTTGTATAAACCAATCGTCCTTGTTTTGTATAAACCATTCGTCCTTGTTTTGTATAAACTAATCGACTTTGTATTAATTGTCATTGTGTACACAAGTGTGGTGGTTTGGTGAATACATTCAAGCCTGTGTTAACTCGTCTAACACACCACCAAAGGGTTTATCAATTGTGTTTCACAGTTTCTGTCATTCCCCAAATTTCCCCACAAACCCCAAGAAATTTGGAAACGGGATTGTCAGTCCTAAGGTACCATAACATACTACTAGTCGGCTTGGCCAAAATTAATGAACGTACTCGTGTTATGGATAACGCACCACCAAGTTTCACACATTATAGAAAAACATATTGTTTTATAAATAAACCATAATGTTTCGAAAACTTGGAAATAATACTAGTAGGCACATATGAATCACCCCAAAACATTTGAAAACGTAAAAGAGAGGACTATGTACTCACATGAATTGTCGATATCGTGCTTAACTCTGCTAGCAAAGCTCAAATGCTTTCTAGAAATAAGGATTTGTCCGTCAATGGTTTTGTTGTGATAATGTTTGTGGAAGAATAAGGGTTATGGAAATTTTGGCAGCCTTTTGTGTTATTAGTGTAAAATACTTTACAAATAGCAAACCTTGTCGAAAAATCACTAGTTCAAAGTGTGTTCTACAACTTTCATTTAGAAAGTTTTTCTGTTTGGAACTCGGAAAGTGGCCAAAACTATTAATCTTTGCAAACTGTCCATTTTGACCTTCTGTTTGGTTTTAGACATTTAAGGTTCCAAACAGAGGTGTTTGTTAATGTATCACACATCGTTGAAACGGTATTTCAATGAACTTAATCAAAATGTAAGAGTTTACTTTGTTTTGTTAAGTTTTGACCAAGTTATGCTTGATTAAATTAACAACACAGAATCTATCCAAACAAGAAGTTTTCGTCGAAAGTTTATTAAATGCGCATAATACGGATTTGATGGAAGAGTGAATAGAACGAGGTTTATAACCATATGAGCAAGGGATCTCATATAACATGGTTGGTTAAAGCTAACATTCTAATTTGAAAGTGTTTCGAAATGTTTTGACTTGTTACGGCTAGTTTATGCTAATTAACTAACCGTATGCGCAAACACGGGTCCGGATGGTCGAATGAGTCCTATGACTAGTCCAATATGTTAAAAAAAAGTTTATTTATGTTATAAGATCAGTTCTTATAGTTAAAATATCGACCATAGTTTTAAAAGCATTTTATGCCAAAAGGGCATTTTTGACCATTTTAAAGTGTCATAGTTTACTCGCCATTTGACTCACCAAATGACATGACCATAAGGTATAACCTCAGAGGGTTATTCACTATATTACTATGGTCACATAATTCAGCTTGGTTGTATCCTAAAGTTGAACAGACGGGTCAGATTCGAAATTCAAAGTAGAAGTTAAACTGCTTAACTTTCGACTAAGGAATGAACACAAAACTAGAAATGACGAGTTAGACATGCTAAGACATGTCTAATAATAAACAGTTTTTGTGTTAAAAATTTATGTTTTAATACTTGAAATGTCATTCGTAGAAAAATGCATATTTTTACATTTTTTACTTTTATTTCATAAAAGTTTGACTCGTCATTTCGCCTACTAAAGGTGATGATCAGAGGTTTTAATCGCAAGGGATTAATACCTTCAATATTAAGATTACGAAGCAAAGTTCAATTTGAAATTTGACTTTACCAAAGTGGTTAGAACCAAAAGTCAAAGCAAAAGTCAATTTGCTTGACTTTTGGCTCATAGCTAGCTATTTAAAAGAAATATACTAGGAGAAACACTTACAAGTGCTTTAAGGGGGAGAGTAGGACTCAAAGAAGGAGGCCTCAATACAGAAGCAAGCTCTAAGTGAGTATTTTGAGAAGAGAGAAAAGAATAGTGTCCTAAGGTTTCTTAGTGTCCTAACAAGTGTTTGAAGGAGATTAAGTGTGGCAAAAATCATTCTAGGTGGCATCATTTGGAGGAAGGTGGCAGAACTTGAAGAACAAGCAAAACTTTGCATCTAGGCATGTCTTACGGACCGCAAGGAATTATGTCTTACGGTCCGCAAGGCACTCTGATCCAAAAAGTTTCACTTTTTGTCAGTTTTGGCCCCCGGACTTGTATTATCATTGTTTGCCATTTTTAACCATTCTAACTCATTGTTTAGGTTATTTGAAGGGTTTTAAGGCATATGTAACTTGAATTTTATTCCGGGAATGTCGTGAATATCATTTTGCTCGATCGTATGATTACGTATTTCGTAAATAAAATATAAAATTTTATTAAACACGGAAACGATCGAAAGTGTACAACCTTGAAATCTAGCAAATGTTATATATTAAAAATAACTACTAATGTTCATTAGATTAAAATTTCTAGAACAGTACCAGTACTTTCAGCTTTGTAACAATTACAGTCCATCTCCACTAACGCCATTCAATTTACTGTTAAGATTTTTTTATGAACAGACTAAAATACCCAAATGTAAAAAAAAAATATATTATGGGACCCACCATCATCTTCTTCCCCCCAAACCTAAACATCACAGTAGACAACCTCCCGCAACTCCAACGAACCTCTATGACACAATTATACCATATCAATGACAAATGTAACGGGTAATAGTCACCCTATCCACACCAATACAAACATAAACCGATTTAATCGAACCTTATAAACCCTAATTAGGTAAATCATCATCATTACTCCAAATTTAGAATTAATCAATCCTCATGCTAGGGTTTAACATATTCAATTTCTTCTTGTTCATTCATTTGCACACTAATTTCACATATTATAAACAAAACACTATAACTTTCGCTAAGAAACTCAAGTTAGACTCAGTCTTTATCCCCAAAAGTTAACACCAATTAATGTTGATAAAGATTGTGACATTTGTACCTTTACGACCCTTGTACAAATCCGAACAATTTCGAATCTAATGAAATCTCGTGTTTCATTTCCGGAATTGTATAATTACATATGACATTTACACATTTCAATCCTTGTACAATTTCAAACTCTCAAGAGCTTTTCTGGAAGTTATACGTAAACTGTTATGCAAACGTAATCAGTTTAACGTGACGTATACTCCGGAACAGTGACATAAGCTAAACATACCTTAAATACCCATTACATAACTTAGAAATAAGTTTTGAGGGGTTCGGTATGGCAAAAACAAGTTTATTTGAGCTCAGGGACTATTTGCGTCAAACTACGAAAGTCTGCCGATTCGCGTATTTCTTAATACGGAACACGTACGCACATCCAAAAATTTTTTTATTCATTAAAATCTTGTATTTTAGTGATAAGAATGCAAATATATCATTCGTTGCGCAATTTTGGTCGTTTTTCGCGTTCGTTATAACGTTCGTTGTAATTAAGCGAAAAATGTAACCGTACAACCGAACGAACCGATATCTATGACATTTTTGGGCATAAATCAAGTTAAATATACTTTAAATTCCTTATGAAGTCTAAAAATGAGGTTAACGGGTGTTAGAAGTGCCAAAACGCGACAAAACAAGTCTAGGTGCCAAAGTTGTCAATTTTTAAACTTCAGCGCATGACCATCCTTTACGGTCCTCAAACCAGACCTGTATGCGGTCCATAAACAGCCTTCAGAACTTTTGTTTTGATCAGCCACGGTTTTCTTTGTGTGGAGACCAAGTTTGTGTGTTCTCCAAGGCTTGAACCTAATCCAAACACTTGTAATGATCTTATTAATCCTTAGGCAACAGTCAAAACACATGGCATGATCCTACTAATCCAAGAATACTATAAATACCAACCTCATTTCATTCATTCCTTTCTCATTCTTCATTCTAATCTTCTCCCACTTATTTGGAGCTTGCTTCCATCCTTGTAGGCATCCTACCTGAGATTTTAAGTGTTTCCAAACACAAGTAAGTTCCCATCCTAGTCTATTTCAATTATTTTAGCTATTTTGAGCTAGAAGTCAAATAGTTTGACTTACTGTTTAACTTTCTATTTTGACCATATTTGGTCAAGTCAAAGTTCAATTGAACTTTGCAACGTGATCATAATCACGAAGGTTATAATCCCTTGCGATTATACCT